>BTHU01000020.1:51301804-51731804 GCA_036184795.1 Tokudaia tokunoshimensis | reverse complement strand
TTTCTTGGGGATAGTGTGAACAGACACCAGGGCAGTGAAGACATCCACAGCTCACAGGATTGCAGCGCTGATTTATGCTGACCAGCCTCTACACTGTGTAATTGCCCGCGGTGAATGCTCGACCTGCCTGGGGCTCCACTTAGCGTGTTCATACTCTGCTGGGCCCTGGCTGGGGTCTGCTTGGCCATACCTCGTTTATGTTGAGATGGATGAAGTCCTTGTTCTTCACACTGAGAGACTGGAACACGCCTGGTGGGAGGGAGGAAGCGTCACAGTGGAGCCAGACCCCTGGGCAGGTTTAAGGGCTCCTGGACCACCTGCAAATCTGTGGGTAGCTGCTCCCTCTAGTGGAGATCAGATTCCCTGACTGGCAGGGTGGAGACTGAAAGGCTTCAATTCCTGACCTGGGAGGCCTGAGAAGGGACTGTCTTCTTTGGACCTCAGGTTCCCACCTCCAGAAGAGATACAGCCAAACCTTGATTAGCAAGGTGGAGGGGCTGTCCCAGAGCAAGAGAGAGAGAGAGAGAGAGAGAGAGAGAGAGAGAGAGAGAGAGAGAGAGAGAGAGAGAGAGAGAGAAAATGCAGCACGGACCTGCTTGGATACTGAGTCCCCCAATCAATGGTGACAAAATCCTGTCACCACACCGGGACACTTCATTATGAACTGGGCATTCCGTGGCTGTGCGGGTGTGTAAATTTCTAGGTGTGTAAAATGCGTGGCAATTATAAAACCACAACATACCGGGACATGTCCGTTTGCAGCTGAAGGGACAGTGGGTGACCAAGCTGCCCTGGACGCATTTGGCCACCCTTCAGGGCTATTTTAGGGGAGAATGTGACAATGAACCTTCTCTGTAGAGCACACAAGCCTTCCATCTTTCCTGTATAGCAGACCCTGCTTAAATGACTGGGTCTGTGTCTGGGGCCTTCAGGAGAGGGCAGGAGAGGGACAGAGACTTCACATTCTGGGTTTGGTGAGGGGACTTGACCTTTCCTTAGTAGGAGGTGCAAAACCTGCCTACTCACAGTCCTTAACAGACTGTAGGTGTGTGACAAATGATAACTACAGGACGTCATTTGTACACACTATACTGCATCTCTCAGCTGACCACAGGGCGCAGGTGTCTGCAAAGACATCCATGGCGGCCCTCTGTGTCCTAGATCTGCCTTCTTTTCCCCAGGGTCTTATGTACTCATGGGTGGTGACTGGAGATCCTGAGCTGGGCACTACTGAACTGGGAAGGCGTCCAAGGATGCTCTTGGCTCTCCTGTATACTCAAGGCTCCCCTATACACTCTCAGCTCACCTGCACATTCAGGGCTCCCCTGTACCCTCAAGGTTCCCCTGTACACTCAGCTCACCTGAACACTCAGGGCTCCCATACACACTCAGGGATGCTCCCTGCACACTCATGGCTTGCTTGCACACTCAGGGCTCCCATGCATACTTTCAGCTTGCTTTCACACTCAGGGCTCCCCGGCACACTCAAGACTCCCCTGTACACTCTCAGCTTGCCTGTACACTCAGGGATCCCATGCATACTCAGGGCTCCCATGCACACTCAAGGCTCTCTGTACACTCAGGGTTCCCCTGCACACTCAGCTTGCCTTCACACTCAGGGCTCCCCTGCACACTCAAGGTTCCCAAGCACACTCAGGGCTCCCATGTACACTCAGGGCTCCTATGCATACTCAGGGCTCCCATGCACACTCAGGGCCCCCATGCATACTCAGGGCTCCCATGCACACACAGGACCCCCATGCACACTCAGGGCTCCCATGCACACTCAAGGCTCCCATGCACACTCAGGGCTCCTCTACACACTCTTGGCTCCCTGTACACTCAGGGCTCCTGTGCACAATCAGGGTTACCCTGTATACTCTCAGCTCGCTTGCACACTCAGGGATCCCCTGCACACACTCAGGGCCCCCATACACACTCAGGGTTCCCCTGCACACTCTCAGCTTGCCTGAACACTCAGGGCTCCCTGCACACTCATGGCTTGCTTGCACACTCAGGGCTCCCATGCACACTCAGGGCTCCCTGCACACTCATGGCTTGCTTGCACACTAAGGGCTCCCATGCACACCCAGGGCTCCCCTGTACACTCTCAGCACACCTTCACACTCAGGACTCCCCTGCACACTCAGGGCTCCCGTACACACTCTTGGCTCGCCCACACACTCAGGGCTCCCCTGCACACTCTTGGCTCGCCCGCACACTCACGGCTTGCCGTCTCCAGCCGCACCAGGCAGTTGAGGTAGTCATCAAAATCCAGCTGGAGGGCCTCGTCGGCATACCTGAGGACGATCAGCTGCAGGAGATGGCCACTCAGCTGAAAGCCTGAGGAGAGACAGGAGACTCAGGACCTGCAATGGCTGACCCCATGGTGAGCCGACATCCTCGGACCTCCAGAGGCACAGAAGTGAATTATTCAGTGTACAAAGCCTGTGTGCATGTGTTCACGAGTACAAGAGTGTGGGTGGAGGTTAGAGGTCAAAGGCAGGTACTGTTCCTCAGCATCACCCCCCTTCCTGGTCTGGAACTTGCTAAGTAGGCTAGGCTAGCTGGCTAGCAAACTCCAGGAATCCTCCTGTCTCTGCCTCTCCAGTGCTGGGATTACAAGTACAGGCTACCACGTCTTACTTATCTTACATGGGTTCTGGGACTGCACCCAAGTCCTTAGGCTAGTGTGGTCATCTCCCCAGCCCACTGGTATTTCTTAAGAGCCTTAAGATCAGGAGTGGAAAGGATGGGGTGGGGTGGGGGCATCCTCTTGGAGACAGGAGGGAGGAGGAACGGGATGAGGAACTAGGAGGGTGGAACAGGAAGGGGAGTAATGACTGAATCGTAAAAAACAAAAGTAATTTAAAAAAAAAAGACCCTTAAGATCCAAGGTATACGATTTTAAAAATCCATAGAAGGGCTGGAGAGATAGCTCAGAGGGTAAGAGCACAGGCTGCTTTTCCAGAGGTCCTAAGTTCAGTTCCCAGCAACCACGTTGTGACTCACAACCATCTGTAATGGGATCCGATGCCCTCTTCTGGTGTGTCTGAAGACAGCTACAGTGCACATAAAATATATAAATAATCAATAGGAAAGATCCAAGGTATTGGAGATATCTCCTAAGGGACGGCCGCTCTCAGTGAGGGGTGCTGTGTAGGACTCATCATGCTGGAGCTGTGCACGCTGGGGGCCAGTGTGGCTCTGGAGGTCAGTGTGGCTCTGGAGATGGCCTGACCACCACAGGGCATGGCTCCACTTCTCCAGCCTTTATTTTCCTCCATCATCAGTGTGATGGTTTGCATATGCTTGGTCCAGGGAGTGACACGATTTGGAGGTGTGGCCTTGTTGGAGGAAGTGTGTCACTGTGGGTATGGGCTTTAAGATTTTCATCCTAGCTGCCTGGAAACCAGTCTTCTTCTGTCTGCCTTTGGAAAAAGATGTAGAACTCTCAACTCCTCCTGCACCATGCCTGCCTGGATGCTGCCATGATCCTGCCTTGATGATAATGGAATGAACCTCAGAACCTGCCAGTCAGCCCCAATTAAATGTCCTTTATAAGAGTTGCCTTGGTCATGGTGTCTTCTCACAGCAATGGAAACCCTAACTAAGACAGTCAGATAGTTTGGATGAGTGAGAACTTCATCTGGGTCTGACTTTCATCGCTCTGCTTCCCAATCTGTGGTTTTGGGGTGCTATTCTGTCCCCACATTAGCTCTGGGTGCACATATAGCCACGCGTTAATAGGAGCATTTGGAAGTCCAGCAGGGATCTTCCCACTCCTTCTTCCAGTTCCACCAGAGATGGCGGCTGCTCTGGCTCAGGGTACTGTCTCTGGAGCACGCACGTCATGCCTGGCCTCAGTTAAACCCTGACAGCTGCATCCCTGGGACCAAAGGAGCACGAACAGCTCCTCCCATATCAACTTAGGACTGCAAAGACTTGGTAGTTCCCTGCTCAATCTATTCCACCCTGGAAATGGAGTCACAAGTCCCTAAGAGAATCAGGCACTGTCTCTTCTTTATGACACAGTTTGTTCTTCACAAAGGACCTGAGGTGTCACTCGATGTTGTGCCTTCTGCTATGGACAGCAGAAAATGATTGTTTAGAATGCAGCATAGTGGCCAACCTCAGCCGCCACTGAGCCCAGTTCAGGTTTTTGATGCTGGTTCTCCTCCCATACCTTCTCCCCTCCCCCATTTCTCCTTGCACCCCCCCATCCCACCCAGACTCCTTTCCCCACGCCTGTCACGTGCCCACTTGGCCTCCGCACCATTCTTGTCTGCTCCTCTTCCTCTCTCATGGTCTTTCCCTCTTTATGGCTTGTCGACCCCGCTCACATACAAACACGAAAATGTCCGCTGGAACACACATCTGACTTGTTTCTTTACCTGCAGCTTTCAGTGCTGTCCTCAACTCATAGGAAGACATAGTGCCAGATTTGTCCACGTCGAACTGGAGAAACAGGTCCTGGGGCCAGGGAGTAGAGCATTGAGAAATCAGAAACGAGGGACCAGTGACAGTTGGCAGCTGCCCAGGGGTGACAGCTGCCTTCTAGACAGACAAGGTTGGACCCAGCCCTTTCTCTTTCCTTCATCTTCTCCTTCCTTCCTTCTTCCTTCCTTCCTTCTTCCTTCCTCCCTTCCTTCCTTCCTTTTCTTCCTTCCCTCTCTGACAGGGTCTCATGTAGCCCAGTCTAGCCTCCAGCTCTCTATGTAGCAGAAGGTGACCTTAAACTTCTGATCCTTTTCCCCCCCACAAAGATTAGAGTCCTTGGTCCTTGAGTGGGGGGATTATAGGTGTGCTCCACCATGCCTAGTTTCACACTGGGCATCAGACCCAGGGCTTCGTGCAAGCACACTACCAACTTAGCCACATCCCCAGCCCGTAGGCCAGTCCTCTTTTCTTCCGTGCAGTGCTGAGGAGTTTGGGTCTCACTCTGTAGCTTCAAGCCGTGGGTCCTCTTCTGTCTCCTTCCCTTCTGGCTGGAAGCACCGTGGTACCTCTGCCTGCACCAGGATGCACTGTGGTTCCTCGGCTCCCTCCTAACAGCACTCTTAGCCTGGAGCCTAGGTCTTTACCCGGCTCTGTCGGGCGTCTGAGCCAGATCACATACCATCCAGTACTTCAGCTTGTCCCAGAACACCCGGAACTCTTCAAACTCCAGCTTCCCGTTGCCACTGGCCTGACCACATGAGCTAAGGGTCTTTCAACTCAGAATCCGTGTGGGATCACAAGAGGATCCAGCTCTGGGATCACAGGAGGAGGCCAGGGCTGTGTGGTATAAGTAACAGATTTGGGGCCTTGGGAGCATAACCTGGAGACAGAAACCTCTGAGGAGGGCAAATGGAAGGTGAGATGGGGCCGCAGGCACCTGGATGTTTGCAATGCAGGAAAGCAGACCTGTCATTCCCTTGGGGGAAACCCGGATCCATTAGAAAACCTTCTCTCTACTGCATTCTCTCTACTGCTCTGCTGACCCTGACCCAACCCTAGTTAGGTTGACAAAGCCTCCCTCTTCTTATTGCTGCAGTGCCTGTCCCAGGAGAGTGAGCCCCACAGGGCTCCTCTGCCCAGAGGGACCTGTGCACCTGCTGAGAAGGATACATCCATCAGGGAGATGATGTTTCTGCAGGACAGTAGGCTCAGCCTCTTGAACTTGAGGGCTGTTTCTGCAATCACATAGGCAGCCCTGTGATCAATGACCCTGATAAGACAAACCTATCTTCCCTCCTTCTCGGAACTCAGTAGTATAGGCAGATCAGACTTTGTGGGACGGTGATGTGGACACTGTCTCAGGATGTTGAGAATAGGGGCTGGACTTCCAGAAGGAAAGTTTGTATCTGTGCAGAAAGCCTTTGGGATGGGCTGTTCCCGTGCATTTACTTTCCAATTAAGGATCCCAAGATTTTACCATATGTCTGCTTTTTAAAGATGTGTTTTCTTTTAACTTGTGTGTATGTGGTTTGTCTGTGTAAGTGTATGCTCAGGTGCCTGAAGGTGCCCATGGAGGCCAGAAAGAGGCATCAGATCCCTCCAGAGCTGGGGTTATAGGAGCAGTCCATCTCTGGTCTGCTGGAAACCCAAGGCTGGTCCTCTGCAAGAACAGTAAGTGCCCTTAACCACTGAACCACCTCTCCAGCCCAATCATCATCCTGGTTAAAATTGCAAATATTATTTAGAAATTATGCCAGGCAATGGTTGTAATACTCGTTATCCTGGCACTCGGGAGGCAGAATCAGAAGGATCTCTGAGTTTGAGGCCAGCCTGGACTACAGAACAAATTTTGGGATAGCCAGAGCTACACAAGGAAATCCTGTCTCAAAAAAAAAAAAAAAAAAAAAGAAAGAAAGAAAGAAATTATATAAATGGCCAGTTAAGAATATCAACATGATAGATTAATGACCACATGATATTTTACCATTTTCCAAGTGCACTTTAATGACCAGCTCATAAAGTTCAATGGGCAGGATTTTAAATTGCTAAAGAAATAAATGTGGTGGTGCATGCTTGTAAACCTAACACTAAGGAGGCAGAGGCAGGTAGCAACTTTGAGGCCAGCCTGGTCTGCAGCCTAGCAAGTTCCAGGCTAGCCAAGGCCCAAGTGAGACCTGGTTTCAAACAAAACAAACAAAAAATAATCCCTTCCCCTAAACTGCTGAAGAAATTTGATATTCATACACAGCTGGTGGAACCTCAAAAACACCACGATAGCTGGGTGTACCACATGCCTGTAATCTTAGCACTCAAGATTTTGGGGCTGGAAGAATATAAATTTGAGGCCAGTCTAGGCATTTAGCCCACCCTCTCTCAACGACTAAAACCAAGGGCCAGGGAGTTGGCGCCATCAATGGAGTGCCTGTCTCGTATGCATGAAGACCTGTGGTCAGTCCTCCAGAACTCATGAAAAAGCTGAAGCACTGGCTTAGGCTTTGATCTCAGCACTGGGGAGCTGGGATCCAGGGCCACACTGGCTGGCCAGGCTAGTTTACTTAGTCCCAGGTCAATGAGAGACTCTGTCCAAACATACAAAACAAGGCCAATGGCACCAAGGAGCCATATCTGAGGTTGTCCTCCGGTTCTATATGTCAGTGCATATCCGTGCATGTGAACAACACAAACATGCATGTACACACACTGTACATACTAACATACACATACATATACATACTTACACACTCACTGCACATACTAACATACACATACATATACATACTTACACACTCACACATACACACACTCATATACATACACTCATGCAAACTCACACACACATATACTCCAACACACTCACACATTTACATACACACACTCACATAAAAACACTCACACACATACATACACACACTCACATAAACACACTCCCATACATACTCACACTCACACATTCACACACTCACGCACACTCAGTTACACACACTCACACACACTAACATACACACATATACATACTTACACACTCACACATACACTCATATACATAAACTCATGCAAACTCACACACACTCACACACATACACTCAAACACTATCACATGTTCACATACACACACTAACATACACACATATACATACTTACACACACATACACACACTCATATACATACACTCACGCAAACTCACACACACATTCACACACATACACTCACATTCACACTCACACACATACTCACACATTCACACACATACACTCACATTCACACACTCACACACATACTCACATATTCACACACACACATACTCACACACTCACACACATACTCACATTCATACACTCACACACTCACAGTTACTCACACACACACTCACACACACTAAACAGTATGCTAAGTGTAAGAATCCAGTAACAACCACATGATGTATGGTTCTTTGATATAAAATGTCTAGTCTGAGACAGAAAGCGGATGATAGGCTACCCAGAAGCTGAGGGAGAATGGAATAGGAAGTGGCTGCTGTGGTAAAAATGGACCTTGTACACACATGTGCAAACACAGATACATATACACATGAGAAAACATGGACATGCATACCCAAGTGCACAAGAAGCACAGGCAACACACATGTATACATATATACACTCATGTACATGTGCATAACACAGACATATATACACACATGCACAGCACAGGCAACACACATACACATATGTACACACATTCACGTCTGCAGAGCTCAGAACACACACACACAATGACAGTGGTTTCTTGGGGGTGATGAGGTGCAAATGATTTTTATCCTTGCTGCTAGCTTTTCCATAGAGAAGTTTATAGCACACTCTCCGGGAAGCTGCATCCGTGTTGCAGTTGGGAAATAAGCAACGAGACCAGAATCTACAGTCTGCATGCGTGTGGACGTCAGCCACGGCGAGCAGATCTGACGCTCCAAGGAGCAGAGCCTGGGAGAGCCCTGGCTGGCAGGATGGTCACTCTTTCTCTCCAGGGAGCCCTGTCCCCGTGGCCGTGGCACTTACTCTTTTGCAGAACAGCATTTAGAACATATTCGAGCTCCTCTGCGGACACCTCCATGTCCTGTGGAGTGGAGACAGTTGTTCTTTATGGTCTTGACAACTCTAAACTTCACTTGGCTCCTGGGGGAGAATGGCCCTGGGGACACACTGTGCTGGGGGCTGAATTCACCTCCGTGGTAGCTGCAACCCATTGGTTCCTCAGGGAAGGCTCGACCACCCCAGGAGAGATAGCAACCTGGAAAGACTCAGGAAAGGGGAAGGCAAGCTGCCCATTCCTGTAAGGATGCAATATTCTCTGAGAATGCTTTAAAAAGCTGCCAGAGACATAAAAGAGTCAGAAGACCTTTGGAGAGCAAGAGGTCCTCGTACCACTCCACAGGAGTACACGGAGAACCAAAAAGACTTCACACATTGGGGTCTCGCCTGCTATTCAAGACAGAAGACCTAAGACATGGTTAACCATGACTTAACCATGACATACCTGGGGGTTGAACTAACCCATGCGAACATGGCCACAGTTGGCATTATTATAACATATGCCAGTCGGCTCTACTGCCGAAGCTCTCAGCCTGGGGAGTGGGTCTCTGGGATGCTCAGCTCTGCTAAGCAAGTAAATTGCATAGCACATGGCCACCCTGACCACAGGAAATAGGTATGGAGCTAGAGAGCCAGCCACCCAATTGGGCAGAGAGCAGGACAGGACCCAGTGGGGAGAACTTCACTTGGTGAGGGGGGAAGGGGGGAGAAGGGGGAGGGGTGCTTTTGTTTGTTGTTGCTAATGACGAATGCTGCACCTCTCCCCCAGTGAATTCTGTCTCTGCCTCCTGCCTCTGCTCAAGGGCTCGCCGCTATCATGATGTGGGGTCAGCCCATCACCTCTGGAATCCTTGGGGAGATCATGTGACTCTGGGGTTCCTCCATCCTCCTTCCCTATCATCCTCTGACCAGATCTGGAGACAGATGGCACGTGGCTCTGTCACTCCACCCGAGTGCCCTGCCCCACTTGTTTACCGCAGTATCTGCAAGGCCTCTATGTGTACGCTCACCTCTCCATGCTGCCCCTTCCAATCCAGGAGCCCCAGGCAGGAGACGGAGCAATGTAATACAGTCACCAGTGTCTGACAGCAAGTTAATCCATCAGGCTCCTTCTAAGGTCTAGACTGAGGAATTAATCTACAGTGGCGTGAGGCCTGGAGCTACGTAATGTTTTACCCATTTCCCACCACTGCCAGGGTTGCCCAGAAACGATGCTGAGTAGAGCTGGAGATGGGGTGGAAGACCAAGGATGGGAAATGGACAGGTAGGTGCTCTGCCTTTTCCCAGGAGCCCTAGTCTGCCAGCCAAACACTAATGGCTGATGCTAATGGCCGAAAGTGCGCTGTTTCCTGCGACTCCCTTTGGGGGGGTCCTCACAGTGCCTCCCAGAGTAGCATTTTAACGCAGTAGAGCATTTTATTATTGGCCGTGATTTGGGGCAGAGTCGGCAGTCACCGCCCCGTTTAAGGCTTTCTGATCTACAGTAAGGATCTTTGGGTCAGTTCTGAGCTCATCAGAGTAGCTAGCCCGAACCTTAGTCCCACCTCTAACCTTAGTCCCACCCCTAACCTTAGTCCCACCTCTAACCTTAGTCCCACCTCTAAACTTAGTCCCATCTCTAACCTTAGTCCCACCTCTAACCTTAGTCCCACCTCTAACCTTAGTCCCACCTCTAACCTTAGTCCCACCCCTAACCTTAGTCCCACCCCTAACCTTAGTCCCACCCCTAACCTTAGTCCCACCTCTAACCTTAGTTCCACCCCTAGCCTTAGTCCCACCCCTAACCTTAGTCCCAACCCTAACCTTAGTTCCACCCCTAACAGAAGAAAATTGATTGACACTTGTCTGCAAGCTGGTGCAGCAAGCAGGGACCTGAGCTAGCTTTACAACAAGCCCACCAGGGCTGGGGAGGTGCTGTCCTCTGCTGGGGAGCCTGAGCAGGCCCTCAGCCAGGGCAGGGGTGGAGGTCAGAGGAAACCAAGGCGGCGGCTTCCTACCTCGCCAGCGATTCGACGGAACAGGGCCCGGAACTCCTGCTCCTCTTCCGTTTCCTCCTCCTGTGGCGTCGGCTTTGGAAGCTGAAAGAGACAAACGAGGTTGTGTAAAAGGGCAGAGAAGGGTTCACAGAGAGAAATCTGACACAAGCTTTCTCACATAAATAACCGAGAAGAAGAGCCCACACTGGACACCACACAGTCCCTGAAGGAGAAGTCATCAGAGGCCTTCCCGAGCACGTGGGAGGCCCTGCCTGGTTCAATTCCCACACAACAGGGAGTTAAAGCAGGGCTCTTCCCAGTTACACGGTCAGAGCTGGCCTGGCAGGCCCATTTGGCATCTCCTGATTTCTCAGAGCTAGACGAACAGCTTGGTTTCATCTTGGGAACGTGAAGTTCAGCTTGAGTGACCACATGTCATTTAACCAGAGTGGGAACTCTGTCATCTGACGTGGATGAGAAGGCTAGGGGTGCCGGGCCTGACAGGGACCTTGGCACAGGGCTTCCATGCTCCAGCCTCACTCCCTGACCCATTATCTCTCCTGATAGAAGAGCTGCCTTCCAAGAGTCCGTCTCCAACACCCACAGCAGGCAGAGGGCACCTGGTCTGCTTTCTTTGGACTTTGGCCATTTATAAACTGTGGCCCTAGGGGGCAGCAGAGAGCAGCAGGCGTTTCCCAAGCAGCTTTCTGCTGCCCCGGAAGTTCTGACTGTTTCAGAAGCACTGAGCATGTCCTCCACCCTTCAGATATTCAATATTCACCATGCAGCTTTGGATTTCACAATGACATTTTGATTCAAGCATATCATATACTTTTTGATCTTATTAATTCCTCTGCTCTAATGGCTAGACCCCTTCCTCTTTCCGATTAGCCCCACTTCTAACTTCGAGACAAATCTACATCTATAGATAGACATCCTAAAGATCTCACAGCCCCCACCCTGCAATGAGTCCCGTGTTCCCCAAATCAATCTGCCTTGTTTTTCTTTTCTTCTTCCTCTCTCCTTCCACTCCCCCTTCTTCCTTCTTTCCTTTTTTTCCTTTATCTTCCTGTGTGTGTGTGTGTGTGTGTGTGTGTGTGTGTGTGTGTGTGTGTGTATTTTGAGACAGGGTCTTATAATCCCAACCAAATAGGTCGTAAGTTCACCCAGTAGCCAAGACTGGCCTAGCTGATCCTCCCGCCCCCACCTCCAATGCACTGGAATTACAAGTATGTTCCACCTTGATTATCTTCTTAAATAAAGTACATTTGAAGATATTTCACTGCCTTCACAATTAGCAAGGGTCTCTTAGGGGAAGAGGGAAGCCCAAAGAATGATGACACCCAACAGAACTTTATTACAAGCACTCACCTGGTCACTACCCAGCCCGTGTTTTGTGTGGGCTGAGAAACAGACGCTATTGGGTCCAGGTTAGGATCAGCTAGGGTGCTTACCTGGCTATAAGCAGTCATCTCCTGAATTCAGTTTTCCCTCTTTTCATTTTTTTTGAGGCAGGGTTTCTCTCTGTAACTCTAGCTGTCCTGGCACTTACTCTATAGACCAGGCTAGTCTTGAACTTATAGAGATCCACCTGCCTCTGGGATTAAAAAGTGCTGGGATTAAAGGTATGAGCCACCACTGCCCAACCCTGAATTCAATTTTGAATTGGTTTGAAGAATAGTTCTAGAAACTTCAGCTGAACCCCATCCCCTATAGCCACAGCAGAGGACTCACCTCAGGGAGGTCAATGTCTATGTTCTCATCCAGGTCCCTGCAGTGGCAGAAAGCACACAGTCTCAGTTGTAGATGTGCACCTCACTGGACTAGAGCTACAGGAAGGGTCTTGCCTGTCAGAACCTGTTCAGTGTCATTCATTCACCCCACCTTGCATCAATACCCCGCCCCTACCCCGAGCCTTTCAACCCTGTCCAGTGTGCCAGAGAAAGCGAGACTGGTGTGACCCTAACCCAAGGAAGCTTGCAATCCAGAGCTTGAAAGCCAGAGAATATATCAGTGCTCCCTCTTTTCCTGATGCACTCTGAAGAGGGCGCTCGAGGTGGTCTGCAGAATAATGGTGCCTCTAAGACCCATAAGCTCCGCCTCCAGAGGAGATGCGCATGCTCAGAGATGTTGCTCCGCCTACTCCGCGCTCATCTGAAGGACACAGCCTACTGAGCAGCAACCTTTAACATTCCCTGCTTTTTGGCTACAGATGCACTGTGATCAGACCCTTCATACTTCTGCTGCCTTGATTCCCCCACCAACAGCACTTAGAGTTATTCGCTAAACATAAAACTTCAAATTGCTCTAGCCAGGGCATTGTATCACAGCAACAGGGAAAGTAACCAAGACACCATCCCGTCCCTCACCCTTCCCTGAACACACATAACATTATTCCTCAAGAAATGCTGGTGGTTAGGGACCTGCTCGAGAGCCACACCAACAGACACAGCTTGGTATGTCCTCTCGGAAGCGGACACAGTGCTGTTTCATAGCGGGACCATCAGGAATCAACTTTCAGTCCTCTGATGGGATAGAAAGCAAGAGGCCTAGGGTTGGTTGTTGCAAGATATTTAAACTACACTGCGAATCCCAAGACTGTGCTATTTATTGGGAAAAATCCGTTTCTAGTTGCGGGATGGCTCAGCCCTAGTGTACACCTTTAATGCAAGAGCTTTCTGATTTTTGTAAACAGGATTAAATAAAGTTAACCATAGGGCAAGAGGCAGAGCAAGTGCCCAGTTGACAGGGAGAGAATATAGAAAAAGATATAGAGAGTAAGAGGAAGTCAGGAGGATGAACGGAGAGAAGCACAGGAAGTAGAAGGGAGGGACATTCAGTTTGAAGGGTTTTTGCCACAGCATTCGGGAAAGCCTTGCTTTTCTTTTGGGACATCGTCTAAGGAGGAAGGTCGGCTGGATGATTTCTCTGCCTCTCTGAGCTAGCATCTGCCTCCTAAGTCTTTATTGGTAAAACCAAACATTTAAGATTTTGTTGAGAACAACAGTTGGTGTCACCAGACTCTGTTTTGTACTGACCACTCATAGGATATGGTCATCCTGGAATTATCTAGGTGTTCTGTGAAAATGGAATCTGAGGAATCCATGCTCGACTTGTATCAGCATCCAGGGGAAAGCAGGAGAAATGTGAAGACTTCATTGCTTCTGATGATGGTGCCTACACTGAGAACCCCAACTGTGCTTCACAATTGGGGTCCCCTCATTATCCACCACCAGTCCCGTTCTGCCTCACTACATGGAAGGTAAAGGTAGAGTGGGTAGCCTCTTGGCAGATCAGTGCATGGTCTCTTCTTGGGCTGTGTTTGGAATTCTCTAGCTCAGTGGTTTTCAACCTTCCTGATGCTGCAACCTTTTAATACAGTTCCTCATGTTGTGGTGACCCCCCAATCATAAAATTACTTTTGTTGCTACTTTGTAACTGTAATTTTGCTACTGTTATGATCTACGTTTTTCTGATGATCTTAGGTGACCCTGGTGAAAGAATCATTCAAACCCTCAAGGGGTCATGACTCACAGGCTGAAAACCCCTGCTCTAGCTGGATTTTTTTTCTCCTAGATTAAAAAGTGAGTTCTTATATAGTGAACCATTTCCCCTGTGCCACATCCAAGGTCACTGACAGCAGTGGAAAATGTTAGCAACCAGGAGGAGTTCACTTAAAAAGACCTTATTTAACACTCCATGGCGTGAGGTGGCAGTGTGAAATAGTTCACACTCATCAGGGAGCTGAAAGATGGTGTGATTCAGGAAACTTTCAATAGTCACCTCCCCATCGCGTGAGTAAACATGCCCAGCATCCCTATATGAACCCCTGACTCTAGAAGCTCCTTAAGAGTAGGGTCCGAGAAATGAAGGCTTCATCCAAGAGGTCCAGCGAGCGTGACTCCAGGAGCTCAGGGGTGCAAGTCTCTCTTCCCATTTCACTTCCTGAGCAGGTGATGGGAGAGGAGGATGGGGTTCTAGCTCTGCTAGACTCCGCAGTGGCCTTATTGGGGTACAGTGCACACTGAGGAAGAAGGGCTCTGCAATCCCCACACCTCACCGAGTAATAGCTCTCTTCTCAGAGAAGATTCTCAGGCAGAAGTCGGCCTCTTGGTGCGGATCAAAGGTGCTGGGGATGAGGATATAGTCCCCTGGGGGCAGCTGGAAGCGACCTGAGACTTCTCTCAAGTTGATGAATGTCTTGCTTCGGGCCAGGGAGGCATGGTACCTGAAAAAGTCCCTACTCAGGTGTCCGTCCTTGTCTGGGCACTGCAAGGGAAAGCAGGGGTCATCAGGGAGACGTGACTCTTCATGCTCAGCTGGACTATTGACTATTGATCGATCAGAATACAGGGTCCAGAAGCCACAAGGAACTCAAAGCCATTTCAAGGATGCTGAGAGCAGCAGGTGCCCTACCTGGTAAATGGCATAGCCAATGGTCAGCATACTGGTGCCAAACCTCTTGAGCTTCCTGCGGTCTTTCTGCATCAAGGCTGCTAGGAAAGTGCAGCCCTCTTGGCCCTCATCCGTCTCTGTCAGGGACAGCTTTATCTGCGGGTTGGTCCAGAAGGTGTCTGCCATTTGAAAGGGAGCGGATTACTATCACTTCCTTAAAAAGACTAGATCGGAGCTCAGATGCCAAGGTCCTTACTGTGCTGGCACCTGAGTTCGATTCCTCAGAATCTACCTCCAAACCCCACAACTGGCAAAACACAACAACAACAAAGAAACAAAAAGCTCAGTGAGATGGCTCAGTAGAGAAAGGCATTTTCTGTCAAGGCTGATGACCTATAAGGTAGAAACAGAAAGTCAACTCCCGGAAGCCGTCCCTAACCTCCACTGGTGCATGGTCAAATG
The DNA here is from genome assembly GCA_036184795.1 of Tokudaia tokunoshimensis. Lineage (NCBI taxonomy): Eukaryota > Metazoa > Chordata > Mammalia > Rodentia > Muridae > Tokudaia > Tokudaia tokunoshimensis. The sequence continues at coordinate 51,716,466 of BTHU01000020.1, read as the reverse complement.
TGCCCACGCACACGCACACATGCACCGCCCCCCCCCACTGCATGGAAACACAAGGTGTCGCAGCATGCGTTTAGTGCTGGGGGATGTGGAGCCAGTCAGCGTGGTGTTCACTGGCAGGCCTAGCCTCCTTGGCAGACTCCTGGCCAGTGAGAGACCCTGTCTCAAAAACAAGGTGGGGTGACATTTGAGGAACGGCGGACGAGGTTTTCTTTTGTCACTACACTCATATGAACACAGGTTAAAAAAAAAAGACAAAATCAAAATAAAATGTATGAGCGCACCTACCTAACACCAACACAAAGAAAAGAGTTACCCGATCTGAACTTCTTAGGACACACACACTGTCCCTGGCACCTTGGATTGCTTCTAATCCTGAAAAGGTGGTCTTTCCCCTCCCATTTCCCATCAGCCCTCTCCTAATTCCTTTATCCTCAACAAGCCTCCAAGCTCCTGCCTTGCACTTCTTCCAACTTTTCGGTCAACACCCATGCAGTCTTCAAAGTCTCTGACGCCTGCCTCACCTCTCTGAGGTGCTGTTGGACAACAGATCCTCTTTCTCAGTAATCTAGTATGACTTTCAGTCACCTTATGTATGTCACCTGAATGTTATAACAGAGCTGTTCCTGAGCATCTCCTGCCTAGGGCTCAGCTGTTGACTCCTTGCTCATCCCGACTTTGCTGTCCAGCTCCACACACACTGTCCCTTCCATGTCCCCACTCAGATTGAATATGGAAATAGGAGAGAGGAGAGAGGGCACCTACCCAGGAAGTTGCGGCAGCCACCAGCAGTGGAGCCACGAACCCAGCTTCCTTGGTGGATGGTCACCTCCCACCTGTGGAGGGCGTCATCCTCCAGGGCATCAGGTGTGAGGTTGCAGATCTCCACTTTGTCAAAATGAGTCTTGAAGTCCTTGAATGCCATCCTGAGGCAGAGGGGAGGATGGGTGTGCCACAGTGTCATGGGGATGGCACTTATCAACCATCTAAACCCGTTCTCGGGGAGGAGGAGACCCAGGGGTCCCTCCAAGAAGGAGGGAGACAGGGAAAAAGAGAAAGAAGGATGAGGGAGAGGGATGAGGAAGGAAAGGGAGAAAGGAGGGTGGGTGTTGCCCCATGCACCCCAATTTCAAACCAAAATGGAAAGTATAGCACTACCAGAACTCCCCGTCGTCAAGGGCGGTGTGACCCAGGCGCTTCTGCTCCTCCAGGTTCACAGAGCGCCACTCAGGAGAGCTGAGAGAACAGAGTCACAGTTCAGCCTGGGCGCTCCACCTCCCCAGAACCACCTCAACTAGATATGCGTAGTGTGGGGTGCATACCCTCTTTAACGAGGTTCACTGGGCACAAGGACATGAGGCCAATTCACCACTCACTCCAGCAAGACTGTGGGTAGGAAATGTACTTCCAAGTGCTCTAGATAAGCAGACCCTTCATAGGTCATTATGGGACAGTCACAAGGAACTGAACACAGTAGCCCAGCTGGAGGTCACGGTTCATGAATGTCCCTAACTCACAGCCTCCCTGCAGTCTGGAGCGTGACAAGTTCCTTCTGATTTTTAAATTGCTACTTGAGTAGTGCTTCTAACATTTGTGGTAGCCATTTAAGATACTGAGTGCCCTGTTTATGTGACCAGAAGCTCAGAAAGGCAGCGTGGGTGAATCCAAATTCAGGTCCCAACCTGAAGGTTCAAGTAGGCCTAGAACTCACTCTCAGGAAGACCTAGCAAGGAGAAATACTGACGGCCTTGCAGGTCCAATCTTGGCATTCCAGTCACAGTGTTGTGTTGTGATTTCCTCTCTGCCTTCTGACCCAGCAGTCTTCTGGGTAGGTTCTAGGAGCCCCAGAAGATGCTAAAACCATGAGGGCAGATCTTATTCATGTTTTCTTTTATATTCACAGATAGTGAGCTTTGGTTTACAGATACACAGGGAGAGTTTAGCAGTAATACCTACTAAAGTGGGACAATCAGAGCGACAGTGTGACAAAAGTTATATGAATATGATATCTATTATCTATTTACTCTCCAACTATTACCTATCATCAATATCATCCATCTATCCATTTCATGATATATATTCATGCATCCACCCATCCATCCAACTACTCACGCATCCATCAAGTACCTATCTATTAATCCAGCATCCATCTACCCATCCATTAATCCAGCATCCATCTAGCCATCTTCTACTTATCCCTCATCTACACATCCATCTTTCAAACATCATCCATCTGTTCATCCATTAACTCATTCACTCATCTACCTGTTGCCTATCTACCCATTCATCAGCTTATCATTTTCCACCTATCAATCCATCCATTATCTAGCTATGCATTCACAGACTCAACCATTCATTCATCATCTAAACACTCATTTTAATTCATCATCCATCAACTTATCCGTCGTCTAAGCATCCATACACAAATTTATCCACCCACTGTCTTATTATCTATCATCTATGTATCCATCTTTCCATCATCTGTGCATTTATCCATCTATTATCCATCCACTGTCTATCCATCAATTTATCCATCACCGTTCATCCATCACCTATCCATGGATTTATTTGACATATATTATCTATTATCTGCCATTCATTTATGTATATATGTATGTATATATCTATCTAAGTATGTATCTATGTATATATGTATGTATGTATCTACGTGTACATATGAATGTACCTATCATTTATCAATCTACATCTATCATCTATTGCTCTAATTATCTTGCAGATCTTAGAAAACCCAACATATAATGTTTTTCTTTCCTAAGTAAGCAGAACACTTTTGTTTTCACCCAAGGGGTGCATTTCCTGATTTCTCTGACCTGTCTGTGTGGCCAGTGTCACTCTTCTTACACTTGGGGTTGCCATTAAGTGGAATAAGGTTACTTCAACACACACACTGCAATAGCCCATAATGCAGTGGTATATACAGTATAGGATTCACCACACCACAAAGAATGATGTGACAGTTAACACTTATTTCTAGAATTTTCCATATGATACTATATTTTCAGACCTCAGTCGACCATATTCAACAGAAACTATGAATGGCGAAATTTCAGGTAAAGTGGGTTGCCATCATTTAAATCTCCTCACTTTTGTTGTGGTGCTGTGACTGTGTAGCAGGTCTGTTTTGTGTTCACCTGGGTAGTGCTCATGGAATCCAGGGAGGACCCGGCAGGACAGAAGAGAGAACTGAGCTCAGTAGGCTCACTGAACCATGTAATTCTAAGTGGGTCACACCTGGTGACTGGACGGAGCGGCTAAGTTATGTTTTTGATGGGTAGCACTGGACATCAGCTCTGGTCTCTATGTCAGTCTTATTACTTCAGGTTTTCTCTCCCTCAGTTCTTCCCATTTCCACTGGCAGAGGAAAGCCAACCTTGCCCTTCCCTTGCTGTCCTGGTCAGAGTCCTTCCCAGCCATTCCCCTTGAGATCTGAGCAGAGCAGTGCAAGCCAGCAGGTCAAGAACATTGCAGGTGTGTGGAGAGGCCACAACTTCTCAATTCCTAGTCACCTGGATCACTGTCCAAGGGACAGGTGGTCACAGTCTGGAAAGCTGGCCTTTCCATATTATCGTAGCCTAGTAAAGGGCTAACTTCCTGGTCTACCTCTTTTCCTGTTGGACTGTGGGCTTTAGCCAGTGATCAATGGCCAACAGAGAATGGAAGAGTGACCTGTTAGACAGTGTTTCAAGAATTCCCAGCCTCAAAATACACATTCACACCCTAAAATACACACACACACACACACACATACACACATGTGTGTGCATATGTACATACACATATACTCTAACACACATAAACACATGTGCACACAGGGGCGCACACACATGCAAACACCCATACTCACACATGCACATGCACACATGTGCACATGCGTGCACACACACACACACACGTGCACGTGCACACACACAGTTGTGCAGAAAATAACTGGAGTCATATTCCTTCCTGTTACCCCAGTGACAATAACACATTCATCAGCAATGTGATCATGTGACAGGGAAAGAGCCATCCTGAGAGTTGTTTATCCAAGATGGAATTTGGCATAGGTGTTCTAAGTAGGGATTGAAAGGAAGAAGTAGGACACAGAAGTAGCACAGGGAATTCTGGGACAGCCCAGTCCCTCACAGGACAGCCTGACTATGCACACCTGGGAACTGACCACAGATCAGGAACGGAGTGGAAGCACTGACCTGTCACTCCATGGCCCGTTCCACTCCACCTGGCCCCAAGGGTTACGGACTCTGATGAGCTTGATTCTCTGGCCATGGAAGTTTACCTCAAAGGAAAACATATCAAATAAACATGGTATGAGGAGCATGAAGCCTTTAGTCATCCACGAGACCCAGAGGCCCATTTCTATGTACAGCCGTCATTATCCAAGCTATTGAGGAAACCACAGGAAAGTTGTGCCATGCACACACCCATGTCCTCTTTTATGCCCACTCCTTGCTTTTCTGACAGGGCTCACTATATACGCTATAAACCTTTGCCAACGCTGGCCAAGAGAAGATTCTTGATGTTGGTGTGGGTAAGCCTGAGCCAGTAGGAGACAAGTCAGTCTTTTCTAGTGCATGTTAAGGAAGGAAGAATCTGAGAAAGGTTTTAGAGGTTACAAAGTATCAGCTAGCCAGAGTCAGCCATTCCTGAGCACTGGATAGGGGAGGCAAACCCTGACAAAGGTTTCAGAGGCTACAAGGTATCAACTAGCCAAAGATCTCAGCTCTCAGTTCACTGCCACATGCTGAATGAGAGTTGAACTGTGACATGAGAGAATAAGTCAAATGGGCTGGAGGCGTGGCTCAGTCAGTAGGCTGCTGGCTTAGTATGCAAGAAGCCCTGAGTTTGATCCCAAGAATTGCATAAACCAGGTGTGGTAGCACACATCTGCTATTTCATATTTTTATCACTTGGGTGGCAGAATCAGGGGGATCAAAAGTTCAGGGTCAGTCTAGACTACATAACAAGTTCAAGGCTAGCCTTGACTATATTATAAATTCAAGGCTAGCCTTGACTATATTATAAATTCAAGGCCAGCCTAGACTATGTAACAAGTTCAAGGCCAGCCTTAATATATAACAAGTTTGAGGCCAGCTTAGGGTACATGAGATTCTATCTCCAAAACAAAACAAAACAAAAAAAATCAAGTCTCAGAGGTCAGAAGCTCACAGCTCTGTAATCATACAAGCCAACTCTTGTATGAAATCTCACATGCAGAAATGAGTAAGCACCTCACATGGACAGAATGCAGAAGCAAGTGGACCAGGGTGAGGAGAAGTTGCTGGGCTGGCAATAGCTGGAGGATCTGGCCTCAGATCAACCTGCCTACTGAAGTGAGCAGGTATCTCAGCATGTGTGATGGGAATAGACATAAGAACAATCTCAATACATTCATATAATAATTGGACATATATGTGCATATCTATACAATGAATACATATGTGCCCACATATATAATTCATGTGTTTATGTGTATATAAAATGAGTATTAATATGCATATATACATAACAAACATAATTATATGTGCAAATATGTCTAACTTATACATATGTGTACATATATAATGAACATACATATCTGTATGCATATATAACAAATATACATATATAATAAGTATATATATGTATATATAATTTCTTCTTGTAATGGTTGTGTTTCTCTCTGTAAAACCCTGGCTGTATATGACTGCTATAGAATTGAGAAACAATTTATAAACACAAAATCTGCAACCCCACTAAGGTGAGTTTGCTGCATGCATGGGACTCCTCTCTGGCTCCTGTCTGCTGTTTGTCTCAGCCCACCTGTGTTAGGTGGGATGTCTTCTGCTTCACAGTGTATCTAAAGACTGGGTTGTCTTGTTCCCCCACCTCTGTCCCCTGCAGTAGGTCCTGCCCCTACCTGGTCGAGTCCAGTCACGGTGTAGGCATGGCCCTTAATGAGACCAAAAGGTGTGCGGGCTTCAGATTCTGAGGCATTCAGGGTCTAGAACAGAGGAAGACCAGAGTCAGGTCCATCATCTATGCCAACCTGCCCCTATGTCAGGCCCAGCTTCAGCCCCATGCCTACCTCTGCACACCCCAGTCCTCAGTTCCTCAAGGGCAGCCACGCATGTAGGCCTTAGTATTGGGTGTGCAGGACTCTCTAATAGGTTCATCAATGACTTGCAGCAAAGCTAATCTCTTTCCGGGGTGGAAGGACCCCCACAACTGCAGTGAGTCTCCCTTTCCGACCCCAAACAGAAACCAGCCACCCCAGGGATAGTTTAGTGAATGACACCCACAGTCCCACAGGAGAGAGGCCTACCCTGGTGACATGTGATTTGGTCATGAGCATCAACATTCAGGAAAAGTGAACAATTCATCCACAAAAACTAGATCTTTGTAGTTAATGCAAGAAGAAAGGGGAAACGAACAGATTTCAAAAACAGAGGAAGCCGGGCAGTGGTGGCGCATGCCTTTAATCCCAGCACTTGGGAGGCAGGGGCAGGCGGATTTCTGAGTTTGAGGCCAGCCTGGTCTATGGAGTGAGTTCCAGGACAGCCAGGGCTATACAGAGAAACCCTGTCTCAAAAAACAAAACAAAAAAATAAAAAAAAAAAAGAGAGGATATGAAATTTTATCTTTATATGTATTCTGTGCCCACAGGGATTAGAAAAATCCTATTTAGCTTTCTTTCTGGTGGATTTTTCATAGTGTAGAAATAAAAGGAATGCATTTCAGAAGAGTTTACTCGTGGATTCCCTTCAGTGGGGTGAATCCTGCCCAGAAGCACTGGCATTGGTGTTCTAACAACTTGCGATTTAATTAAAGACGACCACCACCTTCCGGTTACTCACTGTCCCTTCTGGGTTGCTATTTCTATCTGTCAGTGCTTATGGTGTTTATGTGGGCTGGTCAGCCACTTACATCTATGGAGCAACCCAGCAAGGAGCCACGCTTCAAGGCCTTCTCCAGAATCTCGTAGAAGTCCTCTGGTGCCTCTCGGATTTGGAAGTTCTCAGCCACGCCCCCGGTGAAGTCTTCCATGGCTTCGATGGCGCTGCCCCCCTTCAGTGCCTCGTAACTCCCGTTAAGTCTACAACGATGGAAGAGGGATTGGTTGAGGGAGTGGAGGATGAGGTGCAGGGTATGCTCAGTTCACAGAGCAACAGCCAGACTCAGTGAGGAAAGGCAGTGAGGCAAGCCCTGGTACTAGCGAGATGAGTAACCAAGGCTGACGTCTCGAGGGGATCGTAGTCTGCGCTGGTCCTGCCATCTTTCTTACGAACATGTTTTTTTTTTTGTTTTGTTTTGTTTTATGTTTAAATGCTTAGCTGTTAATTCATTGTCCTGATTCAGTCTCTCAAGTGCTGATATTATCGTTGTTATGGTAATCTTCTTGCCTCTGAGCTGGGGTTAGAGGCATCGATCATGACGCCTAGCTTCATTTTGATTTGTGTGTGTGTGCATGTGTGTGTGTGTGTGTGTGCGCGCGCGCGCACATGTGTGTGAGAGAGCGTGCGTTCGTGCATGTGTGTGAATGTATGTGAGTAGGTGTGGTGTATATGCACATTTGTGTATGGATGCATGTGTCTATGTGTACACACAGAGGACAGAGGAGGACACTGTCCTGGTCTATGACTCTCTTCCTTATTCCGAGACGGGGTCATCCGCTGAAACTGAAGTGAGGCTGGTAGCCAGCAAACCCCAGAGATTCTCCTGTCTCTGTTCCTCGCAGCACTGGGGTTATAGGCACTCATGACCAAGCCTAGCCTTTTGCATTTGTGTGCATAACCTACGTATACACACACATGCTCTTCTCATCACTGCCTCGTCACTGATCATCGTAAGTCCACCCTGTGCCCCGGCATTATCCATAAGCATATATAGCGTCCCTTCTACCCTGATGGGTAATATTACTCTCCAACAGCTAGCAACTGGCTTCCATACCTGCCGTCCATCTCACCAATTGCTCAGTCACTGTGTGGATCACTGCATCAGGATGTCCTGCCTGAACTCTATGGGATGTGCCCTTATCCTCCAGAATACATATGTTTCTAGGGTGATCAAGGCATCCACTGTCTTCCCAACTCAGTCAAGTTTCATTTTATACACTTGTGATGCGATTGGACCTTAGTATTACTAGCAGGCTGGAACTGGAGGTCTGAGGGAATTGGGACCATTTGACTAGGGATTAGAAATGAATGTGTTGTGGCTGGAGAGATGGCTCAGCAGTTAAGAGCACCGACTGCTCTTCTAGAGGTCCTGAGTTCACTTCCCAGCAACTACATGGTGGCTCACGACCATCTGTAATGGGGATCCGATGTCCTCTTCTGGTGTGTCTGAAGACAGCTGCAGCGTACCCACATACAAGAAATAAATAAATCTTAAAAAGAAAAAATAAATGTGCTAACTCTTCTTATGTGAAGTTCCTGGACTGGTTCAACCACAGAGACAGGAAGTGGATGGTGCCAAGTCGGGGCTGGAAGGAGAGGGATGGGATACCAGTGTCTATCAGGGACTGGGTTTTAGTTTTGCAAGGCCCCCCCTTCTGAGGGTGGGTGCTGTGGTTGGTCACATGACAGATAAGTGTGTCAATGCCATTGAGCTATGCCCTCAAAATGTTACAACGGTGGATTTTATGTCATGAATGTTTTGTAACATTTTTTAAAAGGAAGGAAACGAGCACATGGGGACAGCTGATGTCTTTCTATTCATGCGGCTTAAAGCCACACGCCTAATCCTAAGCTGTGGCAAATCCTGAAGGACCATTGTGCCATGTGGGTACAGTCAGGGCCCCCCCACCCTTCCTCCTAGCATCTCTCCCACCAGCATTGCCAAGGTCAGATCAGTGTCTCGGGGAGAAAGGAAAACATGGTCACTGTGTTTGAAGCTGGAAATGTCTAGGTCATCTCATGAGAATGGCCTAGTGGTCCAAGTCCCTGACAGGCAGCAACCATTCTTCCCTACTGACTGCATCCCAGTCTCTCCAGCAAACATCCCTGTGAGGGGACGAGTCCAGGCTTCCAGGAGCAGTAGGAGGGAGCCCCACTCACTTGGCATAGGCTTTCTCCAGAAGTGCACTCCAGAACTCATTGTGCTCAGCAGAGTGGAGGAAGACCAGGCGGTCCCTGAAGGTGGGCAGGCGGTCATCGATCACCACGTCCAGCCACTCACTGTGCTGCCAGAACTAGTGGCCAGGGCAAGACACGGTGACAAGGGTGAGTCACATTGAGATGTGGGTCCAGGAGCAAATGCTCACTCCATGGTTATCCCCCCTGAGCAAACTGCCTTTGTGCTCCAAGGAAAATCTCATCTGGTGCTACGTCGGGCTGCATGGATGTCCCAACAAGGCCATCTGGGTGTCATAGCAGGGTAACCCAGGTGTCACAGCAAGGTCACCTGGGCTTTGTCCACTCGGTCATATACTAGGTCTTCACCCAGCATGAAAATCAATTCCAGGACTGTGTCACCATAGAGGTGGGTAAAGGAGAAGTCACAGTAGACACCCCTGTGCTCTGAGCTAATGTATTTTCTCCACAGGACACCAGGTTAGGTGGGTAGAAGTGGGAGGGTAGATATGGGCTTAGCTCTGTTCACACCCAGACCAGTCTCTATTCACACTTCCACCCAGTTTTGGCCTTTCACTACCCCACATTTTTCAGCTCACATAGGTGGAGCCCCAACACACATGTGTTTGGATTTGGTTTTCCTGTGTGCCATACTCAGATGTGAGGGGCATATAGGTAATGGACCTGAGAGTCCGTTTGAGTGTTTGCATGTGTAAGCATAAGTGTGTGTGTGTGTGTGTGTGTGTGTGTGTGTGTGAGCACCTATATACATGCATGTAGTTATGAACCTGAATGTGTATGTTCATGTATGAGGTATGTGTTCATGTGCATGCACATGTATGTACATGCACATGTGAATGTGTATATTTAAACATGCATCATGTGGGTATCCTAGTTAGCATCAGCTGTCAGCCTGACAAAACTTGGCGTCATTTAAGTGTGTCTCCATAGAGGAACTGCTCAGATCGGGTTGGCCTGTGGCCATGTCTGAGTGGTTGTCTTGACTGTGATGGATGTAGGAGAATTCCGTTCACTGTGGATGGCACCAGCTTCTGCAGAGAGTCCTGGACTACATAAGAAAGCTAGTATGAACCACTGAGCAAACAGTAAGCAGCATTTCTTCGTGGTTCCTGCTCTGACTTCCTCTTAGTGATGAATTATGAATTGTTCATAAGGAATATGAGTTTCCTTATGAATTAAAGACTGCCTTATAAAACTGTCAGCCAAATAAACCTTTTCCTTCCCTAAGTTACTTTTCCATCCCAGTGTTTCGTCACAGAGACTGAAAGAAGGAAACTAGAACAGTGGGTGAATTCATCTGTGAATGTGCAGGTGTGGAACAGAATGTGTGGATGTGTGGGTGAGTATATATATATATATATATATACACACACATATATTACACATACACACATATATACTATACATATACTACACATGCACATATATTCTATACTATACTACACATACACACACATATATACACTATACATATACTACACATACTATATACACATATACATACACACATACATATACTGTATATATACTACATATACCATACACACATATACACATACACATATATATACTATACATATACTATGCATACACATACTATACACATACATCTACATATACTATACATACACTACAATACACATATATTATACACACACACATACTCATATTATACACATATACCTACATATACTATACATATACTACACACATATACATACTATACACATATACCTATATATACTATATATATTACTCATATACACATCCTATAACATACACCTACATATACATATACTATATATACTACACACATACACATACTATACACATATAAACCTACATATACTATATATATACTACACATATACACACACTATACACATACACCTAAATATACATATACTCTACATATTCTACACATACATATACTATACACACATACACATAGTATACACATACACATACATGTACACATATTACACATACACATACTATACACACATATACCCATACACACATATACACACATGCATATACTGTACATATATTACACATACTGTATACATACACATGTACACATACTACACATATACATATATACATAGACACATACATATACTATACATACACATGCTATATACACACATATACACATACATGCATACACACACTATACATATACATCTAAATATACTATACACACATACTTATACTATACACATACTACACATACATATACACATATTATACATATACTATACACATACTATACATGCACATACTTTGTATACATACACACACATACACATACTAGACACACACATACACATACTATACATACACATACTACACATATACTATACATATACTATACATACAAATACAATACATACACATATGCATACACACAGACATACATATGCATATATATGTTTGTGCATATATGTGTCCTAGTACACTTATGTGGGTGTACTGTGCATGAGTCCATAGGTGTGATAATGTAAGAATGTGCATTGTGTACATGCATAGAAGCATGTGTGCATTTGCACAGGCACGAGAATATATGTGTGTTTAGGAGTACAGGTATGTGTGCACACATGTGTGAGTATATACACATATGAGCATGTGTTTGACATTGTGCTGATCTGTGTATTAGGTATGTGTTTATGTAGGTGGAGAGAGATAGGCAAAGAAAGCAAGAGTGCAGCAGGAACAAGCGTCACCGTGCAGCTCATGGCTGCTTTTCTGTGGCTGTGTTTCTCAGTTTTTTGTTTGATTGCTCCATCCTGCACTTCCTCAGTAAGGGAGCCATTCCACTTATGAGAAGAGCTCTGGCTCCCCAGGGGAGCAGCCATGGTTCCCTGAGGATACCATTTGCTTTCCTCTCCTATTGCTTGCTGCCTCTGGCAGTCCCCCAAGATGATTCCCATGGCACCACGGCTCATACACTCTGTCACATAGCTTTCAGGGTTGTCAACAGCACACAGCTATACACAGTACCTCCTGGGCCACCTCCCACCGCAAGCAAACCCAAGGACTCAGGTTTCCCTTACCTGGAAATGAAATATCCCAGCATAGTCAGAACCAAATCCTTGGTCCTGGGGAACCACCCTGGCCAGTGCTTTCTGATTGAGGGTTAGGGAGGCAATGGCCGCCAGGAGCCAGCAGTCTCCTGCAGAGTGAAGGTCACATAAATATCACACTTTCTTGGCCATTGATAGCAAATGCCTCTGTCCCCTCTGCTTGTCCAGTCTGCTCTTCTGAGTGCTTTATGGCTGCCTCCTGGATACTGTGGCAATATTTGCTGACTGGTTTCAGACACAGGGGTCCCCTGCATCTCATCTTCATAAGGTCTCAGAGGACTGGGGATATGCGATGTGTCATAGTAGCCTGTGGCAGTGGGTGGGGAAAGGGTCTGGTGCCTCAGTGGTGCCTCTTGCAGTCCTGGGCTGCTGCCTCTCCCAGACCAGGCTTGGTTCAGCTATGAGCAGTAACAGCTCCAAGGAGGCCCCTTTGCTTTCCTTTCCCCCTTTTTTTGTTTTCCTCCTTTTTCCTTTCTTCCTCCTTCCTTCTTCTTTCTTTCCTTCCTTCCTTTCCTTCCTTCCTTCCTTCCTTCCTTCCTTCCTTCCTTCCTTCCTTCCTCCCTCCCTCCCTCCCTTCCTTCATTCTTCCCCCCCCCGTTTTGTGTGTGTGTGTGTGTGTGTGTGTGTGTGTGTGTGTGTGAGACAGGGTCTCATTCAATAAACCAGCTGGCCTGGACCTCAGCCTGTCGCTTAGATTGGTCTTGGACTAGTAGCAATCCTCTATCTGCTCATCACCCATCCATCATCCATCAATCCATCTATTGCCCATCCATTTGTGTATCTTTGTACATCATCTGCCAATCTATCACTCTTTCATCTGCCTATTCATCTGTCCTGGCTGGTTTTGTGTGTCAACTTGACACAAGCTGGAGTTATCACAGAGAAAGGAGCCTCTCTTGAGGAAATGCCTCCATGAGATCCAGCTGTAAGGCATTTTTTCAATTGGAGGGCCCATTGTGGGTGGTACCATCTCTGGGCTGGTAGTTTTGGGTTCTATAAGAAAGCAGGCTGAGCAAGCCAGGGGAAGCAAGCCAGTAAGAAACATCCCTCCACGGCCTCTGCATCAGCTCCTGCTTCCTGACCTGTCTCAGTTCCAGTCCTGACTTCCTTTGGTGATGATCAGCAATGTGGAAGTGTAAGCTGAATAAACCTTTTCCTCCCCAACTTGTTTCTTGGTCATGATGCTTGTGCAGGAATAGGAACCCTGACTAAGACAGTCATCACTAATGCATCATCCACCCATCCACATTCTTCTATCCATCCATTGACCATTCACGTACAATTTGTGTATCAATTGTACTATCTACCACCTGTCAACCATGTATCATATCTGTCTATTTAGTGTGATCTACTGACTTTTTATGGTCTATCTATCAATCTATCTTTCTATCATTTATCTGTATTATCAATCATATATATCTATCATCTATCATCTAATCATTATCATCTATCATCTAATTATCTATTTATTATACATGATCTGTCTTTTATAATCTCTCTCTATATTATATGTTCAATTTACCTGTCTTCTATCATCTATATATTATCTATTGACTATTATTTGTCTTCAATATATCACTTGAATGTCTTCTTTTCTTTCTTTCTTCCTTTCTTTCTTTCTCTTTCTTTCTTTCTTTCTTTCTTTCTTTCTTTCTTTCTTTCTTTCTTTCTTTCTTTCTTTCTTTCTTTCTTTCTCAATATAGTTAACTGTCACCAGTTTGGGAAGCTGGCTTTGGCATTCTATGTGAAGACAGCTCAGGTTCTCATTGAGAGTCCAGATGGTCTGTTCTAACCACAGGGCTCTGGGTAGCTCAGTCTACACAATATACTTCCTTCTTTAGCACATTCCATAATGTATCTGTTTTTTGCAGATTCAGTAAGGGTAAGCATTGCCCAGGTTTTTTTTTTTTTTAAAGATTTGTTCATTTTATTGTATGTGAGTACACTGTTGCTATCTTCAGACACACCAGAAGAGGGCATCAGATTCCCATTACAGATGGTTGTGAGCCACCATGTGGTTGCTTGGAATTGAATTCAGGACCTCTAGAAGAGCAGTCGGTGCTCTCGACCAATGAGCCATCTCTCCAGCCCCAAACTTTGCCTAGTTTTACCATACTTCTTGATGCTGCTGTGAGGTCCAAAGAGTCCCTTGTAGGAGGAACTGTGAGCATGAAAGCTACTGGGGCATGCTGGCTAGAAGCATGGTCTCTGTAGCCAACACGGTTTTGCAATCTGACTACCCATCTGTCATCTGTTGTGACCTTGGACATACTGCTGATTTCCCTTGCCTCAGTTCCTCATATGCAACATTGGGAAGGCGGCTGGAAAAAAGGAGCAGAAGTCTGTGATCTTAGGGAGAGGATGTGGTAGGGAACAGGCTCATGGTGTAGGCATCACTGAGCTATAAAACCGTGAGCCGCTATTGGGGATCCAAAGGATTGGGAGCCTCTGAATCAGGTGCTGCTTTTAGGGAGGCTCAGCTCTCTGGGAACTTCTAGATAGGTCCAGAGCCCAACCGCAATGTTATCAGAAAAGCAGGAGTGCCAGGGGTAGGGGAGCCACTGGACTCCATGCAGGGAAGGCAGCTGCACACTAGGGAGGGAGAGGACCAGGAGTTGGTGGCCTTGTTCTTCTGAGCCCTGTGTCCTGATCCTCAGGGACTGTGTGGCTCTGGCTCTGGTGGCACTCAGATCTGATCCCTCTCTCCTCTCCACTTACCCAGTTCCCCTTGGCAGATGTCCGTCCTGGTGGCCCCTCCAAGAATGAATTCTGGGTTTTCCACAATTTCCTAGGGGAATGAGAGCATCTTAGGGAAGGAAGGCCCAAAGCAACCACAGCCCTGCCCCAAGGGAGACAGGCGGCCGCACCCCCAGGGAGACAGAGTCTCATGCACTTGATTTTCTCCCACAGAAGGCTAGGAGGAGGCAAAGCTGACAGGGGTTTATGCTCGACTTTCCAGGGTTCAGCTTAGTCTTGTCTATAGCTTAGCCCGGGGGAGAGCCTGACCCCATCACTTTCTTCTATAGAAACTCATACCATATTTAATGAGGAGGTAGGATGTCAGTCAAGTACCAAGCCTCCTGCCTCAGTCCTTGGCCAGGCACAGGCGGATTCTGATCAGTCCTTTGCCATGAGAAATGCCAGCTTTTGCCTCCAAACTCTTCACCATGTAATGAACATGTGATCCAGCACCTCGGGCAGGATCACATGTTCTCCACACCCTGCCCAGTTGCTCTCTTATTCCCAATAGATTTTCTATATCCGTATCACATCGAGAGGGGTGTCTTCATATCACTCAGAATTTTATCCACATGTAACTATGTACAACTTATTACACATTACCCCATTTATGTGGTATTTTATGTTGTTAGTACGGAGACCTCTGATGCTTGTGGCGTCATAGGCGACAGCGCCATATAGGCCTGTCGCCAAGGCCACGAGCACCATATACCCAGAATTCACTGGGCCTACCTTTACCTGTGGTTACGTCATCATCCGTATATATTTGGGTAGTGCCTCCCTCTCTCTCTTTTTTCCTTCTTTCTTTCTGCCACCACTTTTGTCCCCCCATCCCCAATAAACCCCACGTGGAACAGTTTGGCCTGGTGTGGTCTTCGCGCTCCTGCTGCTCTCATGCGCCGCTTGCGCTTAACGCTGAACACAACATATGTAATTGTGTATATTTTGTGGGTATAACTACAAACATGTAGAAATTTATCATGGAAAGTTGTATATAAAATACTAAAAAAGCAAAAGCAATTATATAAAACAAGTGGGTTTTTTGAGACAAGGTCTCACTATGTAGCTTTAGCTGTCCTAGAACTCGCTATGTGGATCAGGCTGGCCTCAAACACATAGGATCTTCCTACCTCTGCCACCCAAGTGCCAGAATTGAAGGCGTGTACCACCACCTCTCTAAAATACATGTATGTAGTGGGTTGGCCTAATGCTGATTGTATTCTAATGCTAATATTGGGCCCCAAGGCCGGTCGCCTCAAAGACAAGAAGAAAGTCTGCCCGGATGCCAGGTGATCCTGTCCCCAAGTTATTCTGATTGGTAAATAAAGATGCCAACAGCCAATAGCTGGGCAGAAGAGACATAGGCAGGGTTCAGGGTTTGAGGGCTTGGGGTCAGAGAGGAACCATGAGGAGGAAGAGTGCAAGAGGAGGAAGATAACGCCATGGGTTAGGAGTTAAGAGAACATGGCCGCAAGGGCCGGCCAATGAGCTAAAAGCAGCCCAGATGAAACATTGCAAGTAATACATTGGGGTTATTGACAGGAAGGTAGATTCTAATAGCATAGAGAGTAGATATCTGCCCAGCTCTTGAGCTGTTTTAGGCTTATTGTAAATATAAAGGTTGTGTGCGTCTTTCATCTGGGAACTTCAATAGCAAAGGCAGGGTAGAAACCTCAGGCTGGGATTAAATACTTTCAACAATATGTGTCTATGAGAAAGGATTTTAAATTCTGTAAGAATGAGGCCACCTGACATGAAGCTGGAGAACACAGTCACCTGTTACTCCGCACCATCGCAGTGGGGGTTCTGAGGACCCCCGACTTGGCAGAGGTAATAAATAGTTCCAGTGTGAGCCTTCTCTGATCAGCCATGTCTGCCTGTCCACCTGCGCTGAGGTTGGAATCCAGGGTTTCATACCTGCTAAGCAAGAGTCTCACCACTGATCTACAACCCCAACTTTATTTTACTTCTCATTTTGAGATAGGCCTCACTAAGTTGTCCAAGCCGGCCTTCCTTGCACACCTGAGTAGCCCAGGCTAGCCTTAACTTGGGATCCTTCTGTCTGAGCCTGCTGGTAACTGCGGTTATCTCATTGACACCACCTACCCCATAGGCTGCCGTCCTCAGGTGGGGCCATCACGGGGGCAGGAGGGGGTTGCTACCGATCTTGCTTGTTCTTTCCTCACTGTGAGACTCAGGTCCTGCAATTTAGGAACACTGTTTCTGGGCAGTGATAACTGGAGGATTTGTTCTAACCTTGGAATAAATCTGCTGCCACATTCAGTGTAGCTCAGCTTGTCCTACAGGTTGACATCTTGATTTCTTTCTCTTCCTTCTCCTTTCCCAAATCTCCCTCTTTCTTCCTTCCTTCCTTCCTTCCTTCTTTCCTCCTCCCCACCCCTCAAGATTTTTGAGACAGGGCTTCACTATGTAGCCTAGCCTGGTCTCGAACTTGTGATTCTCCTTCTTCTGCTTCCTTCTGCCTTTCTGGGTGTCAGGCTCTGTCCCTGGCACTTCAGCCCAGCACAAGAGAGAGGAAGTCCATGTGATCTCCAAGACAGACCATCAGGCAGCTGTCAGGGCAGGGCTGGAGAGCACTGTGTGAGAGGTGGGACTAGCAGCATCACCTTGGGCCTAGGGGAAGCTAAAGTAAACAGAACCCTAAGCCTGTGCAGGAGGGATCCCCGTGGAGGTCCAGGATGGAGGAGAGCCTAGTCAGGGGCCTAGAAGGATACTCTGGGCAGACAGAGGGACTCACTTTGACTAGATCAGGGTGACAGGTAGCATCAGACAGGAGGCAGAATTGGGAAAGCTGGACTGAGGAATGGCCAGGCTGGGGACAGAGAGTCCCAGGAACCTCTAACTTGATACTTGGGGTAGCTCCAGCTGTAATCCCCCTAACAGCCTGAGCTGCCTGCTTCCTCCCTGAGCTTGGATCCCAGGGGCATGATGGGAGTGGGAGTCTATAAGGCCAAGGGAATTCTAGACAGACCTGGAGTGAAGGCTGGTGGCTTCCCATGAGGTCCCCAGGATGTGGCAGTGGTTGGTGGTGGTAAAGTGGGGGTAGGGGTGCAGCCTCCCAGGTCAGGGCTGTGTGTCTTTATTTGTTTCTAAAGTGTTCATGTGACCTTAGGGGGAGGGTTCAGGGACAGGCTGTGCTGTTGGCTGTGCCAGAAGCCCAGGCCTGGCAGAAGGAGAACTTGGGAGGTCAGCTTCTCCCAGAGACACCCCCCTGCAAAACCTTTTACACACACACATACACACACACACACACACACACACACACACACACAGAGAGAGAGAGAGACAGATAGAGAGAGAGAGAGACAGAGACAAAGAGAGAAAGACAGAGAGACAGACAGAGAGAGACGGAGAGACAGAGAGAGACAGAGAAACAGAGAGACAGAGACAGAGACAGAGAGACAGAGACAGAGAGACAGAGACAGAGAGAGACACAGAGAGACAGAGAGAGACAGAGAAACAGAGAGACAGAGAGACAGAGACAGAGAGAGACACAGAGAGACAGAGAGAGACAGAGAAACAGAGAGACAGAGAGACAGAGACAGAGAGAGACAGACAGAGAGAGACACAGAGAGACAGACACACACACACACACACACACACACACAGAGAGAGAGAGAGAGAGAGAGAGAGAGAGAGAGAGAGAGAGAGCACAACTTCTGGTTCTTCCCTCAGCCCCAGCAGTCTTGGAGTCTATCCATTAACTGACCCCACCCACCATGCTCAGGACAGACCCTGAGGCAGCAGAACAGGGTGACTGTGTGGTCCTCGCTATTCAGCAAGGCACAATGTTGTCTTTATCTGCTGTCCTCTCCTGAGCACAAGTCTGGCAAGTCCCCTGCCATCCCGCCCCACACTAGGCTTCTTTCTCCTCCTGCCCCACCCCCTCCACTCATCGGTTCTAGCCCTGGGCCACCTGAGGGTGAATCTAAGTGCCCACCCCCCTCTGATGTCACATTGGCTTTGTGTTCTCTTTCTCCAAAATACAGCTGTGTTTGACAAGAAGGAGGGTCACTCTGCCCACAGCCCATAAAGCAGTGTGGCCTTTGCTACTGAGGCATGTCCAGTTTGAGGTGTGTGCTCAGACACAGGCTTTCTGGAGGGTGAGGAAGCTCCGACCTCTCTGTACCCCTCTGCCCTGCCTCAGGCCTTACACTTCCACATTAGCAGGACAAGAGGAAACTCAGGGTTCACCACGGTCTGTAGGGCTGAATGCAGAGAACAGGCTCCCTGACTAGGAAACAGATGAGTGTGTTGAGGGACCACACACACAGGAGAGGGCAGATCCAGTTCTGAAAGAGTCCACAAGGGGAGGCTGTGCACAGGAGACCAGAAGGCTGAGAGTGGTGACTGGAGGCGTGGCTCAGCCCCGGCCTCCTCAGCCAGGGAAGGGCCCGGGGACCTGAATTTTGGGCACCTTTGCAAGGGGGCGTGTGGCAGGCACCAAGGAGGGTTGTGCTTCAGGGCCCTGACCTGTAGATAAAAGCCTCCTGGTGGTGATCGATTCTGGATGGGCATCAGTGGTACAGACAACGGCCTCTATGGCTGCGGGCTGGGACTCAGGGGCTTCTCCTCTCCGGGAGAGAGACAAAGGCCTCCAGGCTCTGCCGACTGGCCCGAAGTTGTGAGCAACTCCTAGAGGAGCAGGAGGGCCTCAGCAGGGCAGAGAGAGTACAGACTGTGAAGAGGAACAAGAGTCAGGCAAGCGGAGAGTGGAGAGCAGAGGGGGACAGCATCTGGGAACACCCGGAGTCCTGGTGTCTGCTGAACCTACACAACAGGCCTTCTGCTATACCCAAAGGTCCCTAGGCCAGACTCTCACATATACCAGAGATGTGAGTGCCCAGGTCTATAGCATATTTTTGCATGTAAGTGCACACAGAGAAATTCACATGCACAGAATACATGCAAACACACATGTGTGTGCGCACAGACACAGGCACAGACCACATGAACACAGAGCCACACACACAACACTCATAAATACACATGTGCATCACATGCACATAGGCATGCATAGCACACTCATAAATATGCACTTGTGTGCACAAAATACATCCATATATACATGCAGGCATTGAGAGTGTATCTATTGAGATCCGTGGCCCCAGTAAGTCTGCTCCCAGAAGCTTCTAGAGCAACTTCTTCCAACCTTTCCTAATCAAGCAATGTAGCAAACATTAGTGTGTGTGTGGCAGCCTGAGATGGAAGCTACCCAGGGCTAGAAGTGACCAGGCCAAGTTGTGACTCTTGTGGGAGGAGGAATCCACGCCTTGAGAACAATTTCTCAAGATCTTGGTTTTCAGCAATTCCCAGGACTGGATGAACTGTACCTGCAGTCCATGACCCAGGTGGCTGTTCCTCACTGGATGAAATGCACCCACAGCCTAGGCAACTGCTTGCCACTGGATACACACACACACACACACACACACACACACACACACACAGCCTGGGCAGCAGCCGTGGATCCATTTGTCCTAATCCCAAGGGCTGGAAACAAGCCTAAGAAGACTCAAGGGCTACCAAAATGCTATCAGAGGTCACTTTTTTGTGTCTTAAGGCATGCGTTTTTCACATTAAAAATGTCCATTTTCTTACGGGGCAGAGAACATTCCGCTTATGCACCCACACAACCCACCTTTACTGCCACGGGCCACATATGAAGAACCAACTAACCTACAGTGACTTTCAGATGCCCAGAGAGAGAGAGAGAGACCCTGAAAACCATCACAAGGTTCTGCCAGGAGCACTGAATGCTCCTTGCTGTCCCCCAAAATTAGTACAACTTAATAGTACTCGGTACTACACTCTCCCATGAGGATGATGAAGGCTAATACCACCTGCGTTCACAGACACATATGTATACACATGAATACATATGCACATGCAGATGTGCACCAATGTGTGCACACAACACAACCTAAAACAAACACATATGTGTATATACATAGCTATGAACCGCTCATTATTCAGAATGGGAAAGAACAGTAATCACCGGTTAGTTTTTGTTAACTTGATACAAGCTAGAGTCATTGCGGGAGAGGGAACATCAGTTGACAGATTGCCTCCATTGGGCAAGTCCGTGGGGCATTTCCTTGAATAATGATTGACGTGGGAGGGCCTAGCCCATTGTGATAAGTGTCACCGACCACAATGCCACTGGGCAAGTGGTCTTGGGTTGTGTAAGAAAGGTAACCAAGCAAGCCGTGGCAGGCAAGCCAGTAAGCAGTGTCCCCCACGCTCCCACGGTCTCTTCTTCAGTTCCTGTCTCCAGCTCCCTGCCTTGAGTCCCTGCTCTGACTTCCTTTGATGAACTATAACTGATCAGGTGAAAGAATACCCTTCCTCCCAGAGTTGTTTCTGGTCATGGTGTTTGTAACCCCAGCGGAAAGCAAACGACGACAACCTCCTGCTTCATAACTAACGCCCCAGGAGCCCTGATATCTGTGCAGGTGTTTTCTATAAGTCAGAAGTGCTATCTATTTAGCACAGTCACATCAATGATGTGCAATAGGAGGAGGTAGTTATAGAGAGATGAGATCTGAAGGCTGGCAGGGTGGTACAGTAAGTAGAGACATTTGCATATAGACCTAAGGGCCTGGGTTTGATCCCCCCCCCCCGCCCCGCCGGACACCACAAGGCAGCGAGAGAAAAAAAGATTTCAAAGAGCTGTCCTCTGGTTTCCACACATATGTTATGGCGTGTTTGAGCCCACGTGCTCAATAAAATAAAATAAAGGAAATCAGGGTTGGTGAGAGGGTTCAGCAGGGGCAGGAGCTTGCAGCCAAGGCTGATGGCCTGAGTTTGATCCCTGAGACCCACATAATAGAAGGAGGAAACCTGCTCCTGCAAGTTGTTTTCTGACCTTTGTATGACCGCTGCAGCATTCATGTGTTCACACAATACACAAATAAATGTAATAAAAGTAAATAAGCAGGGCTGGAGAGATGGCTCAGCGGTTAAGAGCACTGACTGTTCTTCCAGAGGTCCTGAGTTCAATTCCCAGCAACCACATGGTGGCTCACAACCATCTGTAATGGGATCCGATGCCCTCTTCTGGGGTGTCTGAAGACAGCTACAGTGTACTTATATATAATAAATAAATAAAATATTTTTTAAAGTAAATAAACAAATAAATTCTATTTTATTTTATTTATTTTATGTATATGAGTACACTGTAACTGTACAGAAGGTTGTGAGCCTTCACATGGTTGCTGGGAATTGAATTTTAGGACCTCTGCTCGCTCCGGTCAACCACACTCACTCCAATCGGCCCTGCTCACTCCAGCCCAAAGATTTATTTATTATTATAAATAAGCACACTGTAGCTGTCTTCAGACACACCAGAAGAAGGCATTGGATTCCATTACAGATGGTTGCGAGCCACCACGTGGTTGCTTGGATTTGAACTCAGGACCTTCGGAAGAGCAGTCAGTGCTCTTAACAGCTGAGCCATCTCTCCAGCCACCAACCAATGAATTTTAGAGATGAGATTCTGGCTGGATGTGGTGACACATTCCTTTAATCTCAGCACCTGGGAGGCAGAGGCAGGTGGATCTCTGTGAGTTCAAGGCTAGCCTGGTCTACAGACTGAATCCAGGAGAGTCATGGATCTGTTACACAGAAAAACCTTGTCCCAAAAAACAAACAGAAGAGATTCTGAGCTACCAATGACAGAGAAGCACACAGTGACTGACAGTGAGAAAACGTTGTGTATTAAGGACACCTGTGTGCTGCCCCAACCTACCTCAGTCGTCTCTAGAGGAGGAGGAGAAGGGCCACCCACTTAGATCCAGCCAGCTGGCACACGGCCCCTCCCTGCACACACACCAACTGCTCCCACCCGGAAGGTGCAGCACCATGGCTCACAGGGAGGGCTCTGACTAACCAGGCGCTGCAAATATTGACCTTGCATCTTGAGCACCAGCTGGTGCCTCGTAGGGACATCAGAGGTGTGTGCCGCTTTGGATAAGTAGCCCTGCTCTACCTAGAGCCCAGACGGCACACACTGCCTGAGAACTTGTACTAACATCCAGCCAGCCTCTTAGTGACCCCTCAGCTCTGGCAAGCCAAAAGCCCCAGAGCCAGGCTGGCTGGCCTCCGAGTACATCACAGGCATCTCGTTAACCTATCACCTCCCACCCTGGCTACTTTGCCTTTGTGTTGTGATGGAGCAAGCGGCCAGAGATTTATGCTTGGGTGAGAGCTCTGATCCTGCTCACAAGTCATAGGTGAGAGACCTTCTCTCTCTATGTCTCTAAACTCAGTGGAACTCAGAGCTTCTGAAAGGCCAGAAGGCTGTAGCCAGATACATTGGGGGACCATGTGAAGGTGTCTCTAGCCAGTACATTACCAGAAAGTCTCCTAAAAAAATGGGTTTAGGGCTAGAGAGATGGCTCAGTGGTTAAGAGCACTGACTGCTCTTCTGAAAGTCCTGAGTTCAAATCCCAGCAACTACATGGTGGCTCACAACCATCCGTAACGAGATCTGATGCCCTCTTCTGGGGTGTCTGAAGACAGCTACAGTGTATTTACATATAATAAATAAATAAATTTTAAAAAAATAAATTAAAAAATGGGCTTACATGTGATTGGCTCTTCCCTTCCACCCGCTCCAGACCAAGCACTCCCTCTCTCTCCCCCCATCCCTATCTCTATCCCTCCTCCCTATTTCTCTTCCTCTTCCACACCCTACTCACCCCTGGCCGTTTCCACACAAAGGGGACCTGGGGCCTCTCGCTGTAGAACAGGGAGCCATTGTTGGCAGGGAAGTCATCGTCCTCAAACAAGGTGCCGGAGTTCAGGCAGCCCTGCCTCAGCTGCTCAAAGCTCTGACCCGAGGAGTGGATAGTCCTGGCATTCCTGGGGACTGGCTGTGGCTGGGGCCTCAGGGACCGATGCAGGTAAGGCATGACTGCTTCTCCACAGCCTAGTAGAGGAAAAAGATGAGAGAGGCAAGGTGAGAGTAGCCAGCAAAGAGGCCCCGGCCCCGGCCTCCACCCGCTTGCTGGGCAACTCCCTGTGAAATGACAGAGGGCCCTCCCGGATGGCAAATACTGAGTGAGATCTCTGCCCATTCAGGGCTCCAAGGAACCAGAGGCCCCTCTGGACAGGGCTGAGCCTGATCAGAGGAGGAGATACCTCTGTTGATGCACGGTGGAGTCCCAGAAGGGCAGCCAGGATGGCTTCGTAGGGAAGGATAGTAAGCAACCAAATTGGTTCAGGAGGTGGTTGTGGGGTCTGGAGTCAGTAGAGCTTTGCAGCTGGAGGGAGCTGGTATATCACAGTGTGACACTGCAGGCAGCGATCCCTGGGAGCTTTGAACCCAACCCCATCCTGACTTACATCAGGGTTCAGCACTCCCTCCTGTGACAGGCTTTTATGTCCCTGGGCCACACTATGTTCCAAGTACTCGCTCGCTTGACTGTCACAGTTGCCGAAGTAACTGTGTGGACACGAAGATGAGGTTACATCCCCACCAAGCCTTCCCTGCAGACTGGAGAATTGGCTCAGGTTGGGAAAGTGCTTACTGAACAGTCATAAGGACCCGAGTTTGAGCCTCCAGGATCTGCATAAAAAGCTGGGCATAGCGGTATCCACTTATAATCCCAGCACTGAGAACGTGGAGAGAGGTGGATCTCTTTGAGCTAGCTCTAGGCCAATGAGAGAAGCTACCTCAAAAGTACAAGGTAGCCAGGCTGTGGTGACGCATGCCTTTAATCTCAGCGCTCAGACAGAATACATCTCTGCGAGTTCCAGGCCAGCCTGGTCTACGAAATGAGTTCCAGGGCAGCCGAGGCTATTACACAGATAAACCTTATCTCCAAAAACAAACAAACGCAAAAATAAAAACAAAAAGAGCAGTGTATGAGGATTGGAGAGAGGGCATGGCAGCTACGAGCACTGAGCGTTCTTCCAGAGGACCCGAGTTCAATCCCCAGCACCCAGTTGGCAGCTCACAAACATCTGCAACTT
This sequence comes from Tokudaia tokunoshimensis, assembly GCA_036184795.1. Classification (NCBI taxonomy): domain Eukaryota; kingdom Metazoa; phylum Chordata; class Mammalia; order Rodentia; family Muridae; genus Tokudaia; species Tokudaia tokunoshimensis. The sequence continues at coordinate 51,691,556 of BTHU01000020.1, read as the reverse complement.
CAGTTCCAAGGAATCCAATGCTCTCTTCTGGCTTCTGTAAGCATTACATACGTGTGGCACATATACATATATGAAGACAAAACACCCATACAGGCAAAGCAACAACAACAATAACAACAACAGGGTATATGATATGGCACCGGACACACACACACACACACACACACACACACACACACACACACCCATTCCCTACAAAAGCATGAGGTCCTGGTGGTTTGACTCTGAGTCACCAGGTGAGCTCAAAGGACAGCTATAAATCCCCCCTCCAGCCCTCACCACCTCCCTCTCCACATCAAACTCCCCATCAGGATCTTGTAGGCTCTCAGTGGCTTGAGCGAAGCAGACTTAGGCATTGCCTGGCCCAGCCTGTCTTTCTGGAGCCAGGACAATGGTACTGAGCAGAGGGTCTAGACGGGGTAGGGCTTCCAGGTCTGAGGTAGCCACTGGGAAATGCCAACCGGGTACCTGGTTGAGATGGAGATCACCTCTAACTTCAAGTGTCCTCAAGGGACCCTGTCAAGCCGATTTGTAAGAAATAGAACTGAGACTATAGCTCCATTGATAGAGTGAAAGACCCTCAGTCCAGAGGACCCTTGCTCTTGCCCGGAGAGCACACCACCCCAAAAGCACTCAGGAGAAACGATCCTTGATGCAAACCGCAAGAGGATTTCTATTCAGGGCCAGCTAGCTGTGACTCAACTCATACCCCATGCAGGAGGGGAGGAGAAGAGCCCTGAGCCTAAATTCACACAAGCTTATAAAGGTAAAAACCACAAAATTCAGGACGGGAGGGGGGTAGAAACTTCTAGTCAGAAGTACTTCTCACGGGGGTGTCTCTAGATGGTCAGGACGTGGTCCGCTCATAACAATGGGGAGGGGGAGTAGAGACTTCTAGTCAGAAGCACTTCTCACGGGGTGTCTCCAGATGGTCAGGATATGGTCCTTAGTAACTGGACTCATGTCCCTTATCTGGCATACACAGCTATAGTTCTCAGGATTGTTCTGTAAGTTCTCACCCTGTGGGCACTCCCTCAGAGTTCACAAGTTCAGATTCTCAGGCCTCAGAGGAAGAGGATCCAACTTAAAATTTTTCATTCTTTCAGAGCACATGTGTAGCATGGGGGACACTCTGCGTTTGACTCTCAGCCCCACAGAAACAGGCATGGTGGTGCATGTCTGTGATGTCAGCACTCGTGTGGTGGAGGCAGCAGAAGCAGATGTTTAAAGTCATCCTTGGCTACATAGCCTGGGCTAGAGGCTCTGTAGAAAGTAGGATCAGGGAGGAAGGCATGAAGGAAAGAAGGAAAGAGAAAGAGGAAAAAGAAATTGCATAACTCCTCCCCATCTGAACTCCATGGTCAAGTCATCCAGAACAGAGTCCCTCAGGAGCCTTCTGTTTCCACACACCAAGGATGGCATTTTGGTGCGTCTTCCTGAGCTGTAGCCAATGAGATGGCCTTCAGGGTGCGGGAAGACGAAAATGTATCGCTGAGTGAAAACCTGCCTCGTAGCTGAGGTTTGCCAGTGCGATTTCCTTCCATAGGAATACAGTTTCACATCATGTGCTAATCACATCACCTAGAAACGGGGCTGTGCGGTAAGACCAGTGGGGCAAGGAGGTGGTCACAGAACTCTCTGCGGGAGCACAGATGTGTGTGATCATGCTGCGTAGTGGTGACGGGAAGCATCCCGAGGGAACTGAGCCTCTGTATTTGGGGGGCATATGTGAGCTCATTGTGTTGGACCAGGGGTCAGGAGACAGGTGTTGAGACTACAGAGAGGAGGAGGGTGGCCTGCATGGGGCTGCACACTAACTGGGAAGGCAGCCTCAGGTAAGCGGCTCTCTGGGAGGGGCTTCAAGAGAAGTTTGAACAGAAAAAAGAACTCACCTCTCCAGCTCTGCCCTTTATAGTACACAGCTTGTCTTCTAGGTTCCAGCTGCCTGTACTCCACTGCTGCTGCCATTCTTGGTGGTCATCTCATGGCACTGGCATCTCCAAAACACTGCTGTCTTCTGCTGTAACTAGGCTTCACCAATTGCCTCTCATAGGCTCTCTTCATGGTGCCAATCCTCAACACCTATGCATGACCCCTTCAGTCCTGGGCCATCAATTGCAACTGAGGTTGCACCTTCACCAGTGGCCTTCCATGGCCTCTCACAGTGCCAAGCCTCATCTGCTCTTCATGACCCCTTCGTGCCTTCAAAACCAGTGCCACCTGGGTGACTCTTAAACATTAGCAAGTCCAGCCACAGCACAAGATACTACCTTGGCTATCTCTGGAACACAACCTCTATGTGCTCTTACAAAATACTTCTCAGAAAATTCTCAATGATACTTGTCTCTTCTTAATCACCACTAATTTTTTAGCTCCAGCTAACCAGCATCAATAGTCCCAGTAATACAAAGGTTTTGCTTTAGTAGTTCCAGTATCTTGTTAATCACAGTTGATTCTTCAGCCCCAGCTAACCAAAACTACAGAATCTTTCACAATCAAAACATCAACAGCCCTGATAAGAGTCTTTAATTTTCCCTCTGAAATTTCACAAGCCAGGCCTCCATCTTCTACACTGTTCTTAACATTATCTTCCAAGCTCCTACAGAAAATCCCACAGAGCTCTTAACATCCTAATGGTTCTTCTAGCTCAAAGTTCCAAAGTCCTTCCACAGTCTCCCCAAAACATGGTCAGGTTGTCACAAGAATACCCCACTCCTGGTACCAATTTGTCTTAGTCAGGGTTTCTATTCCTGCACAAACATCATGACCAAGAAGCAAGTTGAGGAGGAAAGGGTTTATTCAGCTTACACTTCCACAATGCTGTTGATGGGAAGTCAGGACTGGAACTCAAGCAGGTCAGGAAGCAGGAGCTGATGCAGAGGCCATGGAGGGACGTTCCTTACTGGCTCACTTCCCTGGCTTGCTCAGCCTTCTTTCTTATAGAACCCAAGACCACCAGTCCAGGGATGGCCCCACCCACAAGGGGCCCTCCCCTCTTGATCACTAATTGAGAAAATGCCTTACAGCTGAACCTCATGGAGGCATTTCCTCACCTGAAGCTCCTTTCTCTGTGATAATTACAGCTTGTGTCAAGTTGACACACAAAACCAGCCAGTACAGATGCCTACAGGAGAAAGTTCCCATCATCACAGGCTGCATACAGTCACCCCCCTCATGAAAAAGGAAGTCTCCCATCTTCAATAGGAAGGGCTACAGCTCTTATTTTATATTTGTCTTGAACTGACAGCATTCACTAGGGCTTAATGTTGATTTCTGGAGCTGGGAGAGGGTGACAGGAGGCTCTAGTCCCCGGGCTCTGACTTGGGTGCGTTTGGATGAAAGTGGAGGTGTCAAAGGGCACAGTGGGAGGGAGGTTACCTCAGGGGCAGGGACCTTTAGACCAGAACAAAACAAAAACCTAAGCATTTACTTGGAGAGCTGAGCTTTGCTTGCTGACCCACCACTCACAACCACTATTCTCCAAACTCTTCTCTTCCAATTCTTTGTGTATGGGAGGGGTGCATGTTTGTGTAGGTGCACGAGTGTGTAGGTGCATGTGTGTGTGTGGGTTGCATGTGTGTGTGGGTTGCATGTGTGTGTGTGTAGGTGCACGAGTGTGTAGGTGCATGTGTGTGTGGGTTGCATGTGTGTGTGTGTGTAGGTGCACGAGTGTGTAGGTGCATGTGTGTGTGGGTTGCATGTGTGTGTGTGTGTGTAGGTGCACAAGTGTGTAGGTGCATGTGTGTGTGGGTTGCATGTGTGTGTGTGTAGGTGCACGAGTGTGTAGGTGCATGTGTGTGTGGGTTGCATGTGTGTGTGTGAAGGTGCATGTGTATGGAGGTACATGTGTGTGTGGGTTGCATGTGTGTGTTTGTGGAGGTGCATGTATGTGTGGGTTGCATGTGTGTGTGTGAAGGTGCATGTGTATGGAGGTACATGTGTGTGTGGGTTGCATGTGTGTGTGTTTGTGTAGGTGCATGTGTGTGTGGGTTGCATGTGTGTGTGTGAAGGTGCATGTGTATGGAGGTACATGTGTGTGTGAGTTGCATGTGTGTGTGTTTGTGGAGGTGCATGTGTGTGTGGGTTGCATGTGTATGTATGGAGGAGCATGTGTGGGGTGCATATGTGTATGAGGTGTATGCAGGTGGGGGTGCATGTGTGTCTGGAGGTGCATGTGTGTGCAAGTGTGTGTGTATATATGTATGTGTGGAGGTGCATGTGTGTTGGGGTGGCATGTGTGTGGGGTGCATGTGTGTGAGTGGCTGCATGTGTATGAAGAAGTACAGAGTGTCGGAGGGGTAGATGTTGGAGGTTGCATGTGCACACTAGAGGTCAGAAGTTCAGAAGTAAGGCATTGCAGTTAAGGAGCCCCAGCAAACAGTGTTTCCTGGCAGCCCTCCAGTGATGGCCTTTGCTCCCTCTCTCCCCCTCCCCCTCCCATCCCTCCCCCTCCCTCTTCCTCCTCCTCCTCCTCCTCCTCCTCCTCCTCCTCCTCCTCCTCCTCCTCCTCCTCCTCCTCCTCCTCCTCCTCTTCTTCTTCTTCTTCTTCTTCTTCTTCTTCTTCTTCTTCTTCTTCTTCTTCTTCTTCTTTTTCTTCTTGTCTTACTCTGTAGCCCAGGCTAGCCTTGAACTTGAGGCAGCCTCCTGACTCTCTCTCCCCAGGACTGGAATTGCAGCTTACTCCACCATGCCCTATATCCTTGCCTCGCCCCCTCTCTTCCTTCTCCGCAGTGGAAAGACACTACTATTTGTGTTTCCAAATTTCTTTGCTATGTTTTCCGTAGAAGGACTGACCATTAAATAAATATTATTTCTAGGGCTCAGCTTTCACAAGAGACAGACTGCCGGACTCACAGGACAGCTCTTTGACCACTGCTTGGAGCTCGGGTTGCAAGAGGGTGATGACATTTTTCCATAGGAAGGGCCATGACTCATCTAAACTCACAGCCGGGGCAGAAGCACCCTTCCGTAGACTTTCCTAGTACCTGTGCCAAGGCAAACATGGAGTTTGGACCAACAGCGTGTGTCTGTGTCTGTCTGTGGGTGAGTGAGTGCTGATGAGCTAGAGTGGAAAAAGGGTTAGGAAACCAAATTTCTGTCTGCTCTGTGGCCTCATTCGGCTCTGACGGAAATAGTACTCTGTGTGCCAAAGGACCCACAAGCCACCCTGAGGACATCCCCAGAATCTGCCACATTAAATAGGAGACTTAGTTTCAATGTTATGTGGCTGCTGAGGGATTTTTATTGACAAATAGTTTCTGGAATAGACTCCATTAAGCTGCCTGAGAGTAGCTCAGTGGGTAGAGCACTTCCTGGCATGACCGAAGCCCTGTGTTCACTCTCCATAAACCAGGCATGGACATGCATGTCTGTAACCCCAGCACTTGGGAAATTGAGTCAGGAGCATCAGGAGTTCGAGACATCCTCGGTTGCATTGTGAGTCTGAGGCCAGCCTGGGCTACATAAGATGCTGCCTTAAAAATAAGAAAACCACTAAACTGATTTTCCTTAAGCAGTTTATATATTTTAACAATATTTTTCTAAATTGACAGAACATCCTTTGTTTTTAAAGATTTATTTATTTATGTATATGAGTACACTGTAGTTGTACAGATGGTTGTGAGCCTTCATGTGGTTGCTGGGAATTGAATTTAGGACTTCTGCTCGCTCCAGTTGGCTCGTTCCTTCTGGTCAGCCCCACTCATTCCGGTTAACTTTGCTCTCTCAGTCCTTGCTCACTCCAGCCCAAAGATTTATTTATTTATTATATGTAAGTACACTGTAGCTGTCTTCAGACACACCAGAAGAGGGCATCAGATCTCATTACAGATGGTTGTGAGCCACCATGTGGTTGCTGGGATTTGAACTCAGGACCTTCAGAAGAGTAGTCAGTGTTCTTAACCACTGAGCCATCTCTCCAGCCTGCGTCCTTTATGGGGACTGTGAGGCTGGCATAGTCCTAAGGCGCCTCCCCAAATCCACCCCCAACACCATAAAGAAAAAGCCCGAACAAGCAACAGAAAGAGAAGACAACACAGCCCTGACTCCCAAGCCCCTGGTAGCATCTATCCTTGTCATACGCAAACATACATGCATGCATAAACAACACACACACATTTAAGTCACACATATGCACACACACACAAAACTGAGCAAGGCATGCAGGTATGTACAAGCCACACAGATAAGAAAATATCGGAAGTGCATGCGTGTACCACTCATACATAAATGCTTGTGGGTACACGCCGCATACATGCACACACAAGCACACAGACAAATAGCACACACATACATGCACAGATTTTCTTTTCTTTTTTTTTCCTCATTTTTTTAAAAGTCAGTTTTTATTTATTTTATGTCTATGAGTACACTGTTGCTCTCTTCAGACACACCAGAAGAGGGCATCGAATCCCATCACAGATGGTTGTGAGCCACCATGTGCTTGTTGGGAAATGAACTCAGCACCTCTGGAAGAACGGTCAGTGCTTTGAACCGCTGAGCTGTCCCTCCAGCCCACACAGCTTTTCTTAAAGACAAAAACCCATGTTCACTTAGTTCTCTTCTGTCGCAAGTCTCTCAACTGTACATGCACTGACCTTGGGATTCAGGAAGCTCCAACAGTTGAGCTCAGGGATGCGTGTGAGTCTGTGTGTTCTGAGCACGGACTTGTGGTTTCATAGACGTAATAAACCAGAGTGAGACCCTGGAACTGGGAGAGCTTCGGTACCTGACAGGCATGGTGTGGGGCAGGTGGCTGGCAGCTATGCGGGGGCTACTGGGAAACACAAGCCAAGGGATAATCCTACCCACGGACGCAAGGCTTGGAGACACTCCTGGTCATAAAGAGGTCTGGAAGACAGCGTGGAGAAATGGGAGAGACTTGGTGTGAGCTGGCACAGGCTTGTGTGGCAAAGGAAGTCAGCCACGGAGATCCTAGGATGGAGACGGAGGAAGCTCTGCTTCTCCTTCACACTCTTTCCTAGAGAGTGAAGGAACAGGGGACTGTGGGGACTTCAGGCCAGTCATCTAACCCCCTCAGAGCAGACAGTCTACACAGCCAGCCTGGCCCAAGAGCCCTGTTGTCTGACTTGCCACTACAGGGATACTTGCTCCAGGGGGAGTAAATGAGCCTGTTATCTGTGTTAACCGGAATGGAGTGATGATGACCAGCCGGTAAAGACAGCCACAGAGGAGGCTCGTGCTTAGATAGCCTTAGTAGCAAGGGCCACCCACGCTCAGAACAGCGTGGTTACACATCAGACTTGTCCCTGGCTTCCTCACGCAGGACAATTGGCTGGAACTGCTCCAGCACTCACTTTGCCTCTGCTGGCTGGTTTCTTATGAGACCCACAGGAATAGTCAGCTAATGAGGTATACGGGGAGAGAGGCAGAGGCTGACAGTACAGGACCTCATCAGACGGAAAGAGCGTCTTCATTCCTGGCCGTGTTTGTCACTTGGGAGTTCTCCAGACCCCAGGGCAAAGGGTCTTTATGGAGGTTCCCCTGCATACAGGACTGGCGACATCCTGGTCATCACTGGCCAGCTCCATCTCCACCCTTCTCTTTTTGCAGAGGGCTGAGGCTGATAGTTCCTTTTGGTTGCATGGCCAGACTCTCTGGTCACTAGTCCTATCCTGAGCTGACCTTGAGGCCTTCATCTACTGGACATCTCACAGAGGACAAAAAGATGTCCAATGAGCTGAAGAATCCAGTCTTTTGGGGTCAGAAACTGAGAGGAAAGATCTTTCTATCGCTAGACTTAGGAACTCTACTCTTGTGTCCCCAGTCCAGAGTTTCCTGATGAACCCCAAAGCTACTAAGGCATCCACACACTCCTCAGGGAAATCTGTGCACCACTGGCCTTTCCTGAGCCCTTACTCCCTGCATACCCCCTGAGTCATGGCCGCAGAAGCCTTGCCTCCTACTACTGGTATCCCACTGAGATCTTCTGGTAGGGTTTTTTTTTTTAGATATTTGCTGTATTTACATTTCAAATGTTATCCCCTGTCTTAGTTAGGGTTTCTATTCCTGCACAAACATCATGACCAAGAAGCAAGTTGGGGAGGAAAGGGTTTATTCAGCTTACACTTCCACATGGCTGTTTATCACCAAAGGAAGTCAGGACTGGAACTCAAGCAGGTCAGGAAGCAGGAGCTGATGCAGAGGCCATGGAGGGATGCTTCTTACTGGCTTGCTTCCCCTGTGCTCAGCTTGCTTTCTTATAGAACCCAGGACTACCAGCCTAGGGATGGCACCACCCATGATGGGTCCTCCCCCTTGATCCCTAATTGAGAAAATGCCTTACAGCTGGATCTCATGGAGTCATTTCCTCACCTGAAGCTCCTTTCTCTGTGATAACGCCAGCCCGTGTCAAGTTGACACACAAAACCAACCAGTACATCCCCTTTCCTCTTTACCCCTCTGAAAACCCCCTATCCCATCCCCCTTCCTCCTGCTTACCAACACCCCCTCCCACTTTCCTGAACTGGCATTCCCTTACACTGGGGCATCGATCCTTCACAGGACCAAGGAAGGGCCTCTCCTCTCACTGATGTCCTACAAGGCCATCCTCTGCTACACATGTAGCTGGAGCCATGGGTCCCTCCATGTGTACTCTTTGGTTATTGGTTTAGCCCCTGGGAGCTCTGGGGATAAATCAGTGCCCAGAGAAGGTCGCTTTCCAGAGCCCAGCTCATTCACCATCAAGTCCTGCATGGTGCATCTGTCTTCTAAGCCAGGGACTGCTCTGCCCAGTCTCCCTTTCTGCCAAGAGATTGTTTGAAGTTCTGGATGCAAATGCAAGCTAGTCGCCACCCATGGTGACCTGCAGGGGGGACCGCCTGCCAGGCCTGCTCCTGCTGTCTTCTCAGCACCCACCCTTCCTTGATGTCCCCTAGTCTCATCCCCTAAACCTTCGTGATTACTCTCCACCCTCAAGGGCAAGAGCTCCAAAACCTCCAGCCTCCAAAACAGCCGCTTTCTGTCCTCAAACCCAGAACGTTTTGTTTCAAGATGGCTGCACCACAGTTGGAATTTCCCAGATTAATCAGATGTGCCAGGAGTTTCCAGAAGGTGCTTCCTACTGGTGATGTGTACCCACAGCCCACTGGAAGCCCCTGCGCACAACAGGCAACCAACGTAATTACAACTGTTCAAGGTCGTCCATCCTGAGAACAGATGATTACGTGGTGAGGATGATCTCCGGCAGGTGGGCGCCTTCCTGGCATGTCCCAAGAGGATTACGAGTGCATCACGAGGGGCTTATGTCCCAAGACCTGTATGGCTGGCTTCAGGTTATTACAACCTAGCCAGTCCTGTGACTGTGGTCCCGGCTCCACAACTGGGGTAAATGTGTAACTCAACGCCGGCCCATTTTTGCATGAAGCTAATCTGCTGCTAGGGCTTCCTGGAAGGGGCCCAGAGGAACATCACCCTGGCCTTGCTCCATCTTGGCCAAGCCTGGATTCCCATGGTTCTTCGACCTGGGTCCTCCCCCAGCCTCTGTACTGAGTAGCCCGGGAATTGATCCATCTCCACCCCTCAAGTATAAATAAGCCTGCTTGGCTCACCAGGGGATAGCTGTGCTTGTCTAGGCTGGAGTTGAAGGTAAGCAGAGACCTCTTGGTTCCTTTCTGGTCCTTCATGGGATCTGGCTGGGCAGTAGCTGAACTGAGGCAGGGGCTGGGCAGAGACACTGGAAAGGGTAGGATTTGTTCTGGAGCGAGGAACCAGAAGTCTGTGGTAGCAGGTGCTTCAGGAGACATGACCACCAATGGTTTCTCCACTCCCGAAAGGCTAGATGTCCAGGTACGCTGTCCCCTGCTGGTCACCACTCTGGGATCACTGGGAATTGCTTGTCTTTCGTTAGGGGATAGCCAGGACTTCTGCTTTGTGTGAGTCCAGATGGGTCCTCAAAAGCAGAGGGACTTTCATAGGATCAGCACTTGGGTGGCCAAGTCCACTGGATCTACTCCAACTTGAAGGGAGAACAAGGCTTCATTGTTCAGACTGCAAGCAGCAAGAAGGGACAGGTCCTGCGGTCATCTCAAGTAACATCTCTATCCAGGCTCAATGCTGGGGTCTGTGTCTTATGGTGCCTCACCATGTCCTGTAGAGCCTCAACTTACCCCTCTTGTAAACAGGCTTCCTCGTGGTTCTAAGGTTCTCTAGGGCTGGGGATAAGTTAGGAGCACCCAGTAATATGGAAGTACTTTGATAACGTCAGGCTAAGCAAAAAGGTAGCTCCGCCTTTATCTTTAGAGGTGTGTGTGTGTGTGTGTGTGTGTGTGTTTATGTGTGTATATGTGGTATCTGTGCTGTGTGTGTGTGTGTGCGTTGTGTGTGCATATTATTTATTTATTTATTTAATTTTGGTTTTTTGAGACATGGTTCTTCTCTTGTAGCCTTTGCTGTCCTAGAACTCACTCTGTAGAGCATGCTGGCCTCAGATTTGGAGGTCCGCCTCCTGAGTGCTGAGATTAAAGGTTTTTATTTATTTATTTATTTATTTATTTATCTTTGAGATAGGGTCCTTCTGTGCAGCTCTGGTTTTCCTGGAACTTACAAAATTCTGTCTGCCTCTGCCTCTGCCTCTTGATTATATCACCATGCCCAGTCCAAGGTATATGTGTATTCATATGAATATGGCATATGTGTGTGTATGTGTTTGTATGTATGTATGTATGTATTCATGTATGCATGTGTCTATGTGAAGTGTATGTGCGGGAGCATGGAGACACAGGAGCCATAAACACAGATGGAAATTACAGGAGGACACCAGGCATCCTGCCAGCTATTGTCCTCTTTTTAGTCCCTTGAGACAGGGTCCCTTACTGATGCTGGGGCTAGGCTAGGCTGGCAGTCATAAAGCCCTGGAGATCACCCCGTCTTTCCCCTCCACATCTCTGGAGTTATGGGAGTATGTGGTTGTGACTGGTTTTTCAGAGGGAGTCAGGAGACGAGAACCCAGATTTTCATATTTGTGCAACAAAGCGCTCTTACGTGCTGAACCCACCTCAGGCTCCTCAGTTCCTTATTTCTTTCAAGAGGCAATGTGCGTGTGTCTAGATGCCTCTCATGGAATCAAGTGTCAGGTCTGAGCCCCAGCTGTGTGACCTGGTGTAGGTCACAAGACTTGTCTGTTCCTCTACAAATGGCACTGATGACTACCCCATGGCTGTCCCAGGATGGGCTTAGGAAGGTGGGCTAACCTGTGGCACTCAGGTTCCTGTGGAAAGCAGACCAGTGGGGCACATAGTAAATACACTGCTACAGGGTATAGGGTGCTTCTGGAGGCTGCTAGGTACGGACGGAGGAGGTGAGGGAGGGGTGTGGGGTAGACTTTGAGTGGTGAAGATGAGCTGGTGGCAGAAGACAGCACTGGAAATGCACCCTGATAATGACAGGACAGGAAACACAGCCCTGAGGAGCCACAAGACAGGGACACGGAGAGGCAGCTGGTTGGGAGGGAACGGAAGGGCTAGATCTCCTCTGCTGCAATCTCACTTAGGGTGAACTTGACTGACAGCAGCTTACAGCTGAGAGCAAACAGTCACTTGTGCCTAAGGGCAGTAGTGATGCGCTTCCTGGGACAGTGGCCACAGCACAGCCCCCCGGGACAGAGGCCACTCACATGAACAGCAATATGGGAAGCATTGTATCCACCTCCATGGCTCATCCTGCCGTATGGGCACCTGAGGCAGGTCCTGACCCTACCGTGTCTTGGTTTATAATAGTGCAAATGGACAGGATACAGTCGCTCCCCTGCATAGGAAGGTCCAGTGGGTACAGGCAGAGTTCTCTACTCTGCTTTTCCAAACCACTAAACTTTCTTTGAGAATGATGGGTGGAGCCAGGATGACGTCCTGGACGGGCAGAAGCCCAGGGTCCTCTGGCCAGTGGAATGACCAGAGCAGAGCAAAGAGTACCTTGCCTGTCTGTGGAAGATCTTCTATGTGCAGCTCAGGCAATCACCATGACCCGGGGTGTGAGAGGCCAGGGTGACCTCGGAGCTTTGCAACACCACAGTGACATTCTGAGATGATTAACTTAGAAAGAGAAAGGTTTGTCTTGGCTCATGGTGCGGGAGTCACAGCTCAGATTCAGACAGACTTGTTGCTGGGGACCTGCTGTGGTGTTATCTGGCAGTGGCAACGACGTTTGGCCAAACAAGTTGCTTCCCACGCAGCTAGGAAGCAAAGCCAATGAAGAAGGAAAGACACAGGTCCTGCAACCCCTCTTAATGGTCACCCCCAGTGGCCTCAGGGTCCCCACTAGGATCTACACCCTGAATGTGCACAGCACCTTCAACGGAGCAATGCCGGATATTAAGATTTTCACGTATGGATCTTGCGGGTGGTTTGTTGAGCACAATGGAAGCTGTACCTGAGAAGGAGAAGCAACGGGTCAAGGTGACCTCCAGTCAGGGTTGAGGTGCCAAGGCCCAGCAGTGGTGGTCATGGTGGGGTAAGGGGTAGGAAGCCCCTCAGGCTGGTTCTTCTATGGAAGCAAGCACACATGGTCCACATGGTCAGAACAGAAGGGGAGATAGAACTCACCTCCCCACACCAGGATCAGAGGAGGAAGAGGTAGGTTTTTAGAGTCAGTTCGGGAGCCTTCCTCTGAGATCCCAGGCTAACTCTATGTACTGTGTGTGGTAGCTGAGGCTGGAGCTGAGGTTCAAGGGGACAGGCTATCCAGCTCAATGGACCAACTCATGCCCTCGTCTATGATTGGTTAGAGTCCCAAGCCCTTCCTGTGCCCCACAGCTATCTGGGTAGTTGGCAAATCAATTCCTGGTCTACAATAGACTAGTGAAGTCAACCTTGGGTGAGCAGGCTGGGCGGACAGGCCAGCTATGGAGTCTTCTTTAGCCACTGTGTGGGATCCAGCGTGCCTAGAGCATGTAACAGGTATGAAGGACCTGGGCTTGGGCAAATCTTTTGGCTCCCAATTCTGGCTGCAGGCTAGGATCTCATGGACACTAAAATCAATCCTAGGGCATACCCATGTGGGTACAAGGGCTCCACAAAGATCAATGGGTGGTTCTCATGTCCTTCCCCAGGGATGAACTCATAGGCTTTGTCACTTGCATGCCTGGTTCTACCAGGGACTGTGTCACATCCTGGTGTGATAACAAGAGAACATTCAGAAACCCAAAGCAAGGCATGGTCAGAGCCGAGTTCTCCTGAAGCCTCTTTCTGCCTTTGGTTTTCAGATTCCCTCCTTTCCCTGTGACACTAATAGATTTCTCTGTGCCTGTGTCCTGATATCCTCGTGTGTGTGTGTGTGTGTAATGTGCACGTGCATGTGTGTTCATGTGTATGTATATGTGTGTGCATGAGTACATGTGTAGATGTGTGTGGATGTGTGCATGTGTACATGTGTGTGCATGTGTACATGTGTGTGTGCATGTGTATGTGTGTATATGTGTGTGCATGCACAAGTGTGTTCACATGTATATAGAGATTGGATGACAACCTTTCGGGTCATGTCAAAATGTTGTTCATCTCCTTTGAGAGAGGGTCTCTGATTGGCTTAGAGCTCACCTGTTAGGCTAGATTAATTTGACAGAGAACCCTTGGGAGTCAAACCCCAGGAATCTGCCTGTCTCCAGTGCCTGAGGGCATAGGTTACATGTGTATGCTACCGCACCTAGTGTTTTTACATGTGTTCTGGGGATCCAGGTCAGGTCCTCAAGCTTGCAATAACAGCACGTCAACAACTGATCTGCAGCCCTGTCCCTCACTGCTCTCTGTATATAAGAATGCCAGTCAGTTCCCATCCAAGCCACTGGGGAGGGGGGCTCATTTCCCTTGTCTTTAAAGGCCCTATCTCCAAATACAGTCACAAACTTAGGAGTGTGGTGAAACGGGCCTAGAATCCTGGCTATGGCAGAGGCTGAAGGGGTGGGGGGGGTGTTGCAAGCTCAAAGCTTCCTAGAATACAGAGAGATTTTAAGGTTAGCCAGGGCAACTTATTGGCCTTTGTCTTAAAGTAAAAAGTCAAAAGAGGGCTAGAGGCATAGCTCATTGGCAGAATGCTTTCTGAGTAAGTGTGAGAGCCTGGGTCGACCCCTATCCCCCTTAGAAACTACAAGTGGTGGTGTGTGCCTGTGATGTAGGGGCGGAGGCAGGAGGATCAGAACTTCCAAGCCATCCTAATCTATACATAGTGAGTTCAAGACCAGCCGGGACTGCATGAAACCTTGTCTGGGTGGGCTGTAACAGTACAATACCTACCTAGCAACTCAAGAGGCCCTGAATACCGTCCCCAAACAGTCACACTCCAGGGTCCTGGGGGTGGGAATGTAAGCATGTAGATCTGGAGCAACTCAGCGGATGACGGTGTACTTTCCACACGGATCATCTTGGGTTCCCACGAATTTCTGACTGTACTCCTCCTGACTGGCCCCCGCTGTAGGTGTCTTCTCCTGAGACATCTACAGTAGCTGTGCTCTTGGCTTCGAGCATGTTATTGAGTACATAGCAAACAAAAGCAGAAGCAGATAGCAAGGGATGGATAGAGGAAGCAGTAAACATCCTTTCAGGCTCTCAAGACACACACACTCTTGCACACTCTGGAATAGTGGGGGTGGGGGTGGGGGTGGGGGTGGGGGGAGTCAGCCCTACTTCCAAAGCCAAGTAGCTCAGAGAGTGGGAACAGCAAATGGCTGTTTAGCCATAGGATGCACATTATAGCCACTGGGGATACCAGGGCAACTAAAGGTTTGGTTTCTGGGCTCAAAATAACCACTTGTCACTCTCACAAAAATGTTATTCCAGGGCACACAGAAGCAAGCACACAGATCAGAGATGACTCCCACAGGGGCAGGCCTGAAGGCCACCGTCTTCTGTATCCTGACTTGGGTCAGTCTGACGGCTGGGGACCGCGTATACATCCACCCCTTCCATCTCCTCTACTACAGCAAGAGCACCTGCGCCCAGCTGGAGGACCCCAATGTGGAGACGCCCCCAGAGCCAACCTTTCAGCCTGTGCCCATTCAGGCCAAGACCTCCCCTGTGGATGAGAAGACCCTGCTCGACCAGCTCGTGCTGGCCACTGAGAAGCTAGGGGCTGAGGACCGGCAGCGGGCTGCCCAGGTCGCGATGATCGCCAACTTCATGGGCTTCCGCATGTACAAGATGCTGAGTGAGGCAGGAGGTGTGGCCAGGGGTGCCATCCTCTCTCCACCGACTCTCTTTGGCACCCTGGTCTCTTTCTACCTTGGATCCTTGGATCCCACAGCCAGCCAGCTGCAAGTGCTACTGGGAGTTCCTGTGAAGGAGGGAGACTGCACCTCCCGACTGGATGGACACAAGGTCCTCGCTGCCCTCCAGGCCATTCAGGGCTTGCTGGTCACCCAGGGTGGGAGCAGCCGCCAGACACCCCTGCTACAGTCCACCGTGGTGGGCCTGTTCACTGCCCCAGGCCTGCGCCTGAAGCACCCGTTTGTTCAGAGCCTGGCTCCCTTTGCCCCGGCCATCTTCCCACGCTCTCTAGACTTATCCACTGACCCGGCTCTTGCCACTGAGAAAATCAACAGGTTCGTGCAGGCTGTGACTGGGTGGAAGATGAACTTGCCGCTGGAGGGGGTCAGCACAGACAGCACCCTACTTTTCAACACCTACGTTCACTTCCAAGGTGAGGCAGACGCTTGACTCACTGGCCCTGGCTTGTACCAGAGGAGGCACTGGGTTTTCACGTCATTACCGTGGTTCATGGGCAAATACCCGAGGCAGCACTGCAGGGAACAGCGCTAACTGTGAGGTGGAAGGGAGCGAGTTGGAACAGGCTGGAGAAGGCCAAGGGCAAACACCCTTGCAAAGCCTCCGGAGGTCAGGGTGGGAGTGTGGAGGGGCTGGGCTCAGAGGTGGCCCACCCTGTGGGGATGCTTTTTCTCTAGAGGGCTGAGTGGGACAGTTTTATTCCTAGGAGGTTGGACCTTGGCCCATGATAGCACTGCAGGGTGTGTGTGTGTGTGTGTGTGTGTGTGTGTGTGTGTGTGAGAGTGTGTGCGTGTGTGTGTGTGTGTGTGTGTGTCTGTCTGTCTGTCAGAGATATGCCACCTAAAGGTGTGCAGTGCTCCAGGGACACTGTCCTGGGAACATATGCTAGGGTTCCAGATCTTCAAATTGGTGGTTACTAGGGGAGGGGTGCATCGATGGGGGCCAGCAGGAAGACATCCCAGCATGGGGTAGAGGGATCAGGGACGACTTGGCCACTGTGACGATATCTATACATTCACATGGGGAAAGACCTTGGTCTGCCTTGAGACTGGGAAAGGGGGAGGCAGAATGTCGAGGGAGAGAGGCAGCCCTCAGGCTGGTGCAGGGTGGCTACACCTGTGTAAGTTGGCAAGGAGCCTGGAACTGAGCCACAGTCCCTGTGAGAAACCCTGGGAAGAATAACACTGAGAAGGGAGCACGTCTAAAGGACAACGGCGTTGGTGATGGCTTGCCATAGAGGATGCCTGATTTCACCCAGACTGCAGAGCCAGTAGGGAGGGAACAGAGGAGGGTGAAGGGAAGGAATGGAGGAGGAATGGGAGGAGGGAGGGGAGGAAGAATAGGGAGAGGAGAAAAGGGAGGAGGAAGTGGATGAGTTAGGGGAGGAGGAAGGGTGAAGAGGAAGGGGAGAAGGAGGAAAAAGAGGTTGAGGAAAAAAGAAGAGGGGAAATGGAGGAAGGAAAAGAGAGGGAAAGGGAAGAAATAGAAGGAGATGAGGAAGGGGAAGTAGGGAAGGGGAGAGAAGGAGAAAAATGAGTTGTGTCAGTGCTCAGAGGCCTGGATGCTCACCTGTGCTCTGTCCTGACCTCACTGCTGCCTGGCCTTTCCTGCCTATCTCCAGCAGACAGAGGCCCACCCTCTTCCTCACACCCATGAAGTTGCAGACTGCCTCAGATTCTCCAGGTCCCCTTAGCAACAGCCTTGGGGACAGTTGAGTATTTGTATCTTGTGAAGTCTCACGGTGCGGCCTTGGGCTTGTGGTGTCTCCAGTGTTCGTTGCCCAGTACTTGATGTCCCCAGAGTTTGAGTGGCCCTGGCAGGTTCCATGACACTCAGGGATATGACCGGGAGAAGTTCATTCAGCCCAGAGTAGGGCTGGTGAGCAGGGGGGGTCCGGGAGCATGGGGAGGATGGGGAACAGACAGCTTCGCTCTCCCTCAAAACCTTGTCCCGTTTCTCATTTCTCTTTTAGCCAGAGATAAAAATTCAGTTCTTTCCCCTCTAAACTGTAGATCCCCGGGGTCCCTGAGGTGATTCGTCAGCTTCTCTCTCATGTGAGCTGCATGTGTGTGACAGGGTCTCACTGAGTGCCTTGGACTGGCTTGAACTCTCTGTGATACTTCTTACCTCAGTGTTCTAAGGTCTGGGATCACAGGTGAGCCACTCTTGTGGCCTTTAGGGGACAGCTCTACTTCCATGCAGTCTGGGCCCAGGTGGAGCCAGTCCATGCTTGACCTCTCCTTGCTGGAGACCCACATGGGACCCCTGGCTTCATACAGCAGGACCGGCTGAGTGTCCAGTCAGAGCAGGTGCCATGTGAGACAAGCAGGCATCCTTTGCAGAGCAGGGCCTGCATCTCAATCTCAGCCCCATCTCCGTGAACTCCTAAAGGCCCCTTTCATGATAAATGGGAGGACGGGGGGCATGTGCGAGCCGGAAGGCAGTGTTGGGTAAGGCAATTATAAGGAGAATCGAGCAGCGTCTGAGTGCAGCGCTGGCTGAGACCACGGAGTCCAGGCAGAGTGGCTCAGCTTGGAGCATGCTTCCTTCCTGTCCTGTCCCTAGTTCACTCCTGCCCTTAGCAGCTGAGAGAGAGAGAGAGAGAGAGAGAGAGAGAGAGAGAGAGAGATATTGAGGGAGAGAGAGAGAGAGACAGACAGACAGACAGAGACAGCCAGAGAGAGACAGAGACACAGACACAGACAGACAGACAGACAGACAGACAGAGGCAGACAGAGAGAGACAGAGAGAGAAAGAGGACTCATCCCTGCCCCAAGGCCCTGTGCTCAGATGCACTGGTCACCCCTGTCTCCAGGGCAAGGGATGCTAGACAGTGGAGTCTTGGTCCAGGAGCTTGAGCAGCTGCAATCAAATGTGTTGTGTGTGAGGCGGGGACCGAAGTCTCTAGCAGGCTGTTGCTACTGTAGGGAGGCAGAGAGAAATGACTCTGGTGATACCACAGGGTTGGGCAAGGTCATCGTAGGTCTGTCTAATCCTGCCGAGTGTCCAGTCAGAGCAGACGTCATGTGAGCCAAGGGCTCTGGGCACAGTTGGGGTGTCTGTGTCGGTCCACGGATGGCCTTAAAGGACTCCATGGTGAGACAGTGAGAGCAGGACTCGGAAGGTCGAACCAGCTGCTCAGGGCTGCTGGGAATCGAATGCTGCTCTAAAAAATCTGCTTTTTATTTGTATATGTGTGGTATATGCATATGTATGTCCTGTGCATAGAGGAACAGGTTGGGTGTCTTCTGTTATTTTCCTCCTCGTTCATTTGCTTGCTTGTTTATTTATTTATTTATTTGAGACAGCATTTCTTACCAAACCTGGGGCTTATCATTTCTGTTAGACTGACCAATGAGCTCCAAGGGTCCGTCTAGCTCCCCATCCCCAGGGCTGGCATTATGGACCTGCACAAACCATGCCTGGCTGTTACAATGGACTGGGGCTCTAGGCTCAGGTCATCCGGTCCTTAGAGCAAGGAGTTATCCACGGAGCCATCTCTCCAGACCGTAATGTCTAAGGTTTTTAAAAAGTGAGTTTGCAAACCAGAACGGGTCTGGGTTGAGCTTGCCCAGTCAGGGAGGAGCAGACTGAGTCCCTCAGGTGTCAGATGTGAGACCTCGGGCTCCACACCATCACGGGCTGTGTCTTCTGCTGCTCTTGGGGGTCTCTGTGGGGAACTCAAGCGACTGCAATTTGCAAAAGTGTCAGAGAGCTCCTGAGGGTGAAGTCTCCAGGCCAGTGCGGATGAGGAAGTGGAGGGAGGAGCCGGGGTGGATGAGTCCCGGCCCCGCTCCCCGCCCCTGGAGAGCTCTCCTTCCGTCTCTGCTGCTTTCAGGAAGGATGAGAGGCTTCTCGCAGCTTGCTGGACTCCGTGAGTTCTGGGTGGACAATAGCACCTCGGTGTCTGTGCCCATGCTCTCGGGCAGTGGCAACTTCCAGCACTGGAGCGACGCCCAGAACAACTTCTCCATGACGCGCGTGCCCCTGGGTGAGAGCGCCGCCCTGCTGCTGATCCAGCCCCACTGCATCTCAGATCTCGACAGGGTGGAGGCCCTCGTCTTCCAGCACGATCTCCTGACTCGGATAAAGAACCCTCCTCCTCGGTAGGAAGTGTGCGGGGACCCTTGGGGAGTAGAGTTGCATGAGAGGCATCCGCTGTACGCTCACACATCAGGCTGTCAAGGTCTGTCCACGTAAACAGCGTGTCCGGTTACCAACCCCTTCCCCCATTCTGCCATCATGAGCGCTGTGCTTGTGGGTATGGCTTGTTATCTATGATGCTACGGATACTCCCTTCCTCCCCAGGGAGGCAATGAGCCAACTGGGGCTGTTTTAGGGTTACTATTGCTGTAACGAAATGAAACACCGTGACCAAAAAGCAAGTTGGGGAGGAAAGGGTTTATTTGGTTTACACTTCCACATTGCTGTCCATCCCTGAAGGAAGACAGGACAGGAACTCAAACAGGGCAGGAACCTGGAAACAGGAGTGGATGCAGAGGCCAGGGAGGAGTGTGGCTTACTGGCTTGCTCCTTCTGGCTTGCCCAGTCTGCTTTATTGTAGAACCAGGACAACCACCACAGGGTGATACCGCCCACAATGGGCTGGGCCTGCCTCCATCCATCACTAATTAAGAAAATGCCCTACAGGCTTGCTTACAGCCTGGTCGTATGGAGGCATTTTCTGAGTTGAGACTCTAGTTTGTGTCAAGTTACGTAAAATTATCCAGCACAGGGGCCATTATCTTATAAGCATGTTTTTTGTTTTTTAAGATTTATCTGTTCGTTTCATGTATGTGGGTACAGGTACACTGTTGCTGTCCTCAGACACACCAGAAGAGGGCATCGGATCCCATTACAGCTGGTTGTGAGCCACCATGTGGTTGCTGGGAATTAAACTCAGGACCTTTGGAAGAACAGTCAGTGCTCTTAACGGCTGAGCCATCTCTCAGCCCAGTATTTTGGTTTTTACAGAGGGCCTTGAGTTTGTGGTAATTCCCCTGCCTCTGTGTCAGGATGATAGCGATGAGGCACTGTGTCTGTGATATTCAAAAGCATCTTTGGCTCCTCCAGGGAAGGTGCTCCTTATGCGTCAGGCTGAGAACAGAGGGCAGAGAGCCGCGACCATCAGCATGCTCTCCACAGTGGGTGCTCCAGGCCCTCCTCCTGTTTCAGGAGGTTTTTTGTTGTGTTTATTTCTGAGAAGTTCCTTGGGTGTGACAATGTCCTGGATTGCATGACCCTTCCCGGGGAGACACAAGCAAATATGTATTCACCCTGGATAGGGCAAACCGACTTCAGACCCGAGAATCAATCCCCTCCTAGTAGAATTTGGTCATTCGGAGCATTCACGGCGGTTACTTCATTAGGCAGCGTGGGCGACCACCCACGGAAGCTGTGTCCCTGGAGCTCCCTGCACAACCTGGAGGCAGCTCTACCAGTCTCCTTTCCCCAGCAATTATTTCCTGTTTATACAACGCTGGGAGGACCTGAGTCTTGCAGCTTCCAGAGCATCTTTTTCCAGCTGTGTCCTATGCACCTCCATCCCGCAGGGACTGTTTCAACTCCAGACGTAGCTCCACAACACTGGCTGAGCACTTGGTCTCTCCTCTCAGTGGCTGGGAGCTCCCGGCCCCCTAAAGGCTTTATCTCCACAGGGCCATCCGCCTGACTCTGCCCCAGCTGGAAATCCGAGGATCCTTCAACCTGCAGGACCTGCTGACCCGGGCCAAGCTGTCCACCCTTTTGGGTGCTGAGGCAAATCTGGGCAAGATTGGTGACCCCAACCCCCGAGTGGGAGAGGTGAGTACTATTCTGGCGGTGTCACAGGAGAGGGAGGGGGGATGGCCATGTGGAGGAAGCTGCGCCCAAGGCCGGCAGGGCAGGAGGGACAGACAGGCCCAGTAGGCGATGCCGGTGCTCTCCGGCTCCCAGGGACGCGGGGAACGGCGGTTTCCCTTTGCTCTCTTGGCATCTCTAGTTCCTGGCCTATCTCTGTTCCTGCTCAGTTCAGCCTCGCATCCTCCATGACACTGTCGTATCTTAGGATGGAGGAATGAACGGCCCGATGACCTGGTCTGCAGTTTTTTTGGGGAGCATCTCAAACAGTAGACAGAGAGCTATGTAAAACGGAGGATGCGCCTGGATACTGTTGGCATTGCCAAGGATTCTGGGAAACGGAGGGGCGTCACCGTAGAAGACACGCCCCACTGTGACGTCTAGCCAGATATCAGAGAGTACCAGGATGGCGGGTGGCGATGAGGGCATGGGGCATACTGAGCAGGACTCGGTCTGGGATCTGGGGTTGGTGCTCAGCCCCCACCTGGAGGACAGGTGTGTCCACACTTCCTTCTGGCAGGCTGGATAGTGTCCCCCCCTCAGGGCAGTTGAGCCCAGTCGCTGGCCCGTCATCCCTCCTGAAGGAGAGATGTGTGTGCTTTGCAGGTTCTCAATGGCATCCTCCTTGAACTCAAAGCGGGAGAGGAAGAGCAGCCCACAGAGTCTGCCCAGCAGCCTGGCTCACCCGGGGCCCTGGATGTGACCCTGAACAGCCCCTTCCTGTTCGCCATCTATGAGCGGGACTCAGGCGCGCTGCACTTTCTGGGCAGAGTGGATAACCCCCGGAATGTGGTGTGAGGCCTCGGGTCTAGCCATGGAAACAAGGCCAGCGTGGGAGAGCCACCCTGGGCAAAGATCAGCGCTGTCACCCCCCCTGGCTTCCCATCACTCCTAGCAAGGCAGAGGCCGTCTCCTTGGGGACTGCGCTGACAGAGAATAAATGATGAGTAGCAGAGACAGCCTCCTAGGCTGTGGGTTTGTTTGGCCTCTGGGGTGAGAGCCAGGGGCTGGCACTCTGCACAGGACTGCCGTTCTGGAAAAAATTGGACCGAACGACTGTTTGTGACGTCAAAAAGCATCCCCTTTTTATCTGAGAACAGAAATTGGGTTTTAACATTAAAAGGCACATTGTCCCCTTATTTTGGGTTTGTAATTAGCTCACTGAGTGTGAGACCGTGGCCTCCAGAGTTCTACGATGCCTTATGATTTCTTATCCCTGGCACCGTGTTTTGAAAACACATTCTTTACTTTGCTGAGAATTGTCTTTCGGTGATAAACTAAACACAGTATTATTGGCAGGACAGACATGCTTAGTTTAGCTGACAGGCCGGAGCAATGTTCCTGAAGCTCTTGACAGGGAGGCCAATGTGTGCCAGCTAGGTGGTGGAGGAGAGGGCTGTCACCAAGTGGCACTGAGAGAGGACCTGGATGGAGGGGGCTTCCTTTGCTTCTCTACCTGTCCCCCTTGAGATTAAACCAGCAGTTTCCAGATCTGGGACTAAGCTGGAAGGAGAAAGACAGGCTGAGGTAATGGTGAGTGTGTATGTGTGTGTGTGTGTGTGTGTGTGTGTGTAAGTGTATTAGCGTGTGTGTGTATATGAGTGTGTATAAGTGTGTATGAGTGTGTGTGTGTGGGGGGAGCAGGCTGCCTCCTCCCTGTACAAACTGGGAAGCAGGTAAGCCATGTAGTGTATTAGCCATGGGACAAGGCCAGAGAATACCAGTAGGACCCACAGACAGTGAGAAATCCTTGTTAAAACATGGGGTCACCTCTCTGGCCTAAGCTGGAGTTTTGACTGCACGAGCACAGCTTAACCTCGTAGTCAGGGCTGCTCTGAGCTTGGAGTTGAGCACAGGGTCCTGTAAGGACAGGCGGAGCGTGGAGTGTGACCTGTGACCGAGGTCCACCCTGAGGCTTGGCTTTCCTCACCCTAGTCCTGTTCCCTCCTGAAAACTCCTCTCTGACTTTCAATACCACGATGGCACTTTACCCCGTGGGTGTGGCACTCCAACCAGTCCATCCCCTGCTTGTGCCAGGCAGCATCGTGAGGGACCTATGTACCATGGTTAACTAGAAGCCAACTGCTCACTCTCCCTAGCCTATGGGCTTACAGGGATGCTAAGAGAGGTCCTGGTCCAGAAGGAGGGGGAGTAAACGTCCCTTCGCTGTTTCAAACCAGCAGACGAAGCAATGCAAGGGTTTATTCCAGGTCATGTCTGAGTGGTGGGGAGAGTGTGGGGGTGGGGTTGAAGACAGCTGGCCACTCCCAGTGCAGACAGACAGACAGACAGACAGACAGACACACACACACACACACACACACGGGGGAGGGGGGCTGAGGCTGGTGTCCAGCTCATAGGATGCTGCTATCAACTCTTAAGATGGGTCCCCCACATCACTTAACCCCACCTAGAAGCCCCCTCACAGGCATGCCCAGGTCCTTGTTTCTTGGATGACTCTAAATTCCATCAGGCTGACAAGATGAACCATCCTAGGAGTCAACAAGAGACGATAGTAGTGACCGGATATCCAGACTCTGAGACTGGTCCCTTACGGATCAAACATTAGGGTTAGTCCTTACCGGAGACCACCGTCCCCTACAGTAGCCAGGCTTGTCGTGAGTAGATCTGGCTTTTCCCCACTCCTCGTTACAGGGCTTGAGCCCGGCCTGCACCGTCCTGCTAACCCACCTGGTGTCGGTGCCCTGGTGGGACACGCACAAGCTGAGCTCTGCCTGTGACTGAGCTAGAAGCCAACCCAAGTCCTGCTGCTCACAGAGACCTGCGGTCCTCAGCATGGTTGGCTCCCCCTGCAGGCCCTCAGCAACAGGCGAGGCAACACACATTGATTTCGAACGTCTGCCTCCACAACAGAATCATTTCTTCACAACAGCTGCCATATTTGTGGTCAGTGAAAGCGGCTTGAAATGCGAATGCGCGCCCTTTGGTTAACGGGAGGGGACGGCGGGATGCGGGTCCCTGAATGACAGACTGGCCTCCTCCTTACGGGTCTCATGCCAGAAAGCAGGAAGCTGCACGGGAGACGGGTTTTTAGTGTGTATGTTGAAGCTGGGGAAATGTATAACTTCAACTTTAAACCTGTCTGAATAAAAATGACTCTCAACAGGGAAACTAAGGAAGAGTAACAAGGGAGCTGTTTGGGGGAGCTAGGCCCAAGTCTGAGACTGTTAGCTTTAGACTGAACATCCTCTTCTCAAGGACAGACACATGCTAGGGAGGCTGGAATGTGATGGCCTAGAGTCAGAGCCAACAGGGGAAGAGATTAGGCCTCCAGGCCCAGTCCTGACTTGACCCTCTAGGCTGAGACCAGTGTGTACGCCGAGTACATGGGTTGGCAATCTAGGTTTGGAGCTACCCTGCCTGGGCTTAAACCCTGCCTGCCAGCCACCTACCACAGACGGGAAATAGCAATGCCAGAGACGGGCTGGGCGCTGTGCTCTCTCCTTTCTGGGAGCAACTGACAAAGCCATCGGACAAGGATAGGCAGGCTCCTTGGGTGTGAACCCACGTGTGTTCAAGACGCAGCTGTGATCTCAAGACTATCAGCAGCATAGCTCCTTGGTGGAGGCCCGCTCTATGCACGTGACGCAGCTAGCGGGAGATTTACAGAGACAGGAACCTTCCGTCTGTGCCACAGGCAATGTGTGTCACTGAAGGCAGGCCTGATGAGGGCCACTGGAACTGAACTCATAACTTCCATGTCTGCAGCAGATACTTCTTTTATTTAGGAAATGAATCTTTACTGCCGGCTCTGGCTCTGACAGAGGTGCGGACGGCAAGATCAGAAGTGCTAGTCTTCTGTGCCTGATGGGCTGGCCACTTTGTAGCCTATAAGGAGGCGCAGGGCTGACAGCATCTCCCAGGTCGGAGGGTTGGGGACAATCAATGTTCTACTCTGCACTAGTGCATCCTGCCCAGTGCTTCCCCTGCAGGGCCCGAACAGCTCCATAGCCACACTTGTAGATTTACTTTTACCCTACTGTAGACATCAGCTTGTCTACACTAAGATTTACAATAAAAATAAAAGTTCTGTAAACTATAGTAAAAAGCTTCAAAAGTCATAAAAACTATCTTCCATACAACGGAAAGGCTTTTGGTTCTTCCTTGGTGAAAGACAGCCCACACGCACTGGGCAGAGGTACAGGCTGTTGCTGGGCGACTTGGAGGACAAAGGGTTGCTTTCTTCCCCGCTCCAGGTCCTGCCAGGGTGCCTAGGGTTGATCTGCAGTCGCCTGGTCCCTGGCAGCAAGGATAAGCTCCATGAGGGCTGGGAAGCTCTTGATGTCGCTGGTCTGTAAGCCCAGCTTCTGTATCTGTAAAGGCCATGAGAATGAATTGTCACCGTGATGAGATCTGAGTGCGAAAGGAGGCCGTCATTAGAGCCGGGACAAGCCCACCCTGCCCCACTGAGGTAGAAAGTGTTCCCAAGGGAAGGAGGGAGGGAAAGGTTTGCTGTTAGAGCAAAGGGCCAGCTTAGTGTACACCCGCAGTGTGGGCCTCGCGCTTCACATTCTAAGGAGCCGGCATGTTCGGATCCCTCAGCCCACCATACTAGACTCTAGCCAGGGAAGGGAGCAATGGACCAAGACGAGCAGCGCTCTGTGGCTACCGGGTGTCCCGCCTGGACAGCAGCAGGGACGGCATATCCCTACTTCTGGTTCTGCCCATGTCTTGCTTGTGAGAGACTTGGGATCCCTTATGGAATAAACATGGCGGCAGATACCTGCAGGCTGTCTATCTCACTAACTTTCTTTGAGACGGGGGTCTTACAATTCCACTGTGGCAATCCTCCTGCATAGGCATCCCGAATGCAGGGGTAACGGACTACGTACAGACCCAACTGTCAAGAAGGGCAGGTGCCGACATCTGCGGGCGGGCAGCAAGGGCAGCTCTGCTGACAGAAGCACCCCGGACAGCTGCCGTTGGGTCGAGGGGACACTCTGGGTCCTATCGTCTACGTCCTGCACACGCCCTTCTTCACCGCAAGTTGGGCCTGAGACTTTTCTCCCGCTGGCCCTAGGGAGGTGACCCCTCGGCCTTGGCTAGCCTGGCCCTCGGAGCGGGCGCATGTTGCTCGTACCTGTTCCCCCAGGTGCTCCACGTCCAGGGCCAGCTGCAGCCGGATCTTGTCGTCATCACTCATGCCACCGCTGGAGCTGACAGGGTTGGTGGCTGGGGATCTCCTGGCTTGTTTGAGGCGCTTCAGGCTTTCCTCCATCTTCCTCACGGAGTTTAGCACGTCCGACACAGTCTCAAAGTACCTTGGGCACGAGAGGGTCATGACAGGTTGGAAACAGACACTGGTGGCACCATGCAGGAACTTGCTTTGTAAATAAGAGATTCTTAAGATGGCAACCACACACACAACAGCTCGGCTGGAGAGTGGGTTGTCATGTTTCCTGAGTGCTCCCCAAGAGCGCAGGTGTCTGTTTAGAACACTAAGTTCTGGGACTGGGGAGAAGGCTCAGTAGGTGAGGGCTTTGCTGTGCACACAGAGGACCTGGGTTCAGATCCCCAGCATCCAGGATGCCTGCCTGTAGTCCTAGCACCGGGACGTAGAGCAGGACAGTCACTGGGTTTTTCCAGACGGCCAGCACAGCTGAATTCATAGGCTCAGGGCTCAGGGAGACCCTGTCTCAACAAGGTGGAGAATAATGGAAAACTGACCTCTAGCCTCCCATGTACACACAAATAAAAATGCTAGTTCTAAATACAGGAACTGAGGGCCAGTGTCCTTTCCAGGTGCAGGACCCTCTACAGCATGTCAAGACCAGTCAAGCATCCTGCCTCTTAAAGTACAAACAATCTCAGGAGTTTTAACAAAGCTCGTTACTCCCAAACTTTCAACATAACATTACAAATCAGTCACCTTCTCGCCTGGCTGACAAACTGGTTGTGTGACACTGGGAACTTATTTGCCTACAAAACCACAGGATTAGGTTCTGTGGTTTCTAAACTGACCTACAGCAAGGTGGGAGTTCGGGGTTGAACTCAAAATGAAAACAAACTTTCCTGTAATATGGTGAATAATAAATCAACAGTAAAACAGAGCCACAGGCCGCTTCCCTCTCGTGTGCTCGAGACGGAACCCAGGACTGCAAGAAAGCCAGACAAACACTCCACCAGGAGCCAAGAGCGAGGCCACTAGCCATGAGGTGGCTAGAGAGCCAGGTAACTGTTCCTGCCCGGGCCTTCTGCGCGATCACACTTTACATGCACGGGCCCTCCCTCCCATCAGCTAAGGGACAGCTGGAGGACGCGTTGTTACTAGTGGTAATTCTACTGCATATCTAAATCTGCGAGGAGAGGAAGGACCTGGCTGTGCTGAGTGGGGAGGGGGAGGGCAGAAAAGGAGCCCTCGGGGTCCAGGTTGTGGACTCGCTGAACCCAGGTCAGCCTGACTACTCAGGTGGAGAGGGGGAGGGATTGGATCAGGTGCTGCCCACACCTTGCCCAGGGTGCAGACAGGCAGCTCTCCAGAGGCCACCGGCTTACTTGTGTGTGCTGTCGGACAGAGCGTCCTGCAGCCATTGCTGCATCACTGCTGGCTGCACCCTGTCCCCATGTCCACTCTGAAGCTGGTACAGAGGCTTCAGTGCACTGTCCACATATGAAGAGGCTGTGCTGGGGACTTCCTGGAATGCCATTGTAAACAGGAGTTAGGGACACAAGGAAATACCATTAATGTTAGGCAAACAGCTCCATCCCTCCCAGAAAGCAACCAGAGGGCCACAGAAACCACCCGGGGGCAGCAGTGTGCCAAGGAGACAACCCCTGCCTCTGCTCCAGATCAGGCTTGATTCTGAGGCAGGATGCACAGGGCTGAGTCCCGACTCCTCCCGCTAGACAGATGCCCAGGGCTGGTTCTCCATCCTGTTTAAGTCGCAGAATGGCACAGGACTTGGTTCCTTGTCCTGCAGATGAAGACTGCCCCAGGGCTCTGCAGGGGCGGATGTGCTGGGCGTATCCACACACAGACCAAGCAGAAGGAAGAGGAAGGCACCTGGGAATGTGCCCAGGCCCCTCCCTTCTAAGGGGCTTCAGGGCCAACAACAAAGAGCAAAGCAGGATACTATCACCAGTGGTAATTCTACTAGATCTGCTGGGTTTGCTTATCGGAGACAGAGCCTAACTCTGCAGCTCTGGATGGCATCAAACTTGTGACCCTCCTCTTAACCTGCCAAGTGCGGGGACTGCAGGTGTGACTACTACATAGGGTTTTGCCAGTCCAAACTTTAACATAAAGAGGGACAGCTGGACATGGTGGCTCACACTTGTAAGCCCAGCACTCAGAAGGCTCAGGCATAGGACTGCCATGAGCTTCAGGGTAACCTCATGTGGTGGTTTGTATATGTTCGTCCCAGGGAGTGGCACTATTAGAAGGTGTGGCCTTGTTGAAGGAAGTGTGTCACTGTGGGGTTGGGCTTAGAGATCTTCCTCCTAGATGCCTGAAGATGCCCAGTCTGTTCCTGGCTTCCTTTGGATAAAGATGTAGAACCCTCAGCTCCTCTGCACCATGCCTGCCTGGATACTGCCATGCTTCTGCCTTGATGACAATGGACTGAACCTCTGAACCTGTAAGCCAGCCCCGAGTAAATGTTGTCTTTTATAAAACCTGCATTGGTCATGGTGTCTGTTCACAGCAGTAAAACCCTAACTAACACACCTCAGCTACACAATTAATTCTAAGCCTGGAATACAGAGTAAAGCTCTGGTCTCAGGGTGATGATGACGACGACAACGACGGTAAACTAGAGGAGAGCAGCCTCACACAAACTGTGGTCAATGTAAGTCCAGCAGCAAGGAATCCTTTCCTATGCTCCAAAATTCTTGCAACAAATGGGCAATGCTAACAGGAGCTGCTGAGCATGTAAGTGAAAGGAAGGCCACAGATCACTGTTATAGTTCCTGAGAGCCTGGGGTAAACAAAACGGCAGTACACTAAGTCTAGCTCCTCACCATGACCTCGAAAGACAAGCGGAGGAAGAACCAATCACGAGAGCAGAACACGGAGAGGACGCATGGAGATGAGCGGGAGAGGGTCCCCAGTGGTTCCGCCACCGCCGGAGCACCCGCCGAAGCCCCTGTAGCACCAGCCGGCCTGTGCTCTTGGCAGCAAGCACCCTACCCACTGGGCTGCCCCACTGGCCGCTAACATCGTCGTAATGCTGTTCTTTCTAATGTGCTCACTAAAAGAACCAGGAAAATCAGGTATTTCCAATAAAAATTTGCAGGAGTAAGATAAATTAAAATTCAGGGGACTATCTGAAGGCAAAATAAATTTTAAATGAGTAAGATGTAGAAATGCTATTAAATGGTTTCTTGGTGCTGGAAAGAAGACCCAGCAGGTAAGAACACTTGTTGCTCTTGCAGAGGACGCAGACTCCCAGCGTCCATGTGACGGCTCACAATCTGAACCCCAGTTCCAGGGGATCCAACAGGCAGGCACATGCATGTAGTACTTACTACTACATGCATGTAGTAGTAAGTCACATACATCAAGTAAAATAAAAAATTAATTGCTTCCTTTAAAAAAAAAGTACTTTTCCAGAGAGGTGTGGTACTGCACACCTTTAATGCCAGCATTCAGAGGCAGGGAAGCAAGCAGATGTCTGTGGAATGGAGGCCACCTGGTTTATAGAGTGAGTTCCAGACCAGTCAGGACTCACACACATACAAAAAAAGTAGTTTTCCTTAAAATCCAAAGCGCACAGGGCCAAGCACACACTGTGAGGTGAGTTGGCTTCTGACTCTGCTCTGACCTCGGTCCACCCTAAGAGCTGACTGTGGTCCACACCTCCCTGGCCCTGCACACCACAGAGCTCCCCCCACAGGTGACACTGACCTTATTGGTCCTGCGGTAAAGCCTGGGGACCTCCAGGGCACTCTTCAGATAACTGAAGCAAGACTCACTCAGGTCCTGGACAATCCTGCTGCTCAGAGCCGGCACGTGGGCGGACAAGGCACTCTGCGAGTCTTCCAGGGCCGCTGTGACACAGGGCAGTGGAATGAGTCACTGGTCCAGCTAGGGTAAACTTCATTAAAGTGTGACCATGGCGTTTAGAGTGTGCTAATAAATCAGTTCATTACTACAAAACAGCAATCTCATTTCTAGAAATTAAACAAAAGAGCAAACCACAGAAACAGCTAAGGATTTACGACTGGAGTCGAGGTGTTAGTCTAAACATTCCCTGAGTCCTTTACGTTAGTTCTTATTCAGAGTCTGAGTCTAAGTTCATTTTTTACCTGAGAGAGATGAAAAATTCTTAAAGCCGATCATCTCAAGTCTCAGCTTGACCGTCTCCAGGAGCTCCGGAAGCTGAAACACATTTTGCACACTAGTTCCTTCTTTTAATCAGACGAGCCGCCCTCGTCCACAACCTCAGACACGAGTAACAAGTGCGCAGAGCTGTAGGTAAGGCTCCCACCAGGCTCCCACCAGGCGCTCAGGCTCTGGCTTCAGCAGCCACTGGGCACAGCACGGGGCCGCTGGCTGCGTGACCACTGAAGGTGGAAAAGCGGAACCTCACTTTACAGCTCACCACGACACACACCAGAACTGCTCACAGTAAGTAGGCCACGTTCTCTCAGAACACACAATATAACTAGTCAATCACACTATAAAAATATAAACTGCGAAAAGCAAAATCTCCCTGGAGGTGTGAACTCTTAAGTGTGTCCACACAGTTCTCTAACTGGGACCAAATCATAGGCCTGACAGAGAAAGTGGGCGGGGAGCTTTCGTTGTATCAACTCTCTCAGACATCTGGGGCCGTGAAGCGAAAATAATTACAGGCCAAGCCACTGTAGGCCATGCCAAGCCACGCTGAGCGGATGAGGAAGAGTGGAGCTTATGCTGAGGGTTAGCTTTTTCCTGAGAGCACGGAGCAGTGAGTGCAGCACATCAAAGCAGGGACCAGGGAGCACAGTGCCCCACTCAGAGGTTCCTGTGGAGTGAAACATCCTCATGTCCTCATGATGTGTGCGGGACCCCACAGTTCACAGATCCACATGTCTACCAGTGCCACAAAGCTCACCCATTCCTGCAGCCTGCCCAGGTCTGAGACCACACACACCAGCTGCGTGCTGGAGACCGACGCAGCACCTGCTTCTGAGAGATGGCTTCCTTGGTCTTCCGAGGGGTCTTTGCTGCCAGCCAAAGGCTTTTTAGTCTCCTTGGCACTTTCATTAGAGATGGGCCTGACAGAAAGCTGAAAAAGGATGTCAAGGATCAAACACTCCCTTGGAGGCATGGCGTTTGTCCATGCTCAGCACTGCGCACACACTGGCTGCAGTGGACAGCACGTCTATCTCAAGCAGGTTTGGGCCCTGCTGTTCTTGGAACTGTGTCTTCTGGGACAGCCAGTGGGGTAGGACAGCCTGAGGAAGTCTGAGAGTAGAGGGGGTAAGGAGAGACACGCCCAACCTCCACAGAGCTCGCCCCCCTCCTGGCACCTCAGCTCACAGGTATATCCTCACCACAGCCGCACACAGAGGCCATTTTGTCAATTTACAAAGAAGCAGAGACTCAAGTCCACAGGGTGAAGGGCCGCAGAGCTGTGCTGGACCTCCGCTGCTCTAAGCCTGTGCTCTGCTCCGGAGGGTGGGTGTGCCTGCACTGTACTGCCCTTTGTTTCTAGACTTCTGCACCAGGGGGACTGGCTTGTCTGTCTGTCACTGAGGGTGAGCCTGAGGTGGCTCTGGACACTGACACATGCAAGGACCTAAAACTGTCGCTCAGCTCTTTGAGGCACTGACCTCCTGGGGACAAGAGCCACGGGCTTCCCCGTGTGCCAGCAAGTGACCGAGTGCAGAGAGCTAGCGTACTGGCTGCAGGGATCAGGAGAGCCTAAAGTGGAGGGTAACTACTTCAGCTTTGATGATCATCTCACTGTTTGAAACCTAAACCTATTTATTTACTTTTATTTCTAATATTTTTCATTAAAATGAACATTTTATTTTCGGGGTGCTTTGGGAATCTAATTTTGAGACGAGAAAGTCACTAGGGCGGTACTTCTCAGTAGTTACTCCTGAGCATGTGGCCAGGTGCCCACAGCTGGATCTGACACCACGGGACCCTCTGGACACCCTGTGGGTGTTTAGCCACAAGCCCCTCGAAGTCCTCCCAGTGCTAGCTGGGTAGAGGAGGGCTGCATGGTGCCCACTCACCTCACTGACGAACACAGAGAATCTGGCCAGAATCTGCAGCGTGAGCCTCCACAGACGGTGTGCCAACAGAGGCAGGAACATCTCATCGGACCAGCATTTGCCCAGGCTGATCCATGTTCTGTGGGAAGCTAGAAGGCAGTACGGACTTCCGGCTGGAGAAAAAGCATGACTCAGGGCACCGCACCATCCAGTTACGGCTGCCATCTAACTCTAGGCACACAAGGCAAAGTAAAGGACAGGGCTGTGGACCTGCGGCCAACAGAGCAGCCAAGACCACCGGACTTCACCGTGATGTGTGGTAGCTGACACAGCTTCCAGCCATGGGAGTCCGCATCGAACATGACGCTCCACTGTCTTAACGGTGCTTCCTACCACACGACACACGCAATGGTGTGTGGCAGCGTGCAAGCTTACACTTCAGCTTTTAATTTCCCCTACCTCCGTTTGGCTACTACCCACACAGAGGAGGTCAATCCTTATGACTACTTCTGTAGAGATGGTCAGAAGAGACAACTCCATGACTCAATAAGGGGTTTCAGGATAGACCTGGCTGTGTAAAAGCAGGAGAACCTGGAACCTGTATGTGCTGACTCCCCATAGCTGGGTTGGGGGCAGGAAGGAAGGTGAACTGTGGAACTCTATAGAGAGCTGACTGAATGTACAGCCATTCCACACAATGTCAAGAGCTGATCACATAATCTAGAGGATACAGCGACTGCACACAGGAGCACGCACGGCCCTGACATGGTGCATGCGGGAGGAAAAGGTCCGTTTGTAACTGTGTAAAGCATTCTTTGCCATCATCTCTCTAAAGCAAGACATTCGATGAACCAAGACTGGCTTCTATTTGTTGCATAAAAAAGTAAAATGTCTGAGAATTTAGCTTATTAGTGCAGTGCTTGCTTAGCATGTTGCGGGCTCCTGTTTTTTTGTTTTTTTTAAGGTGTTAAGCCAGTGTCCTTACTGCACAAATCCCTGTGTGTTGAGAAAAGGCAGGAGCATGCTCAGGACCAGGGCTGGGCTGGCTGGTGAGCTCAGCCAGCCCCTTTATGGACGCCTGCTACTTTCTGCTGAGCTTACCTGGGGCGTCTTCTAGCCCATCTGTGAGGGATGCTTCTAAGGCTCCCGCCACTTCTCTGAACCTGAGGAAGAAGGACGTGGGTCAGTGTTGGTGTCAGGGTGGGTCTGCAAGATGCTTCCCCCTGCATAGCCTCCTCTCCTGCCTACTGACACGTGGTATTCTCAGGATGTCCAGATGCCCTTTTCCTTTTTACTGTATAAGAAATATAAGCTCCCAGATGAAGTCACTGTTCCGTAGGCTTCTCTGCCGTCGGCAGCTAGTCTCAATATACGCCATCCAAGCCTTACTGAGAAGATTCCCTTACTCCTACTTTGTAGTGTCGGCTCAAGGTCACGCAGCGTTATCTCCAACCCCATGTCAGCAATGTCATAGTGAAGAAACTAAGACCTGGACAGCCGGCGTGGCACCTGCCTTTGTCCCTTGGGAAAGACTCCAAGGTCCCAGTGGACCCTGGGCTCACCGCACACGCCCCTTCATCCCCTGCTGACCTTCCTGCTGCAGCCTACATCTTGAGGGCAGTCAGTCCCAGTGTCCAGCCACCGTCAGACCTGGGGCTCACTAACAGAGTCACCGGGTTTGACAGCCACCGTCAGACCTGAGGCTCACTAAGAGAGGCAAGTGTTTGACAGCCACCGTCAGACGTGAGGCTCACTAAGAGAGGCAAGTGTTTGACAGCCACCGTCAGACCTGGGGCTCACTAAGAGAGGCAAGTGTTTGACAGCCACCGTCAGACCTGGGGCTCACTAAGAGAGGCAAGTGTTTGACAGCCACCGTCAGACCTGGGGCTCACTAAGAGAGGCAAGTGTTTGACAGCCACCGTCAGACCTGGGGCTCACTAAGAGAGGCAAGTGTTTGACAGCCACCGTCAGACCTGGGGCTCACTAACACAGAGGCAAGTGTTTGACAGCCACCGTCAGACCTGGGGCTCACTAAGAGAGGCAAGTGTTTGACAGCCACCGTCAGACCTGGGGCTCACTAACACAGAGGCAAGTGTTTGACAGCCACCGTCAGACCTGGGGCTCACTAAGAGAGGCAAGTGTTTGACAGCCACCGTCAGACCTGGGGCTCACTAAGAGAGGCAAGTGTTTGACAGCCACCGTCAGACCTGAGGCTCACTAACACAGAGGCAAGTGTTTGACAGCCACCGTCAGACCTGGGGCTCACTAACAGAGTCACCGGGTTTGACAGCCACCGTCAGACCTGGGGCTCACTAACACAGAGGCAAGTGTTTGACAGCCACCGTCAGACCTGGGGCTCACTAACACAGAGGCAAGTGTTTGACAGCCACCGTCAGACCTGGGGCTCACTAAGAGAGGCAAGTGTTTGACAGCCACCGTCAGACCTGGGGCTCACTAAGAGAGGCAAGTGTTTGACAGCCACCGTCAGACCTGGGGCTCACTAAGAGAGGCAAGTGTTTGACAGCCACCGTCAGACCTGAGGCTCACTAAGAGAGGCAAGTGTTTGACAGCCACCGTCAGACCTGGGGCTCACTAACACAGAGGCAAGTGTTTGACAGCCACCGTCAGACCTGGGGCTCACTAACACAGAGGCAAGTGTTTGACAGCCACCGTCAGACCTGGGGCTCACTAACACAGAGGCAAGTGTTTGACAGCCACCGTCAGACCTGGGGCTCACTAACACAGAGGCAAGTGTTTGACAGCCACCGTCAGACCTGGGGCTCACTAACACAGAGGCAAGTGTTTGACAGCCACCGTCAGACCTGGGGCTCACTAACACAGAGGCAAGTGTTTGACAGCCACCGTCAGACCTGGGGCTCACTAAGAGAGGCAAGTGTTTGACAGCCACCGTCAGACCTGAGGCTCACTAAGAGAGGCAAGTGTTTGACAGCCACCGTCAGACCTGGGGCTCACTAACACAGAGGCAAGTGTTTGACAGCCACCGTCAGACCTGGGACTCACTAACACAGAGGCAAGTGTTTGACAGCTGACCGCTTTCCTGGGCACTGTTTCTAAGCAGCAGCCTCTGCCCGTCTTGTCACCTGCTAACTCCCTCAGTAATGGGGAATCCTGACTAACGTTCAAGATGAGTTCCTCTCGGGGACACCTGGGAGTCATCTGTGGAAATGAGCTGAGCAGGTGCCAGGGAAGCCTGCGGCAGCCTGGTCTTGGCAACAGCAGAGGGAAAGCACAGAAGGAACACTGAGCAGAGAGAGGGGTGGCGAGAGCCTGAGGAACAGTCCAGGGAGCAGCATCCAAGTGCAAGGACTAGGGACAGGGCTACCGTGGAGCAGGTGCACACCAGCCTCGAGAACTCGGCCTCAGCCCCACAGCGCCTTTCAAAATCCACACAAAGCACGGGAAAGCAGACTGATGCAGAGGCCGAGGGCCTGGCTGTACTGTCCACTGTGGGAAGGTAGAGCCACGTAAGAAGCCCAAGGTGAGGACGTGTCATTGCTATGGTCGTCAGTGGCCTAGAACATAGCACCCAACAGAGAGCATGAAGCTGGACAGGAATCCAGGTTTAGTTAGCAAACTAGTTAAAGGCGTGAGACCCAAAGTTATATGAAAGCTTATGGGAACGGAGCCCTGACAGCTAGCACTCCACACAGCAGAGAGACATCTGCTGACGAACCAAGGTACACAACCCAGAAAGAAAGGTCCGAGCCAGGAGGCAAACTGCCTTATAGAGGCTAGCATCTTGCAAAGCTGCTGACCACCACGGTGAACCTCATCAGCCGTGCTGTACCCTTCAGATGCACTAGAGTGACTCTGTCTGTGGGAGCTCAGGAGAGGAAACATCGAACTTTAACATTTGGGTTTGGGGAAAGACTCCTCACATCTTTCCTTAAGCATCATGGTCTAAAGGGAAGTCAAAGCACTCTCACAAAATGACACCTGTGGCGGCCCAGGGCAGGGCCCAGGGCGGAGCCCAGCGGGGAGGGTGTCACTTTCCTCTGCTCTAAGTACCAGACAGCACGAAGCGCATATGTGCTGTGGACATGCAGCTCTGAGGAGGGGATAGGAGAGGGAGTAAAGATAGCTAAACCTTCTCATCACGGAGTCCACGTCGTAGAAGGAACTGCAAACTCTTCACTCACATGCATGCTCTAACAGCATACTCCAGAAACTTGAATTCCTCTGTACAGTCTGAAGCTGTTTGGGCCATGTGGGCATTTACTTTCTCCACCAGGGACTGAACATCTATTTTCCAACATCTATGGCGGGATAGGATCGGGTGAGTGACTGACCTTATCTGAAAGTAAACAGGCAAGTTCCACTTATTGCTGAAGCTGTGATAGGCAGGGTGCGCGCGCAGTCGCTTTACACTGGCCTGGGATCCACACTGCCGTTCAAACCTCCGCACAAAATCCATGCTCACTGTGTATTTCTAGAACAAGAACAAATGGTGGGATTTTCTCCATCAGCCAGCTAGACAGAGTCAGGAGCGCATGCTCAAGACTGAAAGGTCAACCTAGAATCAGGCAGGAGCGACTGTCCTCAGGGCGGCCTCCTAATAACTCCAACTTCCCCATCATTAAAGCTTCAGCCGTGACCACAGCAACGCTGTGCTGCTACCCAGGTGTGAGGGAAAAGCCCATCCGAAGCCGGCGTTCCACTGCGCATCCAGGGCTTTCTAAATGACACACTCGTCTAGGGCAGCCCTGACCTCCACATGGGATCACAGAAGATTAAGTAGAAGGATTCATCTCTCATTCCGACGCCTTTTAAAAGGATATGAGGAAAGAAAACCCACCCGGGGATACACTGTGTGATTCCTGTGGAAGACAGATGAACACACTAAACATATACACCGTCACCATGACAACCCCCCCCCCAACCCCCAGACACAGCTAGGAAACACAGCAAGCTGCACTTGCCTTCTGTGGGGTTTCCATTCTCTAAGTCCCAGGCTCCCTGCAAACGCTGCTGGACTGTCTCAGTTAGACAGGGCTCAATCCCATGTCACCACATCCCTGAACTTAGTTCCTGTCACACAGACCCCGATCTTAACTATTTTTAGCTACTTCGGGTACCTCTTACTCTCTTGGGGGGGGGGGGTCTAGGTGTAAGGAGCCGAGACAAAGGCACCTGACCTGTCTCTGGAAACAGCAAGGCTGAAGGAGTAAAGGCCCATGCTTTCAGAAGAACCGTGGCTTCAAGCCGGAGGCATCTCTTCAAAGAAGTGATAGAGACCCACAGAAACTGCAGCCACTAACCCAGGGCCGGAAGCCCGCTTGGTCCTGCTCTAGGATTGGGAGTTCAGGTTCTCTCAGAAAGGTTCCCTTCTGAGCCCTAACCTCTGCGGAGCCACCATGGTCCTTACGAGTCTCTGAAGAACACAGCAAAAGAGAAAGACCCCTGATCGGCTCACATCCACACTGCTCCCTCGCCCCACGCACAGTATCCAATCTAAAACACACCATTTCCAAAATAATGAAACCTGCTTACACAGCTTATGGAAAACACAAGTCACCATAACATTCTATATTCTACACGCAGGACAAACAGCACAGTGGACAAACGGGTTTCTCTGGTACGAGCTCTACACTTGTCTGAGCCAAAGTCTCGGGTAAGTTTCCTCTCTAGACAGCGGGAAGTACTAACATCAAACAGCAGATTAGAAAACCAACAGAACTAGAAATGACCATGAAGGTTATAACAGCTCTCGAGCCCTGCACACTCAGGACAGTCACTGCCCGTTAGGACGGTCCCAAGGGCCATGTGGATGGAGTGCGGTGGTGGCGGCAGCAATCAGAGCAACAGCTGGGAAGACAACACACGTGAACACTGCAGAACGGATGGAAATACCTGTCTTCACTTGAACTTCAGAGTTCCAGCTCTTAGCAAACTACCTTCCCAAAAGAAAAGCAAGATCATCATGTGCAGACAAACAAACCGATTTTATTATAAAGACGTGACGTGTGCCATCAGTAAGCCTTACGATGAAGCATGGTTCTCAACCTCCCTGATGCTGTGACCCTTTAATGGGGTTCCTCTTGTTGTGGTGACCCCAACCATTAAATTATTTTGTTGCGGCTCCATAACTGTAATTTTTCTACTATCATGAATCGTACTGTAAACATCTGATATGCAGAATGTCTGATCTGTGACCCTGTGAAAGGGCCGTTCAACCCCCACAAACAGGTTGTGACCCACAGATGTCGAACTGCTGCTATAGAGCCTTCCAGGGACTGCAATTAGGAAGGAGAGACAATGTGCTGACATCCCTCCAGGAGTGACAGACAACAGCAGGAAGGAGGACTGCAGAGCGATGACTCCCACACAAGGAAATGCCTAGTTTTAAACACATCACACAGGAAGTGGCGGGGAGCAGCACCTGGGAGCTCACGTCCTACTGAGGAAGAAGGCACAGGACGTGAATTCTCCTATAAGTTTATTGAGTGAAGAGGGAGGACACACCTGCCTCTGAAGAAGGAAAAAAATCGGTATAAAGGACAAAATCCTCCAAAGCCTAAATTACTAAAGAGCAGGAAAAGAAGGAGAGAGGGGAGGGAGGTAAGCGCAGATGTGAGCCAGAGCAGAGAGGAGCGGAGTGCACCCCACTACACCTTTAACGCCATATAACTAAGACAAGTACTGCTTACGAGGGAAGAGCCCGCCAAGCCAGGCTCCTGAACAAGCACCCCGGGCAGGGCTGGGCAGCCACTGCCATGCTCAGACCCCTGTGGTGCAGCACCGTCAACTACAGTGGGCAGCACGCACACGCGTGGCTCCTGTCATCTTCACGGCTTGCTCCTTTCCACCACAGTACACGCCACACATGTGGGAGGTGCTGGGATCAGAACTCAGCTTCTCACACTTCCACACACCAGGAGCTCTTATCAAGACCACAGCTGAGTTCTCACGAAAAACAATTGCACGGATACTGGTTTTGTGAAGTCTTAAGACTTTTTGAAGGAGTGCAGAAAGTATTGTGTGTATCTATACACAACAGCCTCTGGACTGAATTATCAATCTAAGATGAGAATGTGGCTTGGAAAGACAGCTCACAGTTAACTGCATACTGCTCTCTTCTTTCTTTTCAATGGGCATGGATGTTTAGCCTGTGTGTCTGTCTGTGCCACTCGCATGTCTGGTGCCTGAGGAAGTCAGAAGAGGCTCCAGATCCCCTGGAACTGGAGCTATAAGCCATTGTAAGCCACTAGGTGGATGCTGGGAACCTAATCCTTCTTCTCTGGAAGAGCAACCAGTGTTCTTAACCACTGAGCCATCTCTCCAGTCCCCTGCATATGGCTCGCGTAGAGGGCCTGAGTTTGGTTCCCAGCACACACATCAAGAGGCTGACAATCTACTGTAGCTCCAGCTCGGGAGACCTGATGCTTTCTTCTGTATACTGCACTCAAGTGCACAGACCCATCTCCTCAACACATACACATAAACAGAAATACAATCCTAAGATAAAGTAAGAGCACTCTCATTCCTCCAAGTATGATATCCACACTTGAGAGAAGCAGAGTGTGTCCCATAAAAACCCTCCATCAACAATCACAGTTTTGCCTTTCAGGAGCCTGAAACTACGTCAATCAAACCGTGACTTTCCCGAGGCACGGGGTATTTTCCAAACGACAAGTCATTACCTGGTGAAAGGCGTCAGGGTCCCCAGGGTTGAAGAGTGAGGGTAGCTTTTCCTCTAGTCCTCGAACTATTTCTGGCCACACAGAATTCACCAAGAAATCATATCCAGGAACGACAGTGCCTTTCTCACTGTGGGACAAGGAGACGGGATCGGTCAGTTCACCCAACTTCTACTTTCTACACTGTGCTTAACTAAGAGAGCCTCAGCCTCATCTTATTTTAACTGTTTTGAAGACCATATTTTCTGTCTGGACTGTTTCGATTTCACTCTGGGTCTCAGTGTCATACTGACACTGACCTTCCCCCACCCTGTCAGATACACTCTCCTACTCACAGGCCACGCCCAGACTCATAGCCTGGGAACAACAGTCACAAGCTAACAGTGGCACAGGCCAGCTTTCTCAGAACTCAGGAGGCTGACATACAAGAGTCAGGAACTCGAGGCCAGTCATGCAGCCTACGCCACAAGAAAGTGACCCTTGCATCCTATAAGGCATGGAGGTTCGCTCACTCATCTGAGCTTCTTGCACTTGAGAGGATTCAGCTCTGAAATTCTATTACATTTCATGTAAAATCTTGGTCACAAATCCTGATGTGAGAAGACACTAAGTTAGTCTGTGTGCTTTGCTCTGTAGTGTCCCACACCAGATGTTAGATTTCTAACTTGAAAACTTGGCACCGAGGTCAGAGCACACACTCAAGCTCACTGAGGGTTCTGTGTGATAGAGGTCAGCTGGCAGTGTGGGACCAGACAGCTAAGGCCTCCTCCACTGTGCCAAGGAGGCTGCCCCATCCCCAGGGGCACTCTCAAGTCCTGAGAACCGGGAGAAGGCTCAGTATGCTGGTCTGAGAAAGTCTATGGCTGGAGCCTGGAGTCTGCTCCGGGTCCTCCTGGGTCAGACTGTACAACAGTCAGGTGGCAACGGTTAAACAAACCAGTATTTATTGAAGAACGGAAACTGACCAAAGGGAGGAGAACTAAGGACGGCTGAGGTGAACTGTGGACATTGGGGGCAGCTAAATGGTAGGTGGGAGCTATGCCTGCCATGCGCATGGCCCTAAGTTCAAGCTCAGCACCACAAAACCAGAAAACAACTGTTCTGTATACGGAATGGGATGTGGGCCACGGAAAGAATGTACTTCCAGTTTAAACTGGACTTGGAGGAAGGCGGCTGAGACAAGGAACATGGAGGAGTATGGAGACGGCCTGGGCCCTGGCTTCACCCAGCACTTGAGCTCAGACCTGCTTTCCAGCCAGCGGGGCAGGCGCAGCAGCACACAGGACCTGCTCACTGAGCCAGCCCTGGGGTGCAGCTCAGGCCGAGGCCTTCAGCTCACCTTGACACAGCTCCTCCCGTGACTTCCCGGAGAAGGCGGCAGTGGTGGGGGACGAATTCCAGAAGCTTGTTGTACATGAGCTGAAGGCCACTGGGATGAGACTCAACAAACTGTTCCACAATCACCTACAGACAAATGGAAAGTATTTAACAATGGCGTTCAAAAGGAAACCATGAACCAGACACTACGGAGGTGGGAGGGGCACCTGGGCCGCTCGCAGTGCAGCTGTTGTTTGTTTCTGTTTTTTATTTATGTATTTATTTATGTTCTTTATGTGAGTACACTGTCGCTGTCTTCAGACACACCAGATCATGTTACAGATGGTTGAGAGCCACCATGTGGTTGCTGGGATTTGTACTCAGGACCTCTGGGAGAGCAGTCAGTGCTCTAACCACTGAGCCGTCTCTCCAGTCCTTGTTTTTATTTTTTAAGACTCTCACTGTGCAGCTAGAGTGGAACTCACAGGCTGGCCTCAAGCTCACAGAGATCTGCCTGCCCAGTGCTGGTAGATTAGAGGTGTGGATCCCCACATGCAGACTGGCTGCATATTTTCTAAACAGTAGCACTACACCGGTCACATTCAGAACCTTCCCCATAGCTCTGACTCGAAGCAGGGAGGGAGGAGGTTAGGTGGCAGAGACTGGCCTGAAGTCGAAGAACTAGGTCAGAGCAAGGGCCCATTTCAGTTCCTCACAGCCCTGACCCTGGCCTCTCCTACCAATGCTACTGGGCTTAGGACAGGGTCTGAGGCAGACAAGTAAAATATATTTCATGTATATATTTCACCTTTGGTTATAAGATTAAAACTCAAATTATAATATAACAAAAATCCATTAAGTTTTAAAGGACAGGAGGCTACAAGTTACTCAACGGTATCTGTAAATGAGAAATGTTTGCCCACAGGTTCGTGTCTGTTTGGGTCTCGGAGGCAGAGCCTTGTAGAGGGCGTACTTCACCACGGGCATCCTTTAAGGGTTACAGCCGTACGCTCTCTCCTGTTCCTGCCTCCTGTACTGGATAAAGGTGCGAGCAACCATCTTCCTGCTCCTGCCAGCCGGCACTGCCCTCTCTGCCTTTACAAACTCTGTCCCCCTGGACGGTACATTAAAGCAGTTCTTTCTTCCTTAATTTTGGTCATGGTGTTTCACCATAGCGACAGAAAGCGAACTAGCGTACTCAGTATACCGCAGACTCCAAAGGCCTCTTTACGCCAGCATGCCAGGCTCAGTCGGGTGACGCACTCAGGTTTGTGCCTGTGACTGAGATGTCCCACTTACTGACAAACGCAAGCACAGCTTGTTCTCTTCCCTCCACAGACAGCTGCACAGTGTAACAAGGGAAGGACTGAAAGCCCATTTTAGCAGTTCTAAGGTTGCCCAGGATTGGAATTAATCTCTGTACTTAATGACAAATGTATACAGTAGCAGGCTGGAGGGCAGGCCAGCCCTCTGCCGTCACAGAGGCCAACGGTTACAAGCAGAATACAATGCCTTACCGATAGCTGATCCGACAGGCGAAGTCCTTTATCTCTGAACATCCCCACCTCCCCAGCCCCACAATTCCTCCCCGTTTCTCAACCTTGACCAATGTCTTCTGTTCCCCGAAGAGCTGTGGGCAATTATCCTCCCCATCCTTCGGCATGCCTCGCTTCTCTCCACTCTGCCAGTGCCGTACTGGCTGTTCGCTTGTCTATTCCACCACGGGACCAGTGGTTAAATTGTTTTCTAGTGACTTAATGGGGTACAGCTCACCAGGTTAATATGCCTTCTTTCTGGGAAGTATTAGCAGCAGAACTGAGGACATATCCAAGCTGCATCATGAACATCCATCAGAACGCACGCGCTCAGTTCCAGTGGCTAACTGTGAGCAGGACCCTCTC
This sequence comes from Tokudaia tokunoshimensis, assembly GCA_036184795.1. Taxonomy (NCBI): domain Eukaryota; kingdom Metazoa; phylum Chordata; class Mammalia; order Rodentia; family Muridae; genus Tokudaia; species Tokudaia tokunoshimensis. The sequence continues at coordinate 51,648,446 of BTHU01000020.1, read as the reverse complement.
CTACATGCATGCAGACACAAGCTCCGCGCATCTCTGGTGTATCCAGATCTACCCCGTACACCAGCAGCACAGACCTCATTGACGTATGGCTTCACCAGGACTTGGCCAACCAGAGCTTCTGCGTCCCGCGTCTTGTCAATGGTGGCATAGGTACGCAGGCAGTGCCGGATGATGTCCACATCTGAGGTCTGCAAACCTTGCAGCAGGAGGCCTTCCAGAGACTGCTGCAGCATGCCTGTGATGCCAGCTATGCGCTGTGGGAACACCAGAAAGCTTACACTCAGCGGCTCCCTAACTCCAGGGCTGTACACACATTGATGTGGACCCCACAGAAGGCAGCGTGTGCACATTTAAGGGGGAACCCCCCCCCAGGGTAACAGTCAATCTCCTCCCATGACCTGCTCTCCAAACAGATCACTGGCTGGAAGAATTTATGGAGAGACTGTCGAAATGAGAAGTGTCACTTTTCTCTGAAGTTACAAGGTAAATTAGTTTCTGACAGACATTATAGATTTAAAGAGTTCAGCTCCCAGTACCCTCACTGCGTGACTTACACCCACCTCTAACTCCAGTTCCAGGAGACTTAGAACCATCTTCTGGACTCTATGGGCATCTGCAGACATACAAGTAGGCCTGTGCTCACACCCACACTAGGTCTCTGGGAGAGCTCAATGCTAACTGTGCCACCTGGTGTCAGCTTTGGAACCTGCAACATGGCTTAGTCTTTTCATGAAGTCTCAAAGCCAAAACCCAAGCATGGGCTCAACATCCTCTAACTCAAAGTCAGTGCCAGGCACGCTGCACGCTGCTAGATAAACCACTGACTGGGACTTTCTGCAACCCACAGCCCAGCCCCAACCCACACTTACGGGTCTCACTTTGTCCAAAAGGGGCATGCCCTTGCTTTGCACAGCATGAAACTGAAGCTGGTTAAATTCTGTGGCAATTCTCTCCAAAACCTGTCCAGTCAAGAGTGGGCTGGGAGAGACAAGCAGAGAATATAGCTGCAAAGGTGTTGGCTTCCCAGAGAACATGGCAGCTGACTGGCCATGAGTTCAAACCACAGTGTTCAGCTTACAGACCGTGGTGCTCAGTTTTGAGACAGTGGCCACCTTGCCAAGGTCAAAATCAATCTTTGTGCCATCTCTGTCTCCTCCCAGTGGGCATGCCCAGACCACTGCAGCCGCAGTGAGCCGGTGCTAAAGAGCACGTGACTGGAACTGCAGGCTTTGTGCCTGGGGCTGCCAGGTTCACAGGGTGCCACATCCTACCACCTCTCTCCAGGGCCATCCTCTCCCAGGTCTGCTCCCACCTACCCTCACTGTCCCTGTTCTGATCTCTCTGCTTCTGTGAGCCCTCAACCTTCTCTTCTTGTTATGCACATAACTCCTTGCTTCTAAGTCACCTCTGATACTTCTTAAACCCCTAAAACTTTTGTCATTTCAGTAGCAATAAATATAACCTCTGAAAGACCTTTCAATTTAAATAATAGCTTAAAGTTATGTGACCAACAGCTAAAAGAGCCCTCTCTGTAGGCTGCAGGTCCTAGAGAGAATCTGGCACAAACTACAATGTGAGCATCAGCCCCTAACACACGCTATAAGCACCAATACCATTTGAGGAAGGGGAGAAGAGCAAGGGTCAAGTGTGGCTTACTAGAGGAGCTGAGCTAGGAAAAACGTCCCTACATAAGGACACGGGAAACAACACAGTGAGGCCACTGGACGGCCTGACCCTGGACTGTGCCATCAGAGCTGGTTCAGCACGGAGGAGAGAGGCTGCCCAGAAGACGCTCCTGTCGTTAGTGTCTGCAGCTCTTCTCCTGGGGCCTGGATTGCTTCTGTCTAGGGTCTAAATGCCTCTGAGCCTAACTGTTGACCAATAGGCCCTTGTCTTCCCTCTGTGACGATGACAAGTGCTGGTCTGAGCGAAGCAAACCTCCCAGAGGCGACACAGAGCAAGGCAGGGACAATGTCAGAGGTCTAGTGACCGGGAACCTACTCGTCCCTAGGGGCACTGCCTGCCACCTTTATTGGGAACCTGCCAGCAACTGGCACTGGTAATGAGGACCGGACCCTGATGCCAGGGACCCAACAATCTGACAGGAAAGGACTCAAGTCACCCAACAGCTTCTGTTCCTGCTGGGTGGTCTGCAGCAGCAGGAAGGTGGGGGTCAGGAGAGGCTTTCTGTGGTGACTTCTGTGGTCTTGTCTGTACATTCTGATTCACAAGTGCATGAAACTTTCCAGAGCAGGAGAGAGCAACCGTCTCTAAGACGACAGAGGGAATGTCACCGAGCCCCACACTTTAAACTGTTACTTCCTCTTACACAGTGTCACACCAGCTTGCCATGCCGTATGCATTTCGAGTGAGCTGGGCAGTCCCGGGGAGGTGAGAATGAGCGAGGCCCTGAGGAAGGACGGGGTCTGGACACTGGGCTCAAGCCCAGACCTGCTGCTGTCACAGAGCCACAGCAGGAGGCAGCAGCTCTGGAGAGCTGTGTCACGAGGGAGGCCTGGGGGTTTGACTTCACAGACTGACAGGGAGGGAGGGCAGGCCTAAGTATGCATGGAGGAGAAGGAGAGGAGGCAGGTGCATCCATGACAGCGCATCAGCCTGAAGCGCCAGCCGCGTGCACAGTGGGAGACTGCTCCTCCCAGACCCAAGCTGGCACCAGGGTGAAGCAGGCAGTTCTAGAGATGACAGACAGAAGGAAAGGGGGAAGAGCTATTTCACCCCGGAGAGCAGGAAGACAGAAGCACTGGCTTCCTGAGGTGAGGGAGAAAGGCACGACTGGAGCTCTTCTGCCTCGGGCAGAGCGAGGAGGAATACAGGCGTCAATGTCTCCTCCGTGAGCGCGCTGTCTGAGGAGCGCTGTCTGAAGAGCAGCTGGAGCCTCTGGGTCACACTGATCCCAGTCTGAGGCCGGAGGAGCTCATGTGCAGCGAGCCGACCATTCAGTGTCCCTTGTAAGGTCACAGAGACCTCCCAGGGTGTGTGTTACGGGCAGAGTTCTGAGACTGTGGCCCTGGGCTGAGCAGGGGTGTCAGGAAGGCAGGTGGCCAGGACAGAAGCTGGGGGATGGTGTCGGGCGCCGACTGAGGACAGCCTGGGAAGGACTGTCCCCGTGAGCCGCAGAACCAGCAAAGCAAAGTCACTGGCCCCTCGGCATGGCATCCAGCTCCCAGATGCTGGCCTCACAGGCATGTGCCACCACTCCTGGCTGAGTCACTTTTGAAAGCACTAAACTAGACTCACATGTTCTCTTTTCAGTTTTAGACTGGATGTGAAGTACTCAGCAGAGACACTCACCTGCTTGCTTCTTGGGACGATACATCTTTAGAACTTTGAGAGTTTAAGATTTTTTCAATTTTCTCAACCGATCGAATAACTTGTATAAGTCTCAACACACTCATCTATAAAAGGACGTCGAGCAAAAAAAAAAAAACAACAAAAAAAAAAAAACCAAAAAAAACCAAAACAATAAAACACTTATCAGGTTGCTGAATCTTAATTAGCTTATTTCTTCATTTTAATAAAGGAGAGGCAAAGGTCAACATTATACATTTGAAATATTCTTACATAATCCTCAATTCCCAAGGATGTAAATTCTGGCTTTCCTACAGTGAATTTCAAAATCCTATCATAGTTAAACAACACAAAATAAGATGGCGAGCTATCTTGCCAGCCCTCATATTTATTTTCGTAAAATGCATTTCCACCTTTTAGTTTCCAATATGCACATCTTCTTTAACGACATGAGCACGGTAACCTACTGCCTCAAGTGTCAGGACACTGAATGCACTTACTGCTGACAAAAAAACGTCCATAGCGGAACAAAGGGAGACACGGGGCTCAGTGAGGTGATGCCCAGAAGGAGGAGCCGCTGGCATGCACTGGGCTCCCACCTCTCAGAGTACACAGGGCACCCTCTGTGCTGGGGACAAACGGCATGCTGAGTCAAGCTTGTGACACACCGCCTTAAAGCATTAACATTATCCTCTCTCCTTAGTCAGACCAGGGATGAGAAGGCCCGTTTACACAGGTTCTGATGTCAACTTTCTCCTCAGCAGAGTACCCAGGGAACGGGGGCCACAGGCCCCACAGTGCTGATAAGGCACTACACTGAACCAAGGTTTACGATAGACACCATAACGTACCTTTTTCTTCCTAATGTCTTCTTGCTTAGACATTCGTTCATCTACTGCCAGAATTCCTTCACTGACAGATGACCTAAGACTCTTGAAAATAATAAAAAAAAATATTTTGCAAATATTAAATGTAACATTATAAAACGGACACATTCAATTCTATTTCATTATGCTTAGTATACCCAGGCTAATATTTCAGACATCAATAAAGTTACAAGCATGAGATGGGATGAACCCCGTAAGGCACCTAGGATGTGGAGGCACAGGGAAGCACAAAGCCAAGGTCACAGCAGACTAAGTGCCAAGGAAGTAACATACAAGAGACACCACAGTCAGCTGCAGCGGAGGAAGGACAAATCTGCAAACATGCACAGGGCGGGGATCCTTGGAAGGTCAGAGAGAATGAGGACAGCCCCACTCCTAATAGGTACATTCTGGCATCTGCAGGCTTCCCTTTGAAGAGAAGGAGAAATTAGGGGGCGGGGAGAGGGGGGTCGTGTTGGCTTCTGCAGACAAGAATCTACTCAAGTAATCTGGGAAAAGCATGGTAAGAATGGGGAAGCTCAGAACAAGAGGCCAGAAGAACAGACACTCCAGCGTCCAGGAGCTACTGGATTAGGCCGACTGGGAGGTAGTCATGAAAGGTGGTGGTGAAACTCGGGTAAGCGGGGAAATCACAAACATTCTATGGAAAAGTAAATTCTCTAAACGTTACAAAGTACTGTAATCCTGGCTACGAACGAGGCAAACAGCAACTCCCCATCTCAGGCTCTCAAAGGCCAGCTTCAGGGTTGAGGATCAAACCCAGCGGAGTCTGGCTGAGGGGTCTAGGATGCGATGGCAAGGCAGACAGTGGGACAGAGGGAAGGGCTGAGGGGAGGAAGAACAGAGAGCAAGCCAGCATGAGAGCTGGCCGCTGGCAGAGCCCACAGAAAGCAGAGAGATGGGGCTGTGGGAGCTCCAGGCAGTCACGGGGATGTGCGACCCAGCGGAGGACCACAGAACCACCTGCTGTCACTCTGTGGAGAGCAACTCGGGAGAGCTTCAGAAGAACCAGCAGTAGTTTGGCAGTCAGAGCCCCTCGTGAGCTCAAAGCCAAGCTCAGGTGCACTGCGGGCCTCCCTCCTCCCCCCAGGACACCTGACATGGGCAGCATTCCCCCGACACTGTACGCACATGTCACAGGTCCAGAAAATGGCCTAAGGCTTTTCACCATCAAGGTGACACAGGTCACCTCGGGACAGAGCACCAAGTGTGTGAAGACCTCACAGTACCAAAGGACCTGGCAGTGCGGGGACCTGAGACTGTGGGATGAACCAGCCAACAAAGGAGGGGGCGACGCCAACCTCCGCCGTAATGCTCACCCAGTCATGCCCCCCCCCCCCGGGGAGGCTTTCTTGCGCCACTCAGTACATCAGAGAAACATTTAAATTCTTGTGTGTGAGGTATTCTGTGACACTGGTGTCTTCCTTCAGTTGCCTGGGGTTTAAAGAACTTTGTGGGCTAGGACCCTGACCACACACCACGTATCACCTGGGGAAATACTTATAAAATGACAAATACTTAGGATCCGAGCTAGTCCCAGTCAGGTGACTCGTCACTAACAGGCTGAGTCTTCAGCCTTCCCCTCCTCCAGCCACTTTAAAGTCATGTACTTTAAAAGACTCTGCCCTCAGCCACGCTACAGACGGTCATATCACATGCTAAAACAGAGAATCATTTATCTGCAATGCTTGGGATGAAAGCTAAAACTGCTGGCCACGAAAACCAACAGACGGACTAGAATCTTGGATTCCTGAGCATACAGGAGCTTTATAACAGACCACTTAGTAACAGCGGGGGAACTTACCAGAACCTCTTCTCGTAACTGTCCCAGAGGCACAGAAAGTTGGTTGAGGGCTCTGTCCATGCCAACCTAGAGGCAAAATCATGACAGCTCAAAATCATCAGTCCTAATCCAGTGTAACAATCTAAATGCCCATGGCCACTTTTGGTGGACTATGGCTACCCGTGAAGACCACGAGAAGAAGGAAGTCACATGTAAGCCTCCTTACATACAAGTATCTTTGGAAGATTTGGGGATTTTGTGATGTTGGGGTGAGTTGAGGACAAGTGCTCACCACTAAGTCCTGGCCACAGCAGGTGTAGTGACCGCCATCTGAACATGATGGTTTTCAATAGGCTGGTGCCAGAGTCTAATAAAGAGCATCTCACCTAAATCCGATAACTCTTGGGGAAAATTCAAATTATACACAGGGAAATAAGCTTTGAGCTTCTAAGCCTATGGGAACGGTCACCTTAGTAACTACAGTACATTCACAAAGCAAACACAGTTCATTCATTTTCATGTTTCTTAAGACTCCTGGAGGTTGTGCTTTCTATATTTCTTAGGACAAATACTTAAAAGCAAAATAAAATATGAGTAAGTCTTAAAAAAAAAAAGAGCTTTGATACATTAACATTCTTTGAGAACATCAAGCGTTCCCACGCTGCTCTGACCAGTCCCCAGCACGCTCCTCGGTTCCTCACGTTCATGAAGGCCAGCCTCCAGCAGATCAGTGCTGCTGCTCACTGCTGCTGGTGTGTGCGTCACACACACCCGTGAGTCGGTTCTCCCCAAGAGTGGCTGTCACGTGCTCCGGCACGGCAGCCTAACCGATGGGTCTTCTAGCAAACCTGTCAGCACCCAACAAAGATGGCCTCTTGCTGCCCCTCCCTCTACCGCGCTCACAGCCAACATCCAACACCAACTCAAGAACAGTCGCGCCACACTGAGCATGGTGAGGCACACCGATAGCCCAGCACTCCAGAGACAGGCAAGAGGCAACTTTGTGCAAGTCTGTGACCAGCCTAGGCTACACAGTAAGTTCCAGGACAATAGATTAAGATCCTGTTTCAAAAGTCAGGTATGCTAGCACACACTTTACTCTAGCACTTGGGAGGTAGAGGCAAGTGGACCTCTGAGTTCCAGACCAGCTTGATATATACACCAGAATCTGACTCAGCAACGGCAGCCACAAAAGCCCATCTCAGGAAAGCCAAAAACACAGAGAATCGTAAAACCACACAGTCTTATGAGAGCAAGAACGCTCGCTGCACAAGCTCAGTTCTTCTGTGACTGACTGACATTACTGAGTGCTTGGACCCTGAAACTACACGGTTTCTACAACGCTGCCCTTGTAAGAACCAGCCCACAGGAAAGAGGACCTATTCACCAGGGTTGTTGAGAGGTTGACAAAGTCTGCGTAGTCCTTGCTGATGAGCCCCACCATGGCCGTCTTCAGCAGCTTGTAATACAGCTCCAAGTCATCTCTCAGCTCCTCCAGCTGCACCCGCTTCCTGCAGTCAGACACGAAGTGATCCACATCGAAATCCTCCTGGAATGAGCAGGGAAGCCAAGCTAATGACACGTGCAGACAGGAGGGGGGGGACAGTCTACCACTCACTCGTGAGGCCTGTCACTCACTCAGGTGCCCATGAGGGCCAAGGGCAGCCTCCTTGTGATCTCATTCTACAGGGAACTTAAGTTTCTAAACAGACAAAATTCTAGTAAGGTTCTTCTAAAAACAGAAACAGCTTTCTTTCCTTAACTTTAAAAGTATTAAATGTTCAGCGTGAAAAAATTCAAGCCAATAGACTATGAAACCCAGTAGAGAAAGAAAGAAGAAAATGAAATCTTTGTGTTTTACAAGATATACACTTGACATGGCGTTTCACATGCACACCTGAACACACGCTCCTAACGCTTCTCCCAGAAAACTAAACTACTAGGGTCTGCACACACCACTTCTTCAGGTTAACACTTCAGTCAGCCAACCGAATACCCACCGTGATCATCTAGACAAAAAGACTTCCTCCAAACCAAACACGCAGAGAAGGGAGAAGACTAGAACCAGGCAAGGTGGAAAGCCAGTAGGAAGGCGTAGCAGAGAGAACAGGGTGGGACTTGGGTATGTGTGCCGTGGAAAGAGAAAAGGAGGAGACACTCAAGCTTGTAGAGGCGCAGAGTCTCAGGGCCGCTGACAGTACAGGAGAGGGTCAGGCCATAGCAGTCACAAGGAGGGGACGTACAACAGATGCAGGACTGAGGCTGTCATCAGCAAGGTGAGGATGTTCTGTGTTTCAACGGGAGTGACTGTCACGTGCTGACACAGACGGGAAGGATCTGATGTCAGCGAGCCCAAGCACACGGTCTGACCTGTCAGCAATACCGCCCGCCTTCCATCCTACTTCACTGGTTAGACAGCAATCTTCTCCAGCTCCTTCTAATACAATGATATACTCCTGCAAGCTCCTGTTCAAAGGTGACCCCAGCTTCACGATGAACACGGGGTGGAACACAAATCCCTCGTATGACACTCGGGGCACATCCGTTCCCGTCCCGTCTCACCTATATTTCTGGTCTGGATCCTGACATTCCTCCACACTCCAACCACCACAGACCAAGCACAGTCTCTGAACCTGCCCGTGTTTCCTCATGCTCAACAGCCAAGCCACACCTTTCTGCCCTTGTCTCTTCAAATCCAGACTTGTAGTTGGCACACAGTAGGATGGTTCAGTGAATGAGCAAACACTGGCTACCGCTGCTCAGCAGGCTGTCATTATCTTGGCAAGATAACACCTTCCCAATCAAACGACTGCAATCCATGTAGCCTCAACTCTCCTAATGGTTGTCTGATAGCCTAACCTTGTTAAAAAAAAAAAAAACTATGCCACTGAAAAATATGCTGAATAAAAATACAAATGTATACATACAATTTGGATAGCAGGCACTCCTCCTGTCTTTTCTGCCACCAAACTAACCTACAGAACGTTTCTTTAAACAAAGCACCAATAGTTAAAGGACCGTAATTTCTGGCTCCACCTAGAAAAACCAACATTACACACACAATGGCTGTTCCACCGTTTCCTCTACAATGGAACTGGTCACGCGAGCAGAACGACAAACTCTTGCATGGCACACTCAAGAGAGCTGACTGCGGGAAAGAGCGAGGAGCGGCCCGGCCATTCCATTCCCAGGTTGCTGGTGTTGTCTCATTAACTACTCATGGTTTGTGCCACCTATTTGACAGAGGCATCACACATCAGTGTGAGCGAGGAAGACACAGGCAATGCCCGACCCTGAGGGCCATAGCACAGAAAGGCTGCTGGTGGCACTGCGCCTGCAGGAGGCCCGAGTGGAAACTGGCGGTGATCCCTGGGCAAGCTTTTTTCCTCCAGACTCCTGTCCTGTCATGTACCTTCAGCTCTTTTTACCCTCTTTCCAAGGTACCCGTAAGTCACGGGGTGGAACAGGGGCTTTCTGAATCATCCTTTCAAGCATTCCATTTGAGCTCATGTATTGGGGCTGGGGGTGGCTCAGCAGTTAAGAGTGCTTACTACTTTTCTAGAGGACCAGAGTTGGGCTCCCAGCACCCACGTGGCAGCTCACAAGCACTTGTAATTCCAGTTCTAGGGAATCTGACCGTCTTCTGGCTTCCGAGGGCTTCAGCACACACTGTGCATGTAAACTCAGGAAGGCAGACAAATGTACACATAAGAGTACTTCATCCCTGGCTTTAGAAAAGCCTCTCACACATAAAAACCTATAAGGGCACGGTAAAGAAGTCACATATAAATTAAAACCAAACACCAAAACCTCAGTGCTTTCTTTGGTCATGTAAACTAAATGCAAGTACCAAAAAAGATAGGCCAGTTAAATCAGAGGGAAAAAAAAAAAAAACACGTGAAAGGGGAGCAGGGTGCACACACGAACGTGCAAATACACCACACACACACACACACACACACACACACACACACACACTATCCTGTAAGACTTACACTCATTTGCTTAATATTTTATTTGCCAAAGAGATAGAATTTCTAGCTTCCTAACCTTGGAACCAACTTTGAAATGGTCCCTCAAATCTCAACTGTTAAATGATACACTTCTGACTCAGATTTGTCATCTCAGCCCTTGGGAGGCTTGATAGAAGGAGGATCGACCCCTGCCCGAGCTACAACTCAACAACACCCCTCCACCCCACCGCGTCTCAAGAAAGAAACTGGGTGTAAACACGTTTTGGGGTTGTTGTAAGTGTCAACAGCGGAGAGGTGCAACCAACAAGCAAAGCTCCTTCAGTTTGGGCTCAAAGCCTGCGCCGTTCCGAGGCTGTGCCTGCTTGGTGAAATGCTATCAGCGACGTGTTTTCGCTTTGGATTTGTAAGCAGAGCTGTTACTGGGCTGCAGGGTGGCGAGGCTGTCAGGCTCCCACTTCTGAATGTCAGAGCGATTTCAGTCTGGACACCCCCGCCACCTTCCATCCCGTGTCCCTGACACCCGCCCGAGCTTCCGGGAACCCCAGGGTCTCAGCATCAGGCCAACTCGGCGGCGGATTTGCCGGGTGCCCTCACCTTCATGAACTCATCCTTATCGAAGCACAGCGTGTCCGGCCCGGTGGGCAGGTTCATCCTGCGTTTCTCCATCACGCCGGCCGCCGCCCCTCAACGCCAAGACCGAAGGGGACGCGGCAGCCCAGCCCCCTCACCGTTCCAGCTCCACTTCCGCTTCCGCCAGCATGGCAACGGCGAGCGTCGCGGGCGGCTGCGCACTGTTGGCGGTGAGAGCGGCGCGCTCGAGCCGGACGCTTGCAGCCTGGCGCTGCTGCCTCCGGTAGTCGAGCGTGGTACTGCAACCTCGCGCACCCAAGGAGGAACCTGTCCCAGAAGAAAAGTCAAAAACCTGGGCAGCCTTGTTATTTTCTCCTGGGGAGAATCCCAGAGCGGCCGCCTCCGAGGAGTAAACGTCACTGCCCTTAAAGATGGTCCTTAAATGGTCAGAGGAAGGTGATCCCTTTGCGTTTCAGTTTAGCCCAAACAGGAAACCATCTCTCTAACTGAATGTTGGGGTAAAATTTAGAGACCACCCCTCCCCATCATCTAATACTGCGCTGGATGGGGGCAGGCCTTCTTGGAGAGTAGGAAAGGATACACGAAGTGGACTGCAGCCTATGTCCCTAATATGTTGGTTTGTGTGTCGCAAAGAAATCCTTGTTTTCTTGCTAATATTTTATTCTTATTACCGAGTCTTTCTTTCACCCTCACAAGTCTAGGCAACGTGAACTCGCCCTGCGCTGACCACACTCTAGTAACCGCAACCTGTCTCCAGGTCCTCTTTACCCAGGGCACCACCACCATCGTGGCTGTCATGGGAAGTTATTGTTAGAACACATCACAAACATCTTATTTAGCGATTCTTCCTGTAAAAGAACAAGCAAAGCCCTTCTTGCCAACTCAAAATATTATCCTCGTACCTAACAAAGTGAACAGTTCTCTGCTGATATTGGTCTGAGAGATGTGGCCTTCAGCCTCCAACTATAATTCCAGAGTGGCAAATTGGAAGTAAGTCCCAAGGGAAGGACCCACGTGCTGACTGAGAGAGAAACAAAGACTCCTGGGAAACTGCCTGATTCCTAGAAGCTTGGAGCTAGAACTTGCCGTTTCCTTCTGACATATTTCTCCATCCTTTATCAAAGAAAGTAACCCAAACATGTACAGCCTAGTATATTAATCCTGGAATTGCTGAAGGGATTCAGTGGTGTACTGGCTGACTTTGCATGTCAACTAGATGCAAGCTAGACTCATCAGAGAGAAGGGAGCCTTACCTGAGGAAATGCCTCCATGAGATCCAGCTGTAAGCTATTTTCTCAATTAGTGATCAATGGGGGAGAGCTCAGCCCATAGTGGGTGGTGCCATCCCTGGGCTGGTGGTCCTGGGTTCTGTAAGAAAGCAGACTGAGCAAGCCATGGGAAGCAAGCCAGTAAGCAACATCCCTCCATGGCCTCTGCATCAGCTCCTGTTCCAGGTTCCTGCCCTGCTTGAGTTGCTGTCCTGACTCCCTCCAATGTGAACTGTGATCTGAAAGTGTAAGTCAGATAAACCCTTTCCTCCCCAACCTGCTTTTTGGTCATGACGTTTTGTTGTAGCCATAGAAATCCCTAACTAAGACAAGTTGGTACCAGGGATGGGGTATTGCTGTGACAGACCTGACTTCAGTGATGTTTTGGGGAGGATTGTGGGAAGACTTTGGAACTTGGTGCTAGGAGAATCATTGAGTGTTAAGAGCTCAGTAAGATGTTCTGTAGGAGTTTGGAAGATAAGACTGTTGAGAGCAGGCAGAAGATGGAGGTCTGGCCGGTGACGTTTCAGAAGGAAGTTTAAAGACTATCAGGGCTGTTGGCTATTTTGATTTAAGTCTATGGTTCTGGTTAGTTGGGGCAGAAGAATCAGCTGTGATTAACAAGATACCAGAACTACTAAAGCAAAAACTTTGCATTACTGGGACTATTGATGCTGGTTAGCTGGAGCTAAGAAATTAGTGGTGATTAAGAAGAGACCAGCATCACTGAGGTGAAATCTTCTGGGAAGCGTTTTCTGAGAGCACAGAGAAGCTGTGTTCCAGAGGCAGCTAAGGTTGTACCTCATGGATTTGGTAATGTATAGGAGTCACTCAAGTGGTATTGGTTTCAAAGACATGAAGGGGTCATGGAGAGCATCTGAAGCTTGGCATTGTGAGAGGCCATTATTGAAGGTGCAGCCTTAGTGACAGTTGAAGTTGAGACTTGGAACCATGAGGTGTGAACAGGTGATTGATTGGTCAAAGTACAGCCCAGCTGCAGCAGAAGACCCCAGCATTTTGGAGATGCCAGGACCATGGAAGGACAACCAAGAACAGCAGCAGCAGTGGAGTGGAGCCTGCTGAAGCCTACAAGACAGGGTGTGTGTGTGTGTGTGCATGTGTGAGTGTGTGGGTGTGTGCGTGCGTGTGTGTGTGCATGTGTGCGTGTGTGAGTGTGTGGGTGTGTGCGTGTGTGGGTGCACTTGTGTGGGTGTGTTTGTGTGCATGTGTGGGTGTGTGCATGTGTGTGCGTGTGTGCATGTGTGTGTGTGCGTGTGTGGGTGTGTTTGTGTGCATGTGCGTGTGTGTGTGCGCGTGTGTGTGTGCGTGCATGTGTGGGTGTGTTTGTGGGTGTAGATGTGTATGGGTGTGTGTGGGTGTGGATGTGTGTGGGTGTGTGCGTGCATGTGTGGGTGTGGGTGTGGGTGGGTGTGGGTGTGTGTGTTGCAGAGGTCAGGAGTGAACCAAGACACTTGGGGGAGTCCAGAAGATTGTGAGTGGATCCCAGACATGGCACAGTTGGAGTTTAATTTTGCTTTACTTTGATTGTGACTGTGCCCTGATTTTTTTTCCCCCTTGAAATAAGAAAGTATTTTACTGGAGCCCACAGTGGAGAGACTTTGAATTTTAAAAGAGATCAACTGAATTTTAAAGGGACTAAAGTTTTTTTGGTTTTGTTTTTTTTTTTTTTTTTTTGGTTTTTCAAGACAGGGTTTCTCTGTATAGCCCAGGCTGTCCTGGAACTCACTCTGTAGACCACGCTGGCCTCAAACTCAGAAATCCGCCTGCCTCTGCCTCCCAAGTGCTGGGATTAAAGGCGTGCGCCACCACTGCCCGGTGGGACTGAAGTTTTAATGTTGGAATTTGTAAAGACTGTAGGACATTTAAAGTTACTTATGTTTTAGGTGTGAGATCTTGGGGATGACAAAGAAACGAAGGGTTGTGGCTTAATGGCGATGCTGTCAAGCTGACGAGGGGTCAGCTGTACTGGCTGGTTTTGTGTCAACTTGACCCAAACTAGAGTCATCAGTGAGAAAAGAGCCTCAGCTGAGGAAGTGCCTCCATGAGATCCATCTCTAAGGCATTTTCTCAATTAGTGATCAATGGGGCCCAGCCCATTATGAGCATTGCCACCCCTGGGCTGGTGGTTCTGGGTTCTAAAAGAAAGCAGGCTGAGCAAGCCATGGGGAAGCAAGCCAGTAAGCAGCACCCCTCCATGGCCTCTGCATCAGTTCCTGCCTCCAGGTTCCTGCCCTGTCTGAGTTCCCACCCTGACTTTCTTTGCTGATAAACTGTTATACCAAGCTGTGAGTAAAATAAACCCTTCTCTCCCTAAGTTGTTTTTGATCATGGTGTTTCATAGCAGCAATAGAAACTCTTAACTAATCTGGGCAGTGGTGGCGCACACCTTTAATCCCAGCACTTGGGAGGCAGAGGCAGGTGGATGTCTGAGTTCAAGGCCAGCCTGGTCCACAAAGTGAGTTCCAGGACAGCCAGGGCTATACAGAGAAACCCTGTCTCAACAACAACAACAACAAAACAAAAATAAAAAATTTATAAAAAAGAAAGAAAGAAAGAAAGAAACCCTAACTAAAATAAATGGCAGAGGAGAATGGACCAGAGTCCTGGCATCTCTTCTCTCCCCAGAATTTGGTAGGGAGAAGCCTAGAACCCACCATATGGACTGTCATTCTGTCTCAACACAACAGCCCAGCAGGAGCAGCAGATCAACTTCGGTGCTAAAGAATCCCAATGGCAGCGGGAGAGGGTGGAGGCAAGACCTGCCCAAGAGCACGGTTTTGACATCCACTCAGAGCTGACACGCGACTGGCATGACCATTTTCTGCCGTGTGACACAGTGCATAGGGCACCTCCTCAGAGGTCAGTGGACAGCCTCTCTCCAGAGTTGGCTGCATCTCTGCTGTTTGTCCATGAGGGGGTCACGCCAGCCCCCCACTTCCTGGTACCTACTCTTTAGATACACATCTCTTTCTTCATCTTTAAGTATATGGTTAATTCTTCATTGTCATCTTGACTGGATTTGCTGTCACCTACAAGACCCGCCTCCAGGCGTGTCAGCGGCAGTGTTTCCAGAGACATTTAACTGAGGTTCAACCATCGTGATGGAATAGTGAGTGGTACCATGACACAGACTCCCAAGCTGACTAAAAAGGAGACAGCAAGCTGAGTACCGACATTCATCCCTCTCTGCTTCCGGACTGTGGATGTCACGTGACCAGCTGCCCCGGGTTCCTGCCGCCACACCTTCCCTGTCAAGATGAACCAAGAGCTTGTACTTCCTCCTTTAGTTGCTTATTATTGCATATTTGGCCACAGCAACAAGAAAATTAATGGACACAATACTACCTCTAGTAAAAAACGAGGCCTCCCTCTCACAGCACTTGAAGAAAGTAATTAGGCCATGAATATGAAGTTAACCAAGCAGTGGCAGACCCGGTAAATGGCTGACGTTTCTGGCTCCTGTCCCATCTCTGATCTACATCTTTCCTCAGGAGACTTTATGCTGATACTTTTTCCTGTCTTGCTAAGTGTCTTCTGTCCCTTGATCTCTTCCTTTCTTAGGAAGCATGCACCTGCTACTTTATTTCTAAGTAAACAGTCACCCTGCTTCGACTTGCCATCTCTGGAGAATTCTTGGTTCCCTGCTTCCAGTGGCGTTGTGACAAGTCCCATTTCTTTCTTCCCACTCTCCCCTATTTATAGGCATCCCGTTTTTGGCAGGTTTGCAACTGAACACTCAAAAAAATTGCAGAGTGAAATATCACACTCAGGAAACTCACGTGGGCATTTCCTCTGGTCATCACCACACAGAAGTAGAGACCTGCTCACTGCCTCTAAATTGGGTTTTCCAGTTTTAAAGGGATTGTATACCCACCCCAAAGTCTGAGTGTGTAGCCTGACCTCAATGTCCTTAGAGGAAATCAGAGAGGTGGGGTGTCACGGTTAGGGTTTTGCTGCTGTGAAGAGGCTCCATGGGCATCGAAATTCTTGTAAAGAACATTTGATTGGGGCTGGCTTACAGGTTCAGAGGTTCAGTCCATTACCATCATGGTGGGAGCATGGCAGTGTGCAAGCAGACATGGTGCTGGAGGAGCCGAGAGTTCTACATCTTGATCTGAAGGCAGCCAGGAGGAGACTGGATGTGTTTCACATTGAGCACAGCTTGAGCATTTAAAACCTCAAAGCCCCACCTCCACAGTGTCATACTTTCTTTAACAAGACCACACCTCCTCCAATAAGGCCACACCTCCTAATAGTGCCACTCCCTATGACCAAGTATTTAAACAAATGAATCTATGGGGCCATACCCACTCAAACCACCACATGGGGTTATTAGGTCGAGAAAAAAATCACTCTCAGCTCCCGTGTCTACAAAGACTTGGAAAGCCCATGAGGATTCATCCAATCAATATTTTAAAAGTCTTTCTTGGATCCTACCAGGTCTTCACCCAACTCAAGCAGTAGGAATTAAATGAAGGCTGCTGTGAATTTATGTGCTGTATCACTAAACTATCTATATCCCCAGTTTTATCTCTGCTTTTTAAAAAAGTATTTTATTTTCAATTGTGAGTGTATGTGTGTATACATGAATACAGGTACCCACTGACTGAGGCTAGAGGCATCAGATCGACTTGGAGCTGGAATTACAGGCAGTTGTGAGCTGTCTGACATGGGCCCTGGAACTGAACTTGGGTTCTCTGCAAGAGAAGTATACATTCTTAGCTACTGATCTATCCTCCAACTCCTCCAAAATCTCTTTTATTTTTTATTTTGAAACAATGTTGCACTAAGTTCCCAAGGCCAACCATGGTCTCACTATGGAACACGGTAGCCTTGAACTTGTGATTTTTCCTGCACCAGCCTCCCAAGTAACTGGGGTTACAGGCTGTTCCTCGTTAGACTTGGCTTGACCCTGTGTGTTTCCCCAGGAACTCCTGTATTTCTCTCTGCTCTCCTTTACTCACAGGACAGCTGCTAAAATAGGCTGTAGTTGCCATGCTGAGCTATCCCTGCAAGCTCCCTGAAGAATGTTGTGCAGAGATACATTTGAGCGAATGCCACTTCAGAGCTTCTGACTCTATGTATAGTTGTCAGGAAAACTGGCAGAGTTGAAGCCGGGTGTTTGTGTGTT
Organism: Tokudaia tokunoshimensis; assembly: GCA_036184795.1. Lineage (NCBI taxonomy): Eukaryota > Metazoa > Chordata > Mammalia > Rodentia > Muridae > Tokudaia > Tokudaia tokunoshimensis. The sequence goes on along the minus strand of BTHU01000020.1, from coordinate 51,631,482 downwards.
GGTACATGCTTGTAGTTTCAGAACTCAGGAGTTTGAGGCAGGAAAATTGGGAGTTCCAGACTGACTTGAGTTACATAGTGAAATCCAGTTCAGCCTGGGTTTGCAGAGAAAGGCCTTGTCTCCGCCCCCCCCCCCCCCAAAATCATAAACTAACAAAAACAATTTGCCAGAGAACAAGCAGAATGGGGGTCTATCCAGCTCATGCCTTGGGCTAATACCAAAGGATGAATTGAGGCTAAACGCCCTCTAGAGGACAATGCCAGTACTGGCAGCCCTTCTGCATCTCTCTCTTTTAAGTGATGAACAAGGATTCTTTATTCTTTTTTAATTATCTTTAATCTTTACAGTCTAGTCGTTATCACCCTCCGATTCTGCCCTCAGACAGTTCCTCATCCCATTCCTCCTTCCCCATCTCCAAGAGAATGCCTCCTCCGCAGCCACACACCCCGCCAGCCACCTCCCCTCCCCCCCCCATTCCCTGGGGCCTCAAGTTTCTCAAGGGTTAGGTGCATCTTCTCTCACTGAGGCCAGACCAGGCAGTCCTCTGCTGTATATGTGTGTGTGTGTGTGGGGGGGGGGTTGTCTCTGACCAGCGACTAGCTGGTGTATGCTGGCTGGTTGGTGACTCAGCATCTGAGAGATTACTCAGGGGTCCAGGTTTGTTGAGACTGCTGGTCTTCCTATAGGGCAGCCAGCCCTTCTCCTCACCTTCTCCCAGCCTAATTCAATCACTGATTTCATTGGTTGGTTGTAAGTATCTGTGTCTGTCTCAGTCAGTTGCTTTAACTTGTTAACCTTCTTGAGTTCTATCGATTGGGTCCTGGGCATTCTGTACTGTTTTGGCTAAAATCCACTTAATAGTAAGTACATACCATGCATGTCCTTTTGGGTCTGCGATACCTCACTCGGGATGATATTTTCTAGTTCCATTCATTTGCCCACAAAACTCACGAGCCTTGTCTCAGTCACTTGCCTTTTGGAGGGCAGCCGCGCTCCTGTTTGTAAATACATCATAGCATCAGTGATAGTGGAGCCTCCCCTTGAGATGGGTCCCAATTTGGGCCAGTCGCTGGACCTCCTTTCCTTCAGTCTTTTCTCTATTTTTGTTCCTGCAATTCTTTTAGGCAGGAACAATTCTGGGTCAGAGTTTTTGACTGGGATGGCAACCCCATCCCTCTACTTAATGCCCTGTCTTTCTATGGGAGGCAAACTCCACAAGTTCCCTCTCCCCACTGTTGGGCATTTCATCTAAGGTCCCTCCCTTCAAGCCTTGAGATTCTCTCACCTCCCAGGTCTCTGGTACATTCTAGAGGGTCCTACCTCCTGAAGTTGTATATTTCCATTCTTTCTGCTGGCCCTCACGGCTTCACTCCTGGTCCCCCCAGTACCTGATGATGTTCCCTTTTTCCCTGCTCCTCCCCCTTTCCTCTCCCACCCTGTTCCCTCCCCCCTCCCTCTGCTTTCCTCTCCCTCCCCAGTGGGATCGACGTGTCCTCACGTGTCCCCTTTGGCTTGTTAACCTTCTTGAGTTCTGTGGATTGTGTCCTGGGTATTTTGCACTTTTTTGGCTAATATCCACTTAATAGTGAGTACATACCATGCATGTCCTTTTGTGTCTGAGTTACCTGCCAAACTCATGATGTCCTCATTCTTAATAGCCAAGTAGTATTCCATCATGTTAATGAACCACATTTTCTGTATCCATTCTTCAGTTATGAGACACCTGGATTGTTTCCAGCTTCTGGCTATCACGAATAAGGCCGCTATAAACATAGTGGAACATGTGTCCTTGTTATATGTTGGAGCATCTTTTGGGGATATGCCCAGGAGTGGTATAGCTGGGTCTTCAGGTAGATCTATTACCAGTTTTCTGAGGAACTTCCAGATTGATTACCAGAGTGGTTGGACCAGTTTGCAATCCCACCAGCAATGGATTCTGAATTCTTGCCAGCCTGTGCTGTCACCTGAGTTTTTTATCTTAGCCATTCTGATTGGTGTAAGGTGGACTCTCAGGGTCATTTTGATATGCATTTCCCTGATCACTAAAGACTTTGAATATTTTTTAAGTGCTTCTTGGCCATTGGAAAAATTTCTGTTGTGAATTCTCTGTTTAGTTCTATACTCCATTTTTTTTTTGATTCGGTTGTTTGTTTTTTTTTTTTTTTTTGGACGTTAGTTTCTTGAGTTCTTTATATATTTTAGATATTAGCCCTCTATCAGATGCAGGGTTAGTGAAGATTTTTTTCCCAGTATGTAAGTTGCCAATTTGTCCTATCGACTGTGTCCTTTGCCTTAAAGAAGCTTTGCAGTTTCCTGAGGTCCCATTTATGAATTCTTGATCTTAGAATCTGAGCCATTGGATTTCTATTTAGGAATCTTCCCCCCTCCCCGTGCCCACGAGTTAGAGGCTTTTTCCCACTTTCTCTTCTATTAGATTCAGTGTGCAACCTTCCATCAAAATTCCAACACAATTCTTCAAAGACATGGAAAGAGCAATTCTCAATTTCATATGGAAAAACAAAAAACCCAGGATAGCAAAAACAATTCTTAACAATAAAAGAACTTCTGGGGGAAACACCATCCCTGACTTCAAGCTTTACTACAGAGTAATAGTGATTAAAAACAGCATGATATTGGTACAGAGACAAACAGGTTGATCAATGGAATAGAATTGAAGACCCAGAAATAAAACCACACACTTATGAATGCTTGATCTTTGACAAAATAGCCAAAAATATAGAATTGGAAAAAAGAAAGCATCTTCAATAAATGGTGCTGGTCTAACTGACCATCGGTATGTATAGAAATGAAAATAGATCCAATTTGTCACCTTGCATCAAGTGCAAGTCCAAGTGGATCAAGGACCTCAAAATAAAAGCTTCTGCATCTCTTACGTGTTCATGTTGAAAGTTCGGTTGCAAATGCCAAAATGCTTTGATTCAGGTGATGAACGGTGGTCTTTTAAAATTAAAATGAATTTTTTGTTTGTTTTGAGGGATTATCAAGTTATATTTTCATACACAATAGAAAAAACCCACAAGTAGCAATTTCTATTTATATTTTTCAGAATCTACATGGTATAGTATGTGAAATAATTGGAATAGAGATTGTTAGTGTCTTAAAAATCCTAATTAGGAACATTTTATCCCCGTGAAGTTATTTTTTCTATATCATTTTGATAAAATAATATTTTCAATCTTGTGTTCATTAACACTGATCGTCAATGTCTAGGAGTCATCTAGGAAACAAAGCCCTGGCCATGTGAGGAGTTTCTAGACAAGATTAAGAGATGCGGGAAGAGCGCCCACCAAATGTGTGGTACTATCCTATAGACTTGGGTCCTGGGCTAAGTAAAAAGGAGAAAGTAATCTGAGCGCCGGCATCAATGGGAAAAGTAGTCAACGGCTTCTTTTAATTGGTGGCAACACCCCCACCTTAGGGTGAAAGGCACCCCCTTGAAATGATTTCTTCCTGTCTCTGTCCCTGTGTCTAGACTGCCAGTGAGTCTTGTTAATGTTACTACCCTAGAGGATCCAGCCTCACGGTTCTTCATAATTGCTAAATCTGAATCTAAGTGTGGTGTTGAGGATTGAACTCTTATATTCTGGGTAAATGTGTTACCATTGAGATTTAGCTTCAGTCGAAACCAGACATTATCTTTTTGACATAGGCAGAGGTATCAGGCTTCTATGTGGTGTTATTCTACAACAATGGTTTAACATCACTGGTAAGTGGTGGTCAAACTCAGTCTCTGAGTTCCAGACCCCAAATCATCCGTCCTAAGGAGAGACGACAAGAGGCACGGACAGGAACCGTACTGTTAGAACACATTCATTCTTCGTATTGTGGGAGGCCATCAGCACATAGACAACGTACATAGCTCTGTTTGTCCGGAGTTAACTCCTCTGTATTAATCCCTGGTGGCATTGCAGGAGGATTCCAAGGCACAGTGGCCTTGGATTGAGCAACTAGGAGTATGCAAACCCATCTGCACACAAAGTAAGGAATCATGAAGGTGAAGTGCGGGAGACACATTGAGGGAAGCCCCAGGGCATGAACCTCATCGCCCTGCCTGACCACCTGACCAGGGGTCAAGAGTAAACTTTGGCATGATTGACAGCCTTTGTTCCCATCTGTGCAAAGCCTGCTGGCTGGAGGTGAAATGAAAGGCAATTCTTAGGGTGCTGGTGCACTGCCTTCTCAGATCTCCGGCTCTCTGGATACAACTTAAGGACGCAATTCCTGTCTGTGCCCATTGGTGTTTATGGCAATGGGCATCATGAGCTCTAGGACTGTGCATTGGCTTAGCATGACTCCATTTTCCTGACAATACTCCTTAGCTTCTGGCTCTGCCCTAGGTGCTGGAAGACCCCCGGGGTCCTGCCTGTGGGCTTCCCTTGAAATTCTCTTTCAGCCCTGGGTACTCAGACCTCTGGTTCTCATGTGCTGTTGCTGTGTAATAAGTGGCCACACCTCGAGAAGCCTTAATGCACACTTGAGATGGAAATTCCTGGTTTCTTTGGAAACTCAGTTGTGTCACCTGATACTTCTCTGGAAGCTGTCTTGGGAGAGGATGTTTTGCTGAAGCAGACGTGAGAGTGGGTATGTGACGTTTTGCTGAAATGGACGCTTGAGAGCGCACGTGATGTTTAGAGAGGGTATAAATATAACCCCACAGACATCGAGAAGATGCTCTTACATTGCTGCTACGCCTTGCAACACGTCGCTGGTCTTCCCTGGTCTCTGCTGGTCTTCACTTTATAGAGCTAAATGCACCAAAGAACTTCTCGTGGTATTCCGGCTGATTCTCGCTGCTTCCACAGACTTGGGCTGATTCGGTGGAATCACCCCAAAGAACTAACTTCTAAACGGATCCACAAACCCATTGTCCTATTAAACCCTCTTTCCCCTGTACATTTGGTCGGTGGGCTAGAAGGGAGGTTGAAGCATTTGAGAACCTTGTTAATATAGGTTTTGAGAAATCTAAGCCTACACACACACACACATACACACACACACACTCCTTGTTCCAGTTTCTGTATGTCATGAGTCTTCACACAGCTTCAGGGCTCACTCCACTCAGGAGTTCGTGAGAGACAGAAGTGACTATGTCACTGGACTATGTCTTCGCCTGCAAGGTTCAGCCAAGGAAGACTCTACTTCCACACACTCAGGTGTGTGTGTGTGTGTGTGTGTGTGTGTGTGTGTGTGTGTGTGTGTATCAGAGTCTTTCTGACTATTCACTGGGGTCCACATGCAGCCTCTAAGATACCTGCGGTCCCCTCAATGCTTCCTCTCTGCTGTGGTGACAACTCGACCCTGTCTTTTCTTCAAGGTCAGCTGGAGAGTTCCTCATCCAATCACCAGGGAGAATCCTAGTTGTCATCACATGCACAGGTGTAAAAGCATCCTCACCCTGCCTGTTCCAGAAGCAGATCCTAGGTCCAGCCCACGTTCAAAAGTTGTAGCCCAGCCACCTTAGTGGATTGAGAGATGGCTCAGAGATTGAGACTTGTTGTGTGGCTCACACCTGTGTATAACTGTAGCTTCCGGGGTTCGGACACCCATCTCTGCCTCTGCGGATACTGCACCTTTCTATATACATGTCTGAACAGACTCACAATTGAAAGATCACCTAAAAATGTCATCAGCAGCCATTCTTACCTGCAGCATCCCAGGACTCTGATCATTATCTTAACAGCTGTGGTTTATACCTTCCCTGGATATCCCCCAGAACTTAGACTGGCATATTTAGCTACTGTGGTGGTTTGAATATGCTTAGCCCAGGGAATGACACTATTTGGAGGTGTGGCCTTGTTGGAGTGGGTGTGGCCTTGTTGGGGTGGGTGTGGCCTTGTCGGAGTAGGTGTGTCACTGTGGGCATGGACTTTAAGACCCTCATCCTAGCTGCCTGGAAGCCAGTCTTCTGCTAGCAGCCTTCACATGAGGATGTAGAACTCAGCTCCTCCTGCACCATGCCTGCCTGGATGCTGCCGTGCTCCTGCCTTGATGATAATGGAATGAACCTCTGAACCTGTAAGCCAGCCCCAATTAAATGTTGTCCTTAAAGGAGTTGCCTTGGTCATGGTGTCTGCTCACAGAAATGAAACCCCAACTAAGACAGCTACCCACTAATCCCCTCCATGTGGCTTTAAAACACGTCTCAGACTTAAGATACCATAAGCCAGAGCCCTGGCTTCCTGTCGCTGTTTCTCCTATGCCTTCCCATCTCAGTAAACAACTGCATTTCTCTAGCATCTCAGGGCCCCAGGCCTTAAAGCCACACCAGCCCTGCTCACCCACACCTGCTCACCCACACCCACTCACCCACGCCTGCTCACCCACGCCTGCTCACCCACACCCGCTCACCCACACATGCCCACCCCCACATGCTCACCCCCACATGCTCACCCACACCCGCTCACCCACACATGCTCACCCACACCCGCTCACCCACACATGCCCACCCACACCCGCTCACCCACACCTGTTCACCCACACCTGCTCACCCACACCCGCTCACCCACACATGCCCACCTACACATGCTCACCCACACCCGCTCACCCACACCTGCTCACCCACACATGCCCACCCCCACATGCTCACCCACACCCGCTCACCCACACCCGCTCACCCACACCTGCTCACCCACACATGCCCACCCACACCTGCTCACCCACACCCGCTCACCAACACCCGCTCACCCACACCCGCTCACCCACACGATCCTCCTCTCGCGTCCCCACAGATCCTGGCCTGTTGCTTCGGCATACAGCTGAAATCTCACCCCCCTCCCAATCTGCTTCTCTACCACCCTCACGCTGACTCCTGTTCAGTGGGAAGGGTGGTGTCCCCACACCTCAGAGTTTTGGCAAAGCCTGAAGACATTTAGAATCAGTGCCACTGGAAGTCAGAGACGAGGGATGCTGCCTCAGGCCCCCTGAGGAAAAATTGCCTCACCCATAATTCCCATAGCACAGCATATGAGTAACCTCCTAATGGCTCCTGCCCTTGGAGCCGGCCCTCCACAGGAGCCTGAAGGATGCTCTCTAATCCCCCTGGCAGTCTTCACCGGATTCAAGCATCACCCTCGGACCCTCCATGGTTTTCTTCCCCTCTTACCTGCTCCCAGCACTGTTTCTCTGGGCTCTTGTCTCCCCTACACTGGCCTCTGTGGATTTCATCACTGCACAGGCCTTCCCTGCCCTTGTCTCTGCCACCCACTCTGGGATGTGCTCCTCCAAATCTCATCACGGCTTAACCTTATCTCCCTTGGACCTTATGTAAGTGGTGGAAATCTCCAACTCAATTCTACTTGCCCCCTTGTGGTCTACCCTCTCGGTCCTGAGTTCTGCTTTCTTTTCGTTTCAACTCCTGAGGTGGATAGGAAATAGATAAATAGACAGATATACAGATACACATACATACATACATACATACATACATACATGCACAGAGATATATACAGATAGATACATAAAAGATGGTACATACATACATACATACATACACATACATAGACACAGATATACACAGATAGCTACATAAAGGGTAGACAGATGACAGGGCTAGAGACAACATTCAGAAGTATATGCTTAAGGCCTTGGGTTTAATCTTCAATACTGCAAAATAAAATAGAAAATATCATGATAGATAGATAGATGATAGATAAATGGATAGATGAATAATAGATGGACAGATAGATGGACAGACAGATGAATGAATAGGATAGATAGCTGATGGATGGATGGATGGATGGATGGATGGATGGATGGATGGATGGACAGATACATGCATAAGTACATGGATGAATGGGACAGATAGCTGATGGATGGATGGATGGATGGATGGATGGATGGATGGATGGACGGATGGATGGACACATAGACGGGTGATTGACAGGTAGAAAGGTAGGTGTTTGTTTACCAGTTGTCTGACACCTCCAGAAGACAGCAGCTCTGCCAGACAGCACCTTGACCCTCTGCTAAGCTGTCCTTCCCTGTGGTCTGCGTGGCAGCTGGTGCCCAGCAGGTGCCCAGAGACACTGATCAGTGTCCAGCCTCCTTGTTTCTGCTTTGCCCCCACCCCACCTACTCTCCACAAAGTAGCCAATTGGATCTTTTAAAAGGCAAAGCAAAAAGGTCCCTCCGTCTACACAGTGAAAACAGCTTCGATGTCTTTTTCCCGTTCTTCAGCTGCTTGTCTGCCAGCCAGATCCCACTAGACTCCATCCCAGAGTCCCCAAACGGTGCTGTCACTGCCACCAGACGATATTGGTTTTGATTTTTAAACAGTTTTTTAAAAATGTTAAACTCTAAAATAAATGTGCAGGAAGCCTAACCATTAGCCTAATGGTCTCTATCCGCTCACTCTTCCCTCCTGCTCAGGCGTGCACCCCCCTCTGCCAACATGACTCCGCACTTCCAATTTGCCTCCCACCTCCAGCCATCTGCCTCTCTCCCCACAGACTCCAAAGTGACGATTCTAGAATCAATGCCCTTTACTGTCCTTCTGCCCAAAGTCACTCGGTCCCTCCTCGGGTGTCCATGTCTCCTCGGTTAAGGATCTTTAAAAACACAATCAATCAGGAAAAACATCACCATTTGCTGCAGCTGCATATTGGTCATTTTTCTTGTTGCTAAGGCCAACTCCCTGATGAAGAGTGACTGAAGGAAGAGCTTATTTTGGTTAACAGTTTGAGGATGCAGCCGGTACTGGCTGGGAATGGCATGGCAGGGGGAACAGCTCTCGGCTCTGTTGGGAGAAGTGGGAGGCTGCTTGCTCACATTTGGGTAATCAGGAAACAGAGACAAGAAGGATGCTACCCAGCACTCTACAGTGCCTCTCAGAACAGGAACAGAAATAGTTTACGGAGGAAAAGAAAACATTCCTGAGGCTGGGAGTGGGCCAGTGTGCTGAGGGACAAGTCTACGATATAGTGTTTATGTGTGTATATGTGTCTATGTATGTGTGTGTAAGTGTGTATATGTGTATGTGTTTATGTGCGTATATGTGTATATACATGTGTGTATGTGTGTGTATGTATGTGTATATGTCTGTGTGTATGTGTATATGTATTTATGTGTGTTTGTATATATATGTGTATGTGTGTATGTGTATATGTCTGTTTGTGTGTGTGTATGTGTGTTAATTGTGTGTATGTGTATGTATGGGTATGTATGTATGGGTATGTATGTGTATGTGTATATGTCTGTATTTGTGTGTGTGTGTGTGTGTGTGCATATGGAAGCCAGATGTTGGTGTTGATAATCTTCCTTTCACTCTCCACATTGTTTTTTGAGATGTGACTTCTCCTTCAACTTGGAGATCACTGATTGGCTACACTGGTTGGCCAATGAGCTATCTGCTTGTCTCTGCATCTCCTCAGTGTCACAAGTGTGCCATCCACACCTACTCGGATATTGGGGATCCAAACTCAGAGAGCCTCATGTTTTCATGGCTGGCAGTTTTTCCATGGAGAGTCTCCCCAGCTCTCCCTCCCTCCCTCCCTCCCTCCCTCCCTTTCTCCCTCCCTCCCTCCCTCCCTTCCCTTCCTCCTTTCCTTCCTTCCTTCCTTCCTCCCTCCCTTCTTTTCTTCCTTCCTTCCTCCCTCCCTCCCTTCCTTCTTCCTCCCTCCCTTCCTTCCTTCTTTCTTTCCTTCTTCCCTCCCTCTCTTCCCTCCCTCCCTCCCTCCCTTCCTTCTTTCTTTCCTTCTTCCCTCCCTCTCTTCCCTCCCTCCCTCCCTCCCTTCCCTCCCTTCCTCCCTTCCTCCCTCCCTCCCTTCCTCCCTTCTTCCTCCCTACTTCCCTTCCTCCCTTCTTCCTCCCTCCCTTCTTTCCTTCCTTCTTCCTCCCTCCCTTCCTTCTTTCCTTCCTTCTTCCCTCCCTCCCTCCCTTCCCTCCTTCCCTTCCTTCTTTCCTTCCTTCTTCCCTCCCTCCATCCCTTCCCTCCTTCCCTTCCTCCCTCCCTCCCTTCCTTCCTTCCTTCCTTCCTTCCCATACTTTCTTCTTACTTTTTTCCAAGACAGGGCTTCTCTGTGTAGCCCTGGCTGTCCCAGAACTCACTCTGTAGACCAGGCTGGCCTCAAACTCAGAGATTTGCTCGCCTCTGCCTCCCGAGTGCTGGGATTAAAGATGTGTGTCACCACTGCCTGGCCCTGGGAATTTCTTAATCCAACCAAGTTGACCATGGAAGGTCACCTTCACAGACTCCACCCATTATCTACAAAGACTGTCATCCAAACATACCCCTTCAAATGATAGCACTCCACTTCAGGGCTTATTTTCCTTTCATAATATAAAATGTATTGAGCCCACCTTCAAAAGCCCCCAGGTTTTTAAAGGGCCAACACTATTCAAAATTCCAGTCTCTTCTATAACTCAGGGTAAACCCTTAACTGTGAGCTCTAAGAGAAAACCAAGGTACACGCTTTCAGGCATGGGAGAGATGGCTTGGTGGCTAAAAGTTCACACTGATGTAGCAGAGGACCTGAGTTCAGTTTACAGCACCCACGTCAGGCAGCCCACAACTGCCTGTACCTCCAGCTTCAGGGGTTCGGTGCCCCATTCTGGATGTCTGAGGGACCCACACTCACATGTATACTTAGCCTGTCCATCACTCATACCCTATGGTCCAGAGCAAGTGTCCCCATTCCTACGGGGCAGAAACACAGGCCAGCAAGAGCAGACAAGTGTGAGGCTGCAGCCCAGCAGGGCAGACCCCAAACCACCCAGCCCCATGCCTGGCATCAGGACCTCCCAATGACGTCACCGCTAGTCCAGCTGACTCGTCTTGCCAGCTCCATTGCCTGTGGCACGTGCTGTCTCGCTATTGAGCCAAGTTACTCGGGGCTTGTAGCTTCTTTCAGAGAATGTCCCATATCTCTGGCATCTCTGACATGAGTTAAGCTTCAAGCTTAACCCACTGGGAAAGCTGATATAGGAGCCAAACCTGTGAAGTGTAGGACTGGGATGGATGGAAGGATTGTAATTCAGTGTGCTGCATAAAGCAACAGGAACCATGCTGAGCTGGAGACCCAGGATAGTCGGAAGGTTTCAGTCCCAAGATACACACACCAGGTGGTCCAATGACAGGTCAGTGGGGCTGTGGCCACTTGTCTTAGTTAGAGTTTCTATTGCTGTGAAGAGACGCCATGACGACAGTAACTCTTATAAAGGAAAACATTTAATTGGGGCTGGCTTACAGTCCAGAGGTGTAGTCCATTGTCATCATGGCGGAAAGCATGGCAGCCCCCAGGCAGACACGGTGCTGCCGAGGTAGCTGAAAGTTCTACATTCGAATTGGCAGATAACAGAAGAGAGTGCTGCACTTCCTGAGTAGCTGAGTCTTCAAAGCCCACCGAATGACAGCGCTTCCTCCAACACCACCACTCCTACTCCAACAAGGCCACATCTCCTAGTAGTCCCACTCCTTGTGAACCTATGAGGGACATTTTCTTTCAAACTACCACAGCACTGTGGTATTAAGTGTCCTTTTTATGGGATCCAAGTGAGGGTGTGGCACCCTTTTGTCAGGTGGCTTGGTAAGTTCTCAAGCTTTTTTTTTTCTCCTTACAATATTAATATACCATGTCTGTGTATGTTCCCAGTCTACTTTGATAAGTCAATACATGATAACATTTTACTAATACATTATAAAAAGCAATAACAATTGCTATAGAGAGGAGACTCTGGTGATGTCGTCTGTTAGTTGTTCAGGGAGCCTCAGGGATGTAGGTTTTGTATGTTGTCATCACCCAAGTCGTGTCTTTTGGTGACACAGCTGGCTTGGATTTGTCCATGGTTCTGTAAGTAAACTCAGTGAAGTTACTGGTTCATCAATCTAGACTTGGGCAAATTGTGTCTTTGGTCCATGATGGAACCCTTTATTGGGTCCATGATGATACCCTATCTTGGGTTCAGGGTGGTAACCTATTGTGGGTCTAGGGTGGTACCCTATCGTGGTTTCAGGGTGGTATCCTATCTTGGGTCCGTGGAGGTAGCCTATCTTGGGTTTGTGGTGATACCCTTTCTTGGGTCCATGGTGGTACTGTCTTGGGTCCGTTGTCCTACCCTATCGTGGATGAAGAGAAATTTGCTCACATCTTCCCAGCCCCCATGAAAGCATCAGAATGCCCTAGATAAATGTGTTTACCGTAGTCTTTCCTGGCAGTTTCAGCCTCTTTCCTTTAATCAGGCTTAGCCATCCGTCCTTGTGGCTCCATAATCCATGTGCATACTATGTCACTGCAAAGGTGGTAGGCCCAGCTGCAGTGTCTCAACTAACAGCCCCAGAATTATAGACCTTTAATCTCTTCCAGGAAGTAGGTAAAAACTAGAAGGTATTTTGTTTAAGTTGAATGGATATGGGATTGGTCCATGAGCTGCTCCTGAAATTGTTCTTTATTAAAAAAAAAAGTGTGTGTATGCGCAGGTCTGTGAGTGTGAGTGCAGCACTCACATAGGCTAACAGAGGATGTGGGACCCTCGGAGCTGGAGTTAAAGGCACTGTGAGTACATGGGTACTAGAAATAGGGCTCAGGACCTCGGGAAGAGCAGTATGCACTCTTAACTGCTCAGCCATCTCTCCAATCCCCTAAAATGTCTTAATTTTTAAAACGTCTTAATTTAGATTCCACGGGTTCCTTCAAAACCATCCACAAGTATGGAGTCCGTATGCTAAGGAAACAGACTGAATGGCCTTCTGGAAAGTCGGGGGTGGAGATCTCACAAAGGAAGGAAAGCGTGTTAGTGGTTTAACTGTGGAGGGCTGTGGCTTTTAGAAAGTTCTGGAAGGATTTCAACCTCCTTTCCAGTAACCTTCTTCTGGATATTGCTACAGGGTTTTCAGGCCCTCAGACTTTGGAGGGTCTTAGGAATATCCTACGACGACTGCTACCAAGACACTTCAGGCTCTGCTTGCAAATGTCAGCCTACTTACCTGTGCCAAAGCTTCTGGAACCTTCTGAGGCCGGTCCTGCCCAGCCCTGCTCTCATCAGGTGGCTCCATGATTGCTTTAGCTCCTGTGTTGATTGTAATGGTTTTTCTTCACTCTGGTTCTCCTCCTATGATATATGCTCTGCCACCGGTCCCTAATGACTGAAATTAGTACCTCCTATTGTGCACAGGAGCAGGCCTCTGCATCACTAAGCTGAGGTCTCCTGTGCTCCACACTGCTTTTCTGTTTCTTCTGACACCCAGGGACTGAGCTAGCAGGAGTCCTTGGATTGCTTTATTCAAGGCTTTCTCTGTCATCACACTCCAGGGCAGGAGAGGAGAGGTGCTGGGAGGAGAGGGGCTGCACTGAACTTTCAAACACCCCAAATTACCAGCCATGTCACCTTACTCCGACTCACAAATAACCTGTGAGTGTTTAAGTACAGACGCTGTATTCCACATGGATTCCCCAAAAGCATGTGTTGGAAATGTAATCCCCGGTGCAGTGATGTCTAGAAGGGGTGGGGATGGGCAGGGGCAGGCCTGGTCTAGAGAGAGAAGGGGTGTTGGGGGTTAGTCTGGTGGTATTGTAAAGATCCGTGATTCACAGAAGAATGATACCCTGGACTTAAATAGTATGTAAATGCAAAGAGTGTTGTATTCTGCAGAAGTCTAGCATGTTGGGGTCTCCCAATACCCAGATAGAGAGAGAGATTCTCCCCGCGGGGCCCCCCCCCCCCCCAGTGAGCCTACAGGCCTGATTTAAAGCCTGTGGAATTTAGGGAATTCCAGGGGAGGTGACCTCTATGTCAATCTGTTGGGTCCATATCTGTGGACTTTCCTTTACGATGGTGTGGGGGTTGGAAACTTGCTGTTGATGTGGAAACTGTTACTGAGGAAGTAGCTGAGGGAGTCTGGAAGCTGCTGCTGACCCATTGTCCTTGCCTCAGGCCAGGTGACTGAAATAGTCCATTACCTGGACATCAAGGCTGGAGCCTGGGCTTTTTCTATTAGTAATTGATTTGCCTGGGCTTGCCTGGATTTGCCCAGTTTTTAGGCCCAGTCTCCTTACCTGCCGGTTTGAAGTCTGTCATGGAATCAGCCTAACCTTTTTAGTGTTATATATTCAAATGCTATATATATATATATATATATATATAAAATATATATATGTAGATAGATATATAGATATATAGATATAGATATCCCAAGGTTCAGTTGCAGTCCCAACAAGCGCAGTCTCAAGTACACCAAATGATGCCGTATGAATTTTCCTCACCCATCTTCTCTGACTGGCTAAATACAAGTGGCTACAGCCAATTACTGGGGCAAATAGAGGTAGGTCAGGGTTTCGGCAACTGGATTAGGGGTCGCAGGTAGGGACCACAAGAAGAGAAGAGTGGGAGAAGGGAGGGGAGAAGGAAGACAGGGAGAGGAGGAGGAGGCCTCCATGAGAGGAGACAGATCATGAGCCAGGAGCAGTACACGCAGAGGATAGGCTGATGGAGACTCAAACAGCGAGTAACTCAGGGAGCGCAACTGGGAATTATTCAGTCTAGCGTATAGAAAAATAGATTAAGGATAATCACCCAGTAATTGTGCTAAGCTGATTAAATAAATAGATAGAACTCAGTCTCAATTATCGGGGGCCTGGCCAGGTCATATTAAGAAGTAATAGAGTTAATTATTAATCATTTACAACAGCAAGGGGAAAGACCTGGAGAAGCCATTAGCCCTGGGGCTGTAGCCCCACGGTGAGTAGTTCCGCCATTGCAGGGGTAGCTTTCCGTGAAAGGATGCGTCTTTTAGTCTCTGCCTTGGTTACCTTTGTCATTGCTGTGACCAAATACCTGACAGAAGCAACCTGGGGAGGAAAGGTTTAAGTTAGCTTAAAGTTTAAGAAGGGATAGATGTACCACACTGGGAAGACATTGAGGCGGTCTGGAAGCAGAGGGAGATGAATGGCGGTGTTGGACTCACTTTCTCTATTTTACTCAGTGTGGGGCCCCACTCTGTGACATGGTGTCACCCTCACTCAGGGCGTGGCTTCCCACCTCAGTTAACCCAGTGTATAACTCCCTTGAAGGTGCCCCCTGAGGCTCGTTTCAATGGCAATTCTTAATCCTGACAAGTTGACAGTTAAGATTAACCACTAGTCTTTCTGTCTTGCCCAGTTTGCCCTCTGACTTCCACCAAGGTTAGCGCAGCAAGAGGGCTGCTACAAGGCCGGGTCCCTTCCTCTGGGATGCCCCAGTTTCTACAATGGTGAGGTATGAATCTCTCTGGTTATGCAGTTATGTGGATCTGTGAAGCCTGTGGGATTCTGTAAGGTAGCAATAAATGGGCAAAGACAGCAGACATCCCAGACAAGTCAAAGATGGGCCATGGGGACTCCAGTTAGAACTGTTTTAATCTGTCTCCTAAAGCCATGAGCTAGTCTTGGTGGGGGGGGGGGGAGATGGGGGAGAGGGAAGGAGGGAAGGAGGGAGAGAAAGAGAGAGAGAGAGAGAGAGAGAGAGAGAGAGAGAGAGAGAGAGAGAGAGAGAGAGAACAAACCAAAATGTCTGGATTGTATAGGAAAGACCTCTGGGGGAAGGCAGCCCAGACCCTGGGCTGGAAAGTTCAGGGTTGGAGACAGGGTGTACCAGGTAGGGACTGAGGGATTCTGGGAGAACCTGGAGGCCAGGTCTACTGTGGTATGTAAAATATGTACCTCAGTCCCTTGTCCAGGGTTGGAAATGAAACAGGAAGTCTTATAGTTCCAGTTTATAGTGTAGATCTGTGATCCATTTTCAATAACCGTTGTGAGTGGTTGCAGGTGTATCTGAGGATTCATTCCTATGTGTTTACACAAGGACAGAGATGTTACTAGCCAGCTCAGAAGATGCCAGGAGCTCTACGCCCATGCACCCCTGCAATGCCATGCACCCTGCAATGTCATGCACCCCTGCAATGACCATGCATCCCTGCAATGCCATGCACCCTTGCAATGCCATGCACCCCTGCAATGTCATGCACCCCTGCAATGTCATGCATCCTGTAATTCCATGCACCCCTGCAATGTCATGCACCCCTCCAATGACCATGCATCTCTGCCATGTCCATGTACCCCTGCAATGCCATGCACCCCTGCAATGCCTTGCACCCCTGCAATGCCATGCATCCCTGCAATGCCATGCACCCTTGCAATGCCACACACCCCTTCAATGTCATGTACCCCTGCAATGCAATGCACCCCTGCAATGTTCAGCACTATTTGTCTTCTGAGGCTGCCTGTGATGAGTGATCTAAGAAACTGAGAGAAAAATCCTGAAACTTAGCAATATTCTCAACTAGATTCCTAATTAGTTTTAATTGAAGCTCTTGCTTTCTGTACCCCCTTTGTCTTCCAATTGCCTTCTGCAGATTAAATCAAGTTACTTGTTTAAATTAAACCCCAAGATATCAGAACACATTAAACCACTTACAAGAGTTTTTATTTCAAACTCTACTGCCAGACAAAATGTTTTATTTTTTTTTGATAAAAGTCAATCACCCCTTTTTCTGTTCTGGGGTACAATGGAGTATCCAGAAGTCACGTTCAAAAAAAGTCTTAGAACTTATGTATTACAAAGAACAGGGCCGCCATGAGCTTGGTGAGCTGGAGGAAGCCTGGCTGCTCAGTGTAAAAGTAACTTTTATTTGCCTGAAGTAATTCTTGTCAATGAGGCTTAGCCCTCAGTCTGCTAACCTAGGCCTAGTCCTGGAAAATTCTAGACTCCGTGCAATCTTATCTGCGTCTAGAATGTTTTCAGCTTCTGAGATTTACTGCTGAGTAAGCTCACTCTTTCTAGCTCTTTCTGAACTCTGGCTGGCTCGTTCAACTCAGCTGTTCTGGCTCCAACTCCTTTCCAAGCTGACTGAGTCAATCTGGATTCTTCTCTCGATGATAATCATGGTGAACTTGGATGTGGGGAGATCCGACTTTCAGGCCCACAGCATTTTGGCAGTGCCTCATAGGAGACCCTGAGGGGGAATTGCCCAGCTAACTGTCAATGTCTTGCCTTCAGAAACAGTAAGAATAACTCATGGTTTTAAGTTGCCAAGATCTAAGGTAATCTGTTGCACAGCTGTAGATAACCCACAGACTTATGACCTACATACGGAACATCTCTTTACTGGGGAAATGCCAATCAAGGACTCAGAAACAAACTCATGTAAGTTAAACTCATGGACCTCCTTGGGAGGTCCAGTGCTTCAGAAATTAGTGCAGCGATTAGAAGCAGGGCATCACAGTGGGATGGGCATGGTTTACAGAACTGGGACATTGAGGCAGTAGCTACCACTTCTTGTTCAGATAGAAGCAAACTTGAAATCAAGGTCCCCGTGCCGCACCGGAAGAGTCCAGTGGGAATGTGTGACACAACTGGATTAGCAAGAGTAAGTGTGGAACTGGATGGTGGTGGTGCAGGCATGTAATCTCAGCACCTGGAAGGCAGAGAGGCAGGCAGATCTGTGAGTTCGAGACCAGCCTGGTCTGCAGAGAGAGTTTCAGGACAGCCAAGGCTACACAGAGAAACTCTATCTCTAGAAACCAAATCAAAACCAAAACAAGGGCTGGAGAGATGGCTCAGAGGTTAAGAGCACTGACTGCTCTTCCAGAGGTCCTGAGTTCAAATCCCAGCAACCACATGGTGGCTCACAATCATCTGTAATGACATTTTATGCCCTCTTCTGGTATGTCTGAAGACAGCTACAGTGTACTCATATATATATAAAATAAATAAATATATATTTTTTAAAAACAAAACAAAGTAAAGCAAAAAAACAACAAAAATAATCTCTTTTAATAATTTCTAAGTGTGGACCAGTGTACACTTTCAGGATTAGGGCAGTTCTAAGTGGGAGGTGTGTCCTGGAACCCTGCCAGACACCAAGATTAATCAGCTTTATTGGCAAAGAGAAGGTAACCATAGAGATTTAGAGCCCAGGGGTTAGACAATCATCGTGGAGTTCAGGAACCAGGGCTATCCAATCTTCTGACATTGTGACTTGGTGTTCCCGTCTACAAATGTGTAGCCTGCATTTACAGCTCTCCTGAGACTTGTGCCCAGGTGGCCACAGATTGGATGCATCTACATCTTCAGCCTCACCGTGTGTAGAGGAACCGTGTGAGATGTGACTCACTTCCGCTGTGGGAATGTCGTTCTGACAAAGCAGAACTTGCTCTGTCTCCTGCTATCCCAGCTCAGGGTCAGCAGAGGCTAACCTCACACATCACTGTCTGCTTCATCCCTTACTTCCCATTAGTGCTGGTGTGTGGAAGATGGGCACACTCTAGAGCATATCTATCTGGGCTGGTGCAATGGGGACTGAGGGTGGACAGAGCTGGCCTGAAGGACAGGTGGAGGTGTGGGTAGGACATCTGGGAAGGAGTTTGAGCTTCTGCCAGAGGCCTGAGCAGATTCAGATCTACCCTCTAGCTGGGCCAGCAGAGCCTTTGTGTCCGTCTCATGTGCCAAGGGCCTCATCATGGTGTGGTTCAGTGTGTGGTTTTGCTAATGAGGTATTGAATCCAGACTTCTAAATGCGCAGCCTCTGGAAAAGGCCTGGTTCCCATCTCCACTGCCTGGGCCTGGCTAATGGCATCTGGTGTTTACCTCTCTGCTCTTCTTGAAGGGGGGAACTCTGGGCCTTCCTGCTGGGGTGGAGCCACCTATATGGAGTGTGTGTGTGTGTGTGTGTGTGTGTGTGTGTGTGTGTGTGCAGGGGAGTATAGATTACCACACTCTTTGGAAAAGATACTCTCTTGGTGAGGTACTTTTCTTCTCTTTTTGGTAAAGGAATTTTTGTCTTTTCACCTGAACTAAAACAGCTTTCAGATGTGTGTACACATGGAGATGAAAGATCAGCGTCAGGTGACAGCTACCATACTTTCAAAAGATAGTCTCTCTCTCTCTCTCTCTCTCTCTCTCTCTCTCTCTCTCTCTCTCTCTCTCTCTCTCTCACTTATACCTGGATCTCACCCACTAGGCTGGACTGTCAGGCTAGCCAGCCCCAGGGATCCTGTGCCTCTGCCTCTCCTGACTACAAGTGCTCACCACTGTGCCCAGCTCTTTTGTGTGGGTTCTGGGTTTTCAAACTCAGGTTCTTGTGTGACAAACATTTTACCCACCGAGCCATCTCCAAAAAAAAAAAGCATTTTTTTATACCTGAATCAGAGAGAAAGGAATCCCTGCCCAATTTAGTTTGTTTTGTATGTATATAGTTGGGAGTTGGCAGGTGAATGCTCTATTTTTTATGAGGCGGAGGTGGGTGTGAAGGATGTGAACTATTTATTCAGGGCCAATTGTTGCTATTCCTGCACCTGCCGGTCACTGATTGGCAGGGATGATTGACATTTACCCGGATGCCCCACCTCTAAGTGGAAGAGACCTTTCCTTCTCTGAGATTCTGCCGGCCACACTCTCTTCCCAAGACTTCTTCAGAAAGTCACATACATGACCTGTAGCATTTCATACCGCCCGAGAAGAAAGCAAAGCCACTGTGGGCGTCTGGACATAAGATTGGCAGGCCCGCTCCACGAGATGAATAGCACACTGCTATTTACCAACCTGCGCGTTTTATTAATATCATTTTCTCTCCCTTTCTGTTTTGCATAAACAAGACCTGCAGGGTTCTCTTCCTGGCAGTGTGGCAACCTAATTACCCAGATTGTTCTTCCTGTTGAAAATAGCGGAAAAGGTTGACAACCAAAGCCTTCATAAAGCTTCAGCGAGCGGGCAAGAAACCAAGAAATACACGGGGAGAGCCAAGGGCAAGCAGGCGGGAGGGAAGTGAGCAGTCAGCTTACAGCCTGGGGAATGCGCCAAGTACTGAGCCCTGGTTCTCACCTCTCCAAGAGCCCTGGCTAAACACAGAACTGGGACATTTACCCAGTCACGTGTGACCCTGTGTGGATCCTGGGTACATGTGGGATAGCTAGCTTTGAATGTGTGCTCTGAGGGATGTCTTGGGATGTCAGGAGCCATAATGGGACAAGCTAATAACTAACAGGTGATCATCTTGAAATGGCCTGCTTTGGATTATTATATAGTCTGCGGCAGGTGCGCCCTAATCAAGCAAGGCTGTAAGGGATTCATTTTAGGAAAGATTCCTGCTATTAATATGCATTTCCTGTTATTATTAAACATATATAACAATCACTAAGTAATAGCACACCCCTTTGGAGCAGATCTCTGCAGATTCACGAAGATGTACTGTCTTGTAGTGATGCTATATAGACCAATAGATGACTTAAATCTTAATGATGATCCTATAAGAATTCCTAAAATTGGACTGGAGAGATGACTCAGCAGTTAAGAGCACTGACTGCTCTTCCAAAGGTCCTGAGTTCAATTCCCAACAACCACATGGTGGCTCACAACCATCTGTAATGGGGTCTGGTGCTCTCTTCTAGTGTGTCTGAAGAGAGCAATGGTGGTGTACTCATATATATAAAATAAATAAATAAATCTTTAAAAAAAAAGAATTCCTAAAATTATATCTGTGATTATTAAGCTCTTTTATAGTGAGACCGCTATTAGGTCCTTTTCTGATAGTCAAAACTGCAATGAGAACTCTGCCATTCTCCCAAGTGTCACCAGTTAATTGCTTAGTTAGTAACCAGACTTCCTCCTACTCAGAGCACATTCCAAGAGGCTGTAAAACAATTAACCAAAGGTCATAAAAAGGGAACTAACAACTTATCATAGGTGCTAGGACAGAAGATAAAATATTGACTGGGTTTATATATACAAAATGGCGCTTATAACTTAGTTATGGTTTTTTAAACCTTCAGTAAACCTGTGGAGCTGTGACAGGTGATGGATGTTTAGCCAGATAATTACTCCTAATGGATGTGCATGTAAACATTCTCTGTTGTAAACTTCTACTTCAATTTATGATTTGACTTTTTTGTGTGAACTTGTGATGTACTTTGTAATGTGATCATGTATTCTGAAAGATCTATAAGTACTGAGGACAAAGAGATGAGAGGAGAGAGAGAGAACTTTTTTTGCCTTTCCCCACTTAGAGTAGAAATTTTTTTCCCTTTTCCCACTTAGAAGAATTTTTCCCTTTCCCCATTTAGGATCTTTCCACTTTCCCCTTAGATAGCTTTCATAGAAAACTTTTTACAACTTAGTAATAAACACTATAACTACTTCTCTAAGTGTCTCTTTTTCTTCCTTCAACTTTTGACTAGCAGGCTGAAAGTTAGAGCCCAGCAGCTCCTGCTGAGATAGGACAAAGACCACATTGTTTAATCCTCTGCTGTTAGGCTACAGCAGGTGTTAATCACCTAAGCCAGCAGTCTTTCACCCTCAGAAAGAGCAAGAAAGTTTTTAGAACTTTCTAGAAGTTATCATCAGCATTTCAGTACAGTTAGAGAACTAGAAAGCTCCGAGACCCTCAGATTTTAAAGCTATCACCAGAGTCCTACTCTGTGCCCCTGCCACTATCCTCTCTGGGTCAGGAAGCTCCTGACACTGGGAGACAAGGCATGGCATAGTCAAGGAAAACTTGCCATTCTAGGAAGCCTCTCCCAGGGCAAGAATGGCCTGAAGACACAGCCAGTGCTCTCCGCTGCCACACCCACACCACAGTGCCACAAGGAAACAGCACAGCTCCTCAGCGTGGATCAAAAGGCAAACCCACCTACATCAGGCTGGAGCCCAAGGCCAGTCCTTATATACAGACCCACAAATGGGCGAAACAAGGTGAATGGAGGGTTTCATTGACACTAGACTACACTAATGGCATTTCAGAGCTCCCTGCCCCCCGAAAAAGCAAGGGCAAAAACCCAGGAGGGAATTTCCCTTGACTTTAGAAATTGATTTTCTCCAATAAACTTTTTTTTTTTTTTTTTTTTTTTTTGGTTTTTCGAGATAGGGTTTCTCTGTATAGCCCTGGCTGTCCTGGAACTCGCTCTGTAGACCAGGCTGGCCTCGAACTCAGAAATTCGCCTGCCTCTGCCTCCCAAGTGCTAGGATTAAAGGCGTGTGCCACCACCGCCCAACTCCAATAAACTTCTTAAATTAACTCACAGGATGACACAATACAAGCTCAAGAAACAATTGATATCCAGAGTGAGAGACAACTGAAACAGTAAGGGACAGAGACAGTCCTGAAAGGGTCTTCGGTGTGAGGATCAGACATTAAAAGATTTTATGTGAGAAAGTTGAGAAACTTTAATGGCCAAGGAGATCTGAAAGAGAATGGAATTGAACACGTAAAAATAAATGTAACAAATTAGATCCCAGAACGGCATAGATAGTTTCCACAGCCTGTTTTAAACCTAGCCAAGGAGAGACTTGATGAAGAATGTAGCTCTTACTGTAACTTTAATTTTTTTTTCAAAAAAAAATTTAAATTTCATCCTAATTTTAATGATGGTTCTTAAACACTTTAACCTCCCTTGTAGCCCACCACCCAGAAAAAAAGAATACAGGGGAAGTGTACCTGTTTAGAAAGGTTCTTTGGAGTAGCCACCATCTGTGTTGTCTAGAAATCAGTAGTTCGGTTCACAGGTCAGCAGCGGCAGCTCAGTCCACTCGCAAACACTTCTTGGATACAGCAGCAGTTCAGTTCGGTAGAGCTGCGTTAGCAACAGTGGTGACATGACCTAGCAGTGACAGTCAGACCTCAGCTTAGGCCTCGAGTCAGCAGGAGGGACCCGCAAGGGACACCAGGAGTTCTTGGCTGTGCCTCTCTCAGGGAAGTGAAGATCAGGGAAGACCAACAAGCATTGCACAGCTAACTGCACCAGCAAGTCAAGCTCTCTCTCTGTCACTTCATGGAGTCCTATTTATAGCCTTCCTCACCACATGCATCCAATCACCCCAAGTTCTTGGGAGCAGCACCAAACTGCAGCTTACCACCAGAAGGTTTATGGTGCATTTCTCTGTATGGAGTCCTGAAAAATGGAGTTCAACTATGCAATGTAAGGTGAACCAATACATGTGCGTCATTAGCAAAGAATCCTTCATCACATGTCCTTTCACGTGCTTGCTTTAGCAGAATATCCTCTCTCCTGTGTCTGCTTCAGTGAAACATTCCTTCACGAGTCGGCCTTAGCCTTTCACACCTGTGTCCACTTTAACTAAACATTCCTTCACGTGTTTGCCCCAGCAAATCCCCATCCAAACAACTTTCCAAAGAACCCTTAAGTTTCTACTTCATCTTATACGAAATCTTGCATAGAAAAAAGAAAGCAGAACACTGGGAGAGAGGTTCTGAGGTAGGGACAGCGTAGTAAGAGCCTCCAACATGGAAGCAAATGGTGTGGTTTGGCGGAAGCATGCTTGCTACATGTGTGAGGCTCTGGGATCAATACCCAGGGCACCTCAGTGCTCCAAAGAGGAAGTTTAACGTGGGTTAAGCAAGACTTTTAGGATCAAAGAGGAAGAGATGAAGAGTCAGAGACACAGCCAATAAGTGGCTCTCCTTTTAGAACTTCCAAGATGCAAATCTTCATACACAAAGTCCCCCAGACAGACCTAAATACAAAACAACAGAGACCTCAAAAGGAGAAAAGAGAAAGGTGCCAGTACTTCAAAGGGACAAGGTTAGGTGAACAGGTCTCAGCCAAGGCAGAGGGCAGGAGGGCACATGCGGTATTTGCCCAGGATGTGCAAGGTCTGGTGTTTGATCCCTAGCACTGAAGACAACATTCTTAGTAGTAGTAGCAGAAGTTGAGAGACAACAAAATGCTTTCAGATGACCTAAAAACAAACAAACAAAAAACATAGCTGTATATGCACACTTCACCCCAGCTTTTTTAAAAAGTGTGATATTGTGATTCATAATATGAAACTGATATTTTGGGCTGGAGAGATGGTTCAGAGGTTAAGAGCACCGACTGCTCTTCCAAAGGTCCTGAGTCCAAATCCCAGCAACCACATGGTGGCTCAAAACCATCCGTAATGAGATCTAATGCCCTCTTCCGGAGTGTCTGAAGACAGCTACAGTATACTTACATATAATAAATAAATAAATCTTTGAAAAAAAAAGAAACATATTTTGGTCTTTGCCACTAGTTTCCAGAGCAAACCTTTGTAATTCTTTAAGCAGCCAGGGTGCCTAAGTATCCTGTATTCTTGTATTTTGTTCTGAGAAGTGGGCTGGGCCCAACAAAACCAGAGGCGAATGGTGACATATTACACAGAATGCATTGTGGGTAACATTGTTGGGCATTCTAGGGCATGCTCCTACATTCTCCAGCTGACCTGTAGATGCTGCATTTAACACTAGTTCACATTGTTAACAAATAGAAAGGTCTTAGCAGTTAGCTTTCTCTTTATAAACATTCCCATTCTAGCCCTCAACCTTCTAAGGCTAGAAAGACAGTTCACATCAGATTTTAAAGTCAAAAGCCCTGGGAGCCTGTCTTAGGGTTTTACTGCTGTGAACAGACACCATGACCAAAGCAACTCTTATAAGGACAACATTTAATTGAGCTGATTTACAGGTTCAGTCCATTACCATCGAGGTGGGAACATGGCAGCATCCAGGCAGGCATGGTGCAGGAGGAGCTAAGTTCTACATCTTCATCTGAAGGCTGCTAGCAGAATACTGGCTTCCAGACAGCTAGGATGAATGTCTTAAAGCCCACACCCACAATGACACACCTACTCCAACAAGGCCACACCTAATCCAACAGGACCACATCTTCTAATAGTGCCACTCCCTGGGCCAAGCATATTCAAACCATGGCAGAGTCCCTGGCCAGCTGGGCAACTCTGCTTTGTCTCTTACAGCTCATTCCTCCTCTTATCATCTTCTTCCAAATCACAGTGATTGATCACATCTTCATCAATCACATGATTGATTTTGTCAAAGCATTGATCTATTGAAGCCTACAATGTTGCATTTGAGAAACATGAAATGTTTCAGGGCACAAACAAGTCCACATGTGAATTTCTTAAATAACACCATCATATGGGCATGGAGGCATGCATCTGTAATCCCAGCCCTTAGGAAGTAGAGGCAGGAAGATCAGGAATTTAAAGTCATCTAGGCTACATGGTGAGTTTGAGACTACCCTGGACTAGATGAGACCTTGTCTCAAAACAAACTAAAATTACAAATCGTGTAAATTATTAATTTCTTAGATTTGGAAGTGGTTCTCATCTTAGTTATTTTTCTATTGCTGTGAAGAGACATCATGACCAAGGCAATTTATAAAGGAAGACATTTAATTTGGGGGATCATGGTTCTAGAGGATTAGAGTCCCTGACTATCATGGTGGGGAGCATGGCAATAGACAGACAGGCATGGTGCTGGGGCAGTAGCTGAGAGCACATCTGGTCTAAAAGCAGGAGGCAGAAGAAAAGGCCAACTGGGAAATAGAAAATGGCTTGGCCTTTTGAACTCTCAAAGCCTACCCCCCAGTGACACACCTACTCCAAGACTACACCTCCTAATCTTCTATTACACTTCCAACAGATGTTCAAATATGTGAGTCTATGAGGTTTCTTATCGAAACTCCCACAGTACATGAAAATAATCTCTACTGATGTAAGTTGGTTTTTTAAAATGATTGAGAAGCTTGAAATACATTCAAAAGCCTTTTAGTTCCTTTTTAACTGCTGTGGGTAGGATTTGTTTCACCTACCACAGTGGAACATGTGCTTAAAACATGTGGAGTGGGTGGGAACCATTAAGAGACAGAACTTAGCATAAGGCGATTAAGTCACAGGGGACACTTCTCAGAAGGACTCATACTGCTGTTACAGGGTGGGCAGGCTATCAGGAGGGAGTGGGCGTGGCCCCTGAATCTCTCTGACCTCTTGTCTTTGCATGTGACCTCTCTCTCATGTAGATATGCTCCTACAATAACACCTCAGCTGTGACCCTGTGAAGGAACCCTCACAAGAGGCTGAACAGATAGGGCTGCCTGATCTTGAACATTGGATAGCAGCCATATTATTTTCCTAAGAGGCCAACTGATTTGGCCACCACATTACAAGCTAAATAACCTCTTTCTTTTTTTAAAGATTTATTTATTATTATATGTAAGTACACTGTAGCTATCTTCAGACACTCCAGAAGAGAGTGTCAGATCTCATTATGGATGGTTGGGAGCCACCATGTGGTTGCTGGGATTTGAACTCAGGACTTTTAGAAGAGCAGTCAATGCTCTTAACTGCTGAGCCATCTCACCAGACCCAACCTCTTTCTTTTTATTTAAAAATCTCCAGCTTCAGGTCACCTTTGACTCAAAGAAGCACCATCTACTATTAGCAATTGAAGACTTTGAATAAGATTTATTTTCTAAAAGAATGTTATTTGTAGGGGTGTGTGTGTGTGTGTGTGTGTGTGTGTGTGTGTGTGTTATCTGTGAGTATATGCCATGTGTGTGTGAGATGCCTGTGGAGGCCAGAAGAGGGTGCCACATCCCAGGAAGCTGGAGTTGCAGATGCTTGTGAATTTTCCAATAGGAGTGCTGGGAACCCAATCGGAGTTTTCTAGAAGAGCAATCTCTTAACTGCTGAGCCATCTCTCCAGCCGCCATTAAAAGTAACTGAGATCACATTCTGGCATTGTTCCTGAAGGTCTCAAGATGACTTAGATCAGAAGACTCTTACGTGGTGTTCAGTGTGATGTTGGGAGCGACTGTGGCAGAGGGGATTAGTGAGCAGGAAGTGAGCTCTCATCCTCACCTGCACACTCACTGGCCAGCAGCATTAGCCGGCTTTCACGGGTCAAGCTGAAACTCCTGCAGCTCTGGGTAAGTGATGATTTTCTTTTTAAAGCCTCTGCATGCCCTTGGGTGAAAGGCAAGTTATAAATAACTTCATTACACAGGCAAATTGTATAATTGGCACAATATTTAAATGACTAGTGGGTGGTTTCAGAATGGGAAGTAGTATTATGCAACACTGTGCCTGAGGGAGGGACCTGGGGGTCCAGGTCTGCGGGAGAAGAGAGGAACCTGGGCCACGAACCGTTCATCTGTCTAGGAACCTGACGCTGCTCTGGGGACACTTTATGGCCTCGCTCCAATTACAAGACTCAGGAGTTGTAATGAGGTCTAAAATTTTGAGACAAAATGCTCCTCATTGACAATTTTATTACTAATTAAATCTGCAGGAGTACTACGGGAGTTCTATTATTAAAAGTAGGGTAAAGATGCTGGGGATAGGGTGTATGGCGTAGCACAGGCCTAGAATCCACCAGTGAGGAGCTGAGGGCAGGGAACAGTAGTAAAGGACACGAGTAGCATTCATAAGACCCCAGATTCCATCCACAGCACTGCAAGAATGGGTGGGGGAGGCATGCCGGAGAGAAGGATCAATGTCTAAGACTACTCGCTGCTCTTGCAGACTTCACGTACCAGTACCCACACTGGGGCTGCAGTGACTCTATCTGCAGTGAATCTGTTGCCTTCTCTGGACTCCTCAGACACACACACACACACACACACACACACACATAATAGACATGTTATTATAGACCCACAGTGAATTATTTAAAAATGTTTAGAATGGCCAGACATTATGGTGCAAACCTTTAATCCCAGCACTCAGGCAGAGGCGGAGGCGGAGGCAGAGGCAGAGGCAGGAGGCAGAGCAGAGGCAGGCAGATCTTGGTGAGTTCAAGCCAGTCTGCGGTACATAATGAGTTCCAGGACAGCCAGGGCTACATAATGGGACCCGTCACTTAAAAAAAAAAAAAGCATGATTTACAGGTGCTTTCTTGCAGGTGAAAAGAAGGAATGTGTGTGACTCCGTGACCGTGCAGGCAGATCTGCAGCCCCAGATCCCAGGTGCTGATGCTTTGTTTGCAGGACATGCAGAGCAAGCAGGGCGAGCTGGGGGTCGGGAGGTGCAGCAGGAGGCAAGTCTGATTGCAGGCTGGAGGCTGCCACTCAGAGCAGAGCCTAGGATACGGGCATATGTTTTCCACAAGAGGAGCTGAAGAGAAGCAGCTAGGCTGGGCTGTCCTATGTCTGGAAGTCACTTGGGTGTAGAAACGGAATTGAAAACAGGAAACAAAGAAATGACCTTTAGTGAACATATTTTACGGACCACCTGATGTCACAGAGAACAAGAAAGCTGCACCCAGATGTGTGGAGGGACATAATGGCCAACGAAACTTTAAGAACCGCAGAGCTTTGAGACGGGTTTTCATATCTGCGCACATCCTGCAGTAACACTTGACCTGACGTGAAGCTATTATGACTCCCTGCTGGTGGAGTGGCTCCTTTTTATAACTTTTAACTAAATGAGAGGCACATTCTTTGGAGAGGAAATTAGGAACTGTGTTGCCTGTGCCCTAGACAGCTCCCCGCCCCTACCTGCCCTTGGGGTTTGGGGATGAGTTGGCACGGAGTCTGGGAGCAGGTGAGAAACACTACAGCAAGCTCATCTGATTTCTGCTACAAGCTCCTTTAATTCTCGCCACCTGCTCCCCCATTGGTCCCAAGAAAGCGTTTCTTCTAAACAGTAGTTCTCGATTGGTTGGCATTGATTGCACTAGCAGTCCTTGGTCTCCCAGGCAGTCCTCAATTAGGTCCTCCTGTGGGAATGCTGGTGTCACAGGCAGTTCTCAATTAGGTCCTCCTGCAGGAGTTGCCTTTGCAGCTGCGCAGCCCCCAGAGTCTACACAGAGTCAGCCCTGCCATTGCTGCTACAGAACTGTACCTGAGACTAGAGGTTGAAAGCCACCTCTGTCTGGCTACCCAACTATGAAACTATTGATGCTTCTCTGTCGCTCCTCCCTCCTCCCTAGGTGTCTGCATCCCTGCCTTGGTATGTGTCTTCCATCCATCTGCCTGGAATACTAGAGATGTATGCATACTGACATAATGTATCTATCTTCTTAGAAGGGAAGATTATATTATAGTGTGCTTTCTCTTTTTACTGAGTGCACGCATGTGGCACACGCCTGCTTGCACGTTCACACGTGGGCATTTCCAGGTGTGAATGTGGAGGCCAGAGGTGATGTTAGGAATCTCCCTTGACCTCTCTTCCACTGCATTCTTTTTGACACGGGATCTCTCCGTCAGACCCAGAACTCGCTAATACAGCTAGTCTCACCAGACAGCTTGTTCCAAGGATTCCCTGTCTTTCCCTTCCGAGGATGGACTTGCAGGCAGGCCACCGCAGGCACCCAACATCCATGTGGACTCTGGGGATCCAAACTCTGGTCTCATATATGTATATGTATACACACACACACATACACACACACACACACACACATAGTTGCTTGAGCTTTTCTAGAATTTGGAGCATGTGTGTGTGTGTGTGTGTGTGTGTGTGTGTGTGTGTGTGTTTGGTTGTGTGTGTTTGTGTGTGTATGTATACATCCTGTACCTAACTAAGCTTTTTATCAAATACAAATATCACAAAGTGTTTTTCTATGCTGCGTCTTACATTTTCCAATCTTTTTTATTATCTTCTTCTATCAATAGAAGTTCATCTTCATGTAACGTGGAGGTCAATCTTTCTCTTTACGGTTGGCACTTAATATACCCTCACTTAACCGGTGTCTGTGAATTCTCCTCTCGTGTTATCATGTGGAAGCTTGCTTTATTTTTCAAGTCTGCACTCTATGTGGGCTTGATTTTGGCACACGGCATGGTTTGGTTATTCATTTATTTATTTATTTTACCATGGTAGATATGTGATAAATGTCTTAGTTAGGGTTTCTATTGCAATGAAGAGACATCACGACCATGACAGCTATTACAAAGAAAAACATTTAGTTGGGGCTAATTTACAGTTTCAGAGGCTTAGTCCATTATCATCATGGCCAGAAGCATGGCGTGGTGCTGGAGAAGGAGCTGAGATTTCTACATCTGGATCACCGGGCAGCAGGAAGTGACTGTGATACTGAGCTTGGCTTGAGCATTTAAAACTTCAAAGCCCACCCAGTGACACACTTCCTTCAACAAGGCCACACCTCCTATGGGAGCCATTTTCATTCAAGCCACCACAACAGGCCAGCACCACCTACTGGAAAAGGCATCCCTTCTGCCTTTTAAAAACTTTTATTTAGGCCTGAGGAGATGGCACAGCAGTTAAAAGCACTGGCTGTTCCTCCAGAGGAAGTTTGATTCCCATCTCCCTCATGGCAGCTCACAACTGTCTGCAACTCCAGTTCCCAGGTAACCCAGCGCCCCCTTCTGGCCTCCAAGGGCACTGCACACATATGGTGCACAGATGTGCAGGCAAGACACTTATATACATAAAAGAAGTATTTCAAAATTTGTATTTGTGTGAATGCATGCATGCTTGAACGAGTGTACTGTGAGGGAACACACGGCACGGAGGATGAAAGATCAAAATCAGGTTATCAGACTCGGCAGCCTCACCCTTACCCACTAAGCCATCTTGCCTGCCTCTTCCCCTCAGGTTTTGGCCTCCTGGTTTTCATTTTTATGGGTTTGTTTGTTTGTTCCTTTGTTTACTTTGAGATAATCTTACTCTGTAGCCCAAACTAGCCTTGAACTCAGGGTCATAGTCCTGTTTCAGTCTCTCAAGTGCTGAGATTACAGGCATGCACCACTCCACTGATTCCTGGATCACTTGTTGGTGTGCAAGTGTGTGTGTATATGTGTATGTGTATGTATACGTATATGGTGTGTATGTATATGGTATATATGTATATGGTGTATATGTATATGGTGTATATGTACATGGTATATATGATGTATATGTATATGCACCAGACATGTACATGGTGCACAAACATGCAGGCAGGACACCCATACACATAAAATTATTTAAATATATATTTTGTTAAAAGACAATTTAAGGTTCTGAGTATTGTCTTCTTCCAAAAAGGATCAACATCTTGAAGTTATTTACTTTTGGCACTGAAGACTGAACCCCCGACTTCACTGGTACTAAGTGTGCCCTAATTCCGAGCCACCCAAGCCCGGGGTGAAGTCTCAGTTCCCAAAGAGGCTGGAGCAGATGGCGCTGTTGTGGGGGCAGAGTTGACTGGAAGCCAGGGATTCCAGCCCTGTGTGGGACATGTTTAACAGTTAAATGTGATAGGATAATATAATTACTTATGTTATCATTTGCCTGCCCTTCTGTCTAATACTCTTTGGGTCCCAAACACAGGTCCGTCGGGCCTTCTTTCCTTGGAGGGTCTTGGCCTTTCCCCCCACCCTGAGGGAGAAGGTGTTCTTTTCCATTTCTCAGCTGCATCCTGCTTTTCCTTCTTGGTCTTGCAGGTGCAGCACTGCTCAGCAGATGGCTTTTGAGAAAGGCGAAGCCAAATGGCATCTCACACAGTGTGGCTCTGCAGTCCTCCTCAGAGCCGAGGCCAGGGGACATCGAGTGATGTTCCCAGTCCATCTCTGTCGCTCTGTTAAAACACCCCAACCAGAGAAACCTAGGAGAGGGCACTGCCCATCAGTGGGAGAAAGCCAAGCAGGAACTTTAGCTGCTAGTCACAACACGCCCACAGGCTAGAGCAGAGATAGACAAGCCCATTCTTTCTTTTTCTTTTAGATTTATTTCTTTATTTCATGTATGCGAGTACACTGTCGTTGTCTTCAGACATACCAGAAGGGTGTCAGATCCCCGTTACAGATGGTTGTGAGCCACCATGTGGTTGCTGGGATTTGAACTCAGGACCTCCGGAAGAGCAGTCAGTGCTCTTAACCGTTGAGCCATCTCTCCAGCCCACAAGTTCATTCTTGATTGCTCACCTGCTTCTTAGGCACGGGTAGATTTCCTCAGTCTCACACAAGTTTAGTGCCCACCCAAGAAACTGCGCCTTCCACATTTAGGGAGGTGGGGGGAGGAGGGCGGGTCTTCTGGTCTCAATAAACAATCAAGACAGTCCCCACGGACATATTGTAGAGCAACACTATCCAGATAATTCCTCAACCGAGAATCCCTCCAGGTAACTCTGGGTTGTATCAAGCTGATACTAAAAAATAACAGCAACCTGGGGTCTTGTTATTGTGTGTTTTTAGACCTAGTGAATCTGGTAGGTGAGATCCCAGATTCCTGAGAGTTTTGGTGGAGTCGGTGAAATGGCCTGGAGTTCTTTTGAGCAGTAAGCATCCAAGTCACTGTAGCTTATGCTATTCGTGCCACACCACCCACTACAAAGAAAAAAAATAGATCTGACTTACAGGCAAGGAACAATACATCCTAGACCTAGCCCGTCACTTTGTAGGGCTGCAAAGATACAGACTCATGAGCATCCTGAGCTGATAATCCCTCTTATCCCCCACCTCTTATGGCAGGGTCTAAAAGGAGCCTTTGACCCATGACATCTTCACCAAGACCATCCGTCAAAGAGAAAGCAGGAAGGTTGTGCGGAGATCCCACAGTTGTGTTAGAAGTGAGATCTGGCTGAGTCTAAGACCCAGCAACTTATAAAGTTTTCTCTTACTTGGGATGAGGTTACGGAATGGGTGGGCAGGTCTGGAAATCTCACAAGGGGCCTGACAATTCCCCGTGACTGTGTAAAGACTGGATAATAAAATATGTATTAGGTGCTCTTTACAATTAAGTGGAGTGGTCACTGGTTTAATCAATACCCAAATGGTATTGATTGGCTGGGAAGGCATCCAGGACTTTGTATGCAACTGTTTCATGCTCAGCATACAGCCCCTGCTTGGAATGAACTTAGATGTGAAAAATGGTTGCCAGTTCTCTTCTGCAAGTAGCAGAAGGATCCATCACTCAAAATAACATAGAAAAGTCCAGAGTCAATGGTTTTCAGGCAGCTTCTCAAACTGACCTCTGTCCTCTCCCAGTATGCAAAGCCTCAGTGACAACGATGTGTTAGGAAAGGAGAACACACTGGGATAACATGGGACAAAGGGAGTCCCATCCACACAGTAGGAAAAACGTCACAGTCAGGTCTTGACTGCCACTTAGGCCGCCTTGACATCTTCCTATCAGGGGTTCAGCGTTAACTCTGAGAATGAGTCTACCAGAGCAAAACACTCAAGGTCCAAGCTTGGCTCAGCTCAGGGCTGAGTGGCCTGGGTTTCTTATGTCTCTGACTGAGGTCTTGGTTGCCATTGAGAGGGCACGTGGTAGGATGCTCACTGGCGTCTACCCAGAGCTTGCAGCACACCATGGGACTAGTTTTGTTTCTATTACGGTGATAGAATTCCACGACACATATGTGGTTTACTGTTGAAGGCTGGGCTGCACTGGAGCTTTTTCCTGAAGCCATTTAGACATCCAGAAGATATCTAGAGAAGGGGTATAGTTCCTTATCTACCAGAGCACACTTGGCAAGGGCAGTAATGGCCCAGGGGCAGCATCTTCAGATCCTGAGAACCCAACTTTTCTTCCACTTGAAGGTCTGTGGTTATCAGTCCCAAGGCTACTTAATCGCTCGGTCGCATTTGAGATACCGTGTCCCCTTTGCGCAGCATTGCTTGGTCTGCTTCCTGCTGATGCGGTCCTGTTGGATGATGGTTCTCGGCTAGTCATGTCTCTGTTTCCCACTGCCAGCTCTATAAGATGCTATACATAAGTTTGCTTGATATAAGACATTAGATATTTTATATTATTTGTGACTATTGTAAAGGATGTTGTTTCCCTAATTTCTTTCTCAGCCTGTTTATCCTTTGAGTAGAGGAAAGACACTGATTTGTTTGAGTTAATTTTATATCCAGCCATTTTGCTGAAGTTGTTTATCAGGTTTAGGAGGGACTAAACCACCAACCAAAGAGTACACATGGAAGGACCCATTTATTTATTTTATTCCTGTGAGTACACTGTAGCTGTCTTCAGACACCACAGAAGAGGGCATCTCATTACAGATGGTTATGAGCCACCATGTGGTTGCTGGGATTTGAACTCAGGACCTTCGGAAGATCAGTCCGTGCTCTTAACCGCTGAGCCATCTCTCCAGCCCCGTCCATGCTGTTCTGTCCCCTGCTCTTCATTCATTCTGTACCCACAAGACCCAGGCCTATACCTCTCCAGGGAGGGATGTTTGCCTTGGCAGTTAGGGCTTCTGTAACTCCTTTCTAAGTCTGAACAGATGACCAAGCCAGAAGGCAAGAGAACATTAGATCAGAATACACTCATGTGGAAGGAGACATGACAATTTCAACAAGTACAGGATGGTCCTGATGTGATCTGCGTTCCTCACACCACTCAGGAATAAGCTTTACATCGGATACTCGGTGTGTACTAGTGAGAAGAAGAGTAGAGGGGAAGAGGAAAGGGGAAGAAAGAGAAGGAGAAGAGAGAGACAGGGTAGGAGGAGGAGAAGAGGTGAATCACAGAGGCCACTCATGGTTGGTTCTCTTACAAGGTGTCAGGTGCAGGGCTGGGTCCCAGGACACAGTAGGAGCTCTTAGTATGTGCCACACGTGACCTCCCAGTCTGTGGGCTTCGATGAGGCTCCAGTTATCACACACCAAACTGCAGGCAGAGAAAACCCATATTTTTATAAAGCATAGACCACGGGAGCCTGTGGGGCTGGGAGACCTGAGAGAAGTCTAACGAAGTCATCACATGCTCTGCACCCTGGGAGACAAGTGGCCACTTGGGGAGGAGCAGAAGATTGGTCCCCATCCTTCAGTCTCCAGTGCCCTCAAAGGTCCCACTTGGATGGCGTGGCCAAAGGTACCACCATACACACATGGTTGACATAAAGGCCTTGGTGCGGCCTGAAGCTCCTCAATTCAGAGCCCCTGCTATATGGGCGGCTATTCCAAGGCCTCGGGCCCTGTCTTCCTAGAGCTGTTTCAGAATGTAGGGGGGCCATGCACCCCTGTATTACACAGCACTGACCCGTACTGCTGTGAATGCCACTATTGGCCTAAGAGGAATGACATTCAGAAAAAAAAATTAAGGGATTCCATTATCATCCTTCCCAAAATCCTGCTCTACCTTAACCCTTTCATTCTGGCTTCTCACAGCCTCTGGAAGTTCACCCACAGCTGATGAGGCAGGAACAGTCGATCTCTCCCCTCCGTGTCACAGATCACCACCCAGACTGGAGGGATGGAAGGAATCCAGCCTCTTTGATCAGTTATTCCGCACTCCCATTGCACTGTGGTACTACCGGAGGCCGGGCCAGCTCTGAAAGGACACATATGGCGATCTGTGGTCCGTCTCCAGGGTTCACCTCCGCACTTGCTGTTTAGTGCACAGATGGTGCTCCAGATTTCCCACCCTCCCCCCTTGCAGTTGCTGCAGGAAAGCCTGCTCTGGCCCTGTCCTGTTTTTCTCTCCTTTCCCAGCATCCTCCACCGCCGTCAAACAATGCTTATTTTAGCAACGTCTAGGGGTTCTTAATTAGCTCGTGGGCTTCAGAGTTCTACCAAACTGCTTCTCCATGGATCTTCCTAAAGACACACAAGCAGGGGCCTGGAGAGATAGTTCAGAGTGACATTGAGTACTGGCCCTGCAGGGGACCTGAGTAAGGTAACCAGATGCTAGTCATTCCAGCTCCAGTGAGATGCAACACCTCTGGTGTTTTCAGGCATGACAACTCACATGCACAAGCTCACACATGAACACACATGAACACACACACACACACACACACACACACACACACGTTACTGAGAACACAATAAATCTTAAAGAGACAACTTGGCAGAGAGACTATTTTCTCTGTGAGTGCTTTAAATAAATTTAAACAAAGCAAATAGTTGTCTGTCTGTCTGTCTGTCTGACTGCTTGCTTTGAGACAGGGTCTTAAGTATCTCAGGCTGGCTTTGAGCTGTAGCAGCCACAGGAGCTGGCTCTCTCTGGGGGTCCTAGGGTACCCCTGGAAAATCCCTCCGTTCTGCTGATTGTAAGTCTAGCCCAGAATGACTCAGGGAAGGACTCGAACTTGTTACGTTGCTAAGGATGACCTTGAACTCCTGATCCTCCTACCATTTTCCAAGCACTGGGCCACAGACGTGTGCCGTCACATCCAACTTCAATAAACAGAGCTAAACAGAATCAAAAGCAGTTTCCACAGTAATGAGCCATCTAATGGTGCCCCTCCTTCCGCAGGGGTCCTCTTTGGGATGAGATTGTAGTCAGCCATCCCCAACATGCCAATGGCTGCCACACAGTGTATCTCCTCTTTTAGGGGAGTATGTGTTCCATCCGAAACCAGCTTCAGGTGGCAGTGTCTCTTGGTGAGGGCCTCGTAGTCTCTATCAGGTAACTTGTTCTTTGCAGCCTTCTGCAAGGCCACAGTGTCCTCCACGCACATTGGTGCAATGAACCATCTAACACCTTCTGGGCACTCCCCACGCCCACTTCACACTGAGAGCTTTGAAAGTCACACAGAGGCCCCAAGTCAGTCTGTGCTCAGTGGACTGATGCTAGAGTCCGGACTCAAAATCAGCAAACTGGAGGGCTTTAATTGGGGTGCCCCTAGACTCCCAGAGACCACCAGCTTCAGTGGCCCCTTTAGTGTTCCTCATTCCTGACAGGCAATGCCACAGAATCTGACTTTGAGC
This sequence comes from Tokudaia tokunoshimensis, assembly GCA_036184795.1. Taxonomy (NCBI): domain Eukaryota; kingdom Metazoa; phylum Chordata; class Mammalia; order Rodentia; family Muridae; genus Tokudaia; species Tokudaia tokunoshimensis. Next base: position 51,595,114 of record BTHU01000020.1, on the reverse strand, counting down.
CTGTGTTTACTGCACGTGAAGAGAGGGTACTCCGGGGTCCCAGCAGCGCCTCCGACAGATTGAGTTGTTGACTGCATGATGAACTTGCCAGTCTCCTCTAAGATTTCTTCTCACCATGATTTTATATGGAAAGATGAGAGTCACAGGGACCTGTACCTCTGAGAGGGGAATGACCTCACGGTAGCCTTCCAGCTCACACTGTGCAACTCGGAGCACAGGGCATAGGAGATGCCAAGCCTCTGGGATATGAAGGGCAACAGAGCTCTTGAGGCAGGCTTTCCAAAACCCGGAAAGGCTAACATACCTTGTGAATGTGCCAGAAGACAGTGGGGTAAAGAGCCACTCAGTGTGATTGGCCTGAAAATATAGTCTCTGTGTGGTATGTAGTGTGTGTGTATATGTGGTTTGGTATATGGTGTTTGTGTATGTATGAGGTATATTTGTGTGTTTTATGTGTATGTAGTATGTATGTGATATGTAAGGCATGGGAGTGGTGCTGTAAGGGGAATGTAGTGGTAGTGCGTATGCAGTATAATTGTGTGTGTGTGTGGTGGCGGTAGTATGTATGTAGTATATGTGGTGTGTTTATTAGAGAGAGAAAGTATGTCTGAGAGAGTGTATACATGAGTGTGTGTGTGAGAGAGAGACAGAATGTGTGTGTCAGTGAGTGTGTGAGAGACTTGGAGTGTATGTATGAGAGACAGAGACTATGTGAGTGTGTGTGTGTGAGAGAGAGAGAGACAGTGTGTATGTGTGTGTGAGAGAGACAGAATTGTGTGTGTGTGTGTGTGTGAGTGAGAGTGTGTGAGAGACAGAGTGTATGAGCATGTGTGTGTGAGTGTATGTATGAGTATGTGTGTTAGAGACAGGTGTGTATGTGTGTGTGTGTGTGTGTGTGTGTGTGTGTGGTGGCGGTAGTATGTATGCAGTATATGTGGTGTGTTTATTAGAGAAAGTATGTCTGAGAGAGTGTGTACATGAGTGTGTGTGTGTGAGAGAGAGAGAGACAGAATGTGTGTGTCAGTGAGTGTGTGAGAGACTGTGGGAGTGTGTGTATGAGAGGCAGAGACTATGTGTGAGTGTGTGTGAGAGAGAGAGAGACAGTGTGCATGTGTGTGTGAGAGAGACAGAATTGTGTGTGAGAGAGAGATGTGTGTGTGTGTGAGAGTGTGTGGTGCGTGTGAAAGACTGTGTGAGAGTGTGTGAGTGTGAGAGACAGAGTGTATGAGCATGTGTGTGAGTGTATGTATGAGTATGTGTGTTAGAGACAGTTGTGTACATGTGTGTATGTGAGTATTTGTGTGTGTGTGAGAGAGAGAGAGAGAGAAAGAGAGAGAGAGAGAGAGAGAGAGAGAGAGAGAGAGAGAGAAGACGAAGAAGAAGAAGAAGAAGAAGAAGAAGAAGAAGAAGAAGGAGGAGGAGGAGGAGGGGGAGGAGGAGGAGGAAGAGGAGAGGTCTAGTCCCGGGTCCTGCTCTCCATTGTCAATATTAAGACATGGCGTATGCTATACGGTAGAGGTGCACTGCACATGCACACCTCCACCCATTTATATAGCCAGATGAACTTCATCCTTGGTCTGACCTGTCTTAAAAAAAGATCAAGACATGAACCGTCTGCTGCCTCAGGAAACATCCGTCTGTACTTCCCAGCTATGTCCTGTGCACACTGGTCAGTCCTCCCCATGGACCAGTGTGTTCTCGGTTTCACACAGAGGGCTCACACCCTTGAGATGGTGGGCCTGGCCTCCTCGTTAACAAGCTCTGAGCAGCACCCATGCTAAGGAGGCAGTAGTCTTGAAAAAAGCTCTCGACCCCTCCTCATTACAGCCTCGGCAGTGGGAACGAGGGACTGGAGAGATGGCTCAATGGGTGAAGTGCTTGCTGTGCAAGCCTGAGGACCCAGGTTCAATCCCCACCCATATGTAAAAGCTTGATGGGGCTGCACTCTCCTGTGACTGGGTGGGGCAGTGACAGGCAGATGCTAGGGATGCATGCATCCTGGAAACTCACTGGCCTGCTGGTCTAACTGAAAAGCAGAGAATGAACTCTAGGTTTAGTGAGAGAGTAATACAGAAGAACACCTCACATCCTCTGGCCTCTGCATGCGTTTGTATGTAGTATGGACACCCCCACCCAAATGCACATTGTGCAAGCACCCCCACAAATGCACACTGCAATATACTCCATACAAATGCACATTGCATGTGCACACTGCCACACAAATACACAATGCACATGCACCTCCCCTCCATAAATGCATACTGCACATATACCCCTGTGCAAATGCACACTTCAGTGCACATTCCTGCATAAATGCACATCGTGCATGCATGCCTCACAAATGCACACTGCATATGCACATTCCCACACACAAATGCACACTACACAGGACTACACACAATTGCATACCACACACACACACACTCACACACACACGTATGCACACACACACACACACACACACACACTCATATATACTCACATTCACACAAAGAACAGGTTGGAGACAATCTTAGGAACAGCTCAGTGAACATGTTCCCTGGCCAGAAGTAGCTTTCAGGATCCATTTGCCTTCACTGAATTAATGAGTGATAGAGAAAGAGTCCTGGTGCTATTAGCTGAGAGCACAAACAGGATATGTGACTTGCCTCTAGCCTTCCCTTCCTATATCCTTCGTCTCTCCCCTCCCCCTGGTGACATACACCCTTTCCCCATTTTTCCTAAGGTTCTAGAGATGAAATCCAGGACATCCTGCCAGCAGGCAAACTCTCTACCCTGAGCATTGGCACCGTCCACACTTGCTGCTTTTTAATCTGTGACACGGAGAGGACCATGTTTCCATGCAGCAGACAGGGCTGAGCCTGTAGCCTTGTGGAGACTCTGCACGGCACTGACACTTAGTAGGTGCTCAGGAGTAGATGTCAGGATGGGAAGAAGAAAACGTTCTTCCTGTTTATCCTGTCTTCTGTCCCAATAAATGCAGTGGTCCCTTTTGGGGCCTGGCTTTATGATAACCAGTAATTGCCAAAGCTATGGATGCTGTGTTAGTCAGTGTTCTGTTGCTGTGAAGAGACACCATGACCAAGGCAACCCTTATGAAAGAAAGGATTTAGTTGGGAGTGGCTTCCAGTTTCAGAGATTTAGTCCACTGTCATGGAGGGAAGCATGGCAGCAGGAAGGGAGAGACTCTGGTACCTGGCTTGGGTTGCTGAACCCTCAAAGCCCACCCCTAGTGGCTTCCTCCAGCAAGGCCACACCTCTTAATCCTTTTAAATAGCACTACTCCCTTTTGACAAGGCATTCAAATACGTGAGCCTATGGGGTCTCTCTTATTCACCCCACCATGTGTGCTCAGGCTTCTTCTTCTTTTTTTTATTGAAAAAGGGAGTAAATATATTTTATGATAAAATTAAAGATTTACATGGAAAATGTTTCTGACAAGTTTGAAGAAGCATATAGAAAAACATTAAAATTGACAATTTTCATGGAAAATTAAAGAGTAAAATGGTAAATATAAAAAAATTGCTAATTGATTGAAAGTAGAATTATAAACATTTTCTGACAAAATTGAAGATTTACATGGAAAATATTTCCAATAAAATTGAAGAAATATATAGAAGAAATGTTAAAATTAAAGACTATTATGGAAAATAATACAGTTAAAATGGTATAGACATAAAAAACATTACTAAATTGAAAGAGAAATCACAAACATTTTCTGATAAAATTGAAGATTTACATGAAAAAATATTTCTGTTAGACTATGTTTTTTTGTTGGGGAATTGAGTCCATTGATATTATAAGATATTAAGGAATAGTGATTGTTGCTTCTTGTTATTTTTGATGTTATTTTTATGTTTGTGTGGTTACTTTCTTTTGGGTTTGTTAGAAAAAGATTACTTTCTTGCTTTTTCTAGGGTGTAGTTTCCCTCCTCCTGGTGGCGTTTTCCATCTATTATCCTTTGTAGGGCTGGATTTGTGGAGAGATATTGTATAAATTTGGTTTTATCATGGAATATTTTGTTTTCTCCATCTATGGTAATTGAGAGTTTTGCTGGGTATAGTAGTTTGGGATGGCATTTGTGTTCTCTTAGGGTCTGTATGAGATCCACCCAGGATCTTCTAGCTTACATCGTCTCAGGTGAGAAGTTTGGTGTAATTCTGATAGGCCTGCCTTTATAGGTTACTTGACCTTTTTCCCTTACTGCTTTTAATAGTCTTTCTTTGTTTAGTGCATTTGGTGTTTTGATTGTTATGTGCCGGGAGGACTTTCTGGTCTGGCCCAGTCTGTTTGGAGTTCTGTAGGCTTCCTGTATGTTCATGGACATCTCTTTCTTTAGGTTAGGGAAGTTTTCTTCTATAATTTTGTTGAAGATATTTACTGGCCCTTTAAGTTGGAAATCTTCATTCTCTTCTATACCTATAATCCTTAGGTTTGGTCTTCTCATTGTGTCCTGGATTTCCTGGATGTTTTGGCTCAGGAGCTTTTTGCATTTTGCATTTTCTTTGACTGTTGAGTCAATGTTTTCTATGGTATCTTCAGCCCCTGAGATTCTTTCTTCTATCTCTTGTATTCTGTTGTTGATGCTTGCATCTATGACTCCTGAATTCTTTCCAAGATTTTCTATCTCCAGAGATGTCTCACTTTGTGATTTCTTTATTGTTTCTACTTCCATTTCTAGATCCTGGATGGTTTTGTTCAGTTCTTTCACTTGTTTGTTTGTGTTTTTCCATAATTCTCTAAGGGATTTTTGTGTTTCCTCTTTAAGGGCTTTTACCTTTTGACCCATGTTCACCTGTATTTCTTTAAGGGAGTTATTTATGTCCTTCTTGATGTCCTCTAACAGCATCGTGAGATGAGACTTTAAATCCAACTTTTGCTTTTCTGGTGTGTTGGGTAATCCGGGACTTGCTGTGGTGGGAGAACTGGGCTCTGTTGTTGCCAAGTAGCCTTGGTTTCTGTTGGTAGGGTTCTTGCGCTTGCGTTTCACCATCTGATTATCTCTGGCATTAGTTGATCTTGCTGTCTCTGGCTGGAGCTTGTCCCTCCTATGGGCCTGTAAGCCTATGTCTGTACTCCTGGGAGACCAACTCTCTTCTGGCGGACCGTGCACAGAAGGCTGTGGAGCTGTCTGGTTCCCTGATGCAGATGGTGGCCAGAGGGAAGACTCCGGTCCCAGCAGCTCCACTGATCGTATGCCCTGTGCGCTCCTAGCTGTACCCCTCCAGAGAGAAGGTGGAGATCTCACCTCTGCACTCAAAAGTGAAATCTCTGCTGGGAGATCACTCTCTCCTGGTGGGCTAAGCACAGAAGGCTTTGGAGCTGCCTGGCTCCCTGCTGCAGATGGCAGCCGGAAGAGGGTTCAGGCTCCTTCTATAAAGTGGCCACACGAACCTCCCCACCTCTTCAACCTTTTGGCAAGAATGGGCAATACTGTAATGAGTGTAGAAGCAGAACCCAGCTTGGCATCCTCCACTGGGGACAAGAGACGCGCTAAATCAGACCTGTGAAAATATCAAACCCACAGGAGGGTGCTGGACCCATGACCCACACCTGCCCCAGCTCTAGCTGTGTGAGTCTCTCCAGGTTCCCCTTGAGATACACTGTTTCCTGGGGCACGGAGGCCACTGGGGTCCCTGAGTCCTGGATTCCAGCAGAACCCTCTTTCTCTTGTCCTTTCCTTTGAGAAGCAAGGCTCTCTTCCCCCAGTCCTGTCTGTGTCACCAGCCAAGCAATTTTGTTCAACTTCTGTGAGTCATGCAGGCCACAGGCCCGGGTCCGGCCTGCCCTTCGTTCTGCATTCAGCTTGGGCTGGTCGTAGCCACTCTGAAAGGCTGCCACACTCCATTCCCTGGGAAAGTAGAACACAGAAACATGAAAGAGTATTTTCAAAGCAAAAAGTCCCCTCCCAGGGTCATGAGGTCAATTCCTTCCTATGGGCCAGCCAAAAATAAGCCTCCCAGCTCCTCTGAGAAGCCTGTCCTGCCTCTTCCTATCTGTCACCTGCCAGGCTGAAGAGAGAAAGCCACAGACCACCTTGTCGGTGGCACAACAAGGTCAATCCTAATTCTCCAATCCGTGAAAACCCCGATATTGTTCAACCCCGATATTATTTGCTGGAAAATGCTTCTGATTGAAGCAGTCAGAGCCAAGGGGGCGGGGGGTAACTAGATGAAAAATGTGGGACCTTGTAAGGTAGTCTGTAGCCTGGTTGAGCAAGGCTACTCCAGAGACCCAGTAGAACATTCTACAAGGGACGGAACCCGTGAGCCATGCTCCCAGACTGCTGACTCCTCAACTCCATAATCCTGTGGCCATCAGTCACATATGGCCACATCCCAGGCCCCTAGTGTACTGGCTGGACACCACCCCTACAGTCACCTGACTACAGCCAGGTTTTCCCCACCCCACGCTTGCCTGGCCGTTGCCAGGTAACCCAGCCCACTATAAAAGAAGGCTTCTTGTCCCTCCTGGCTCTCTCTGGCCTCTTATTTCTCTTGTCCCTCTCTTGTCTATCTCTCTATTTTCTCCCCTCTTTCCACGTGGTCATGGCCTTTCCTCTATCTTCTCTTTTTCTCCTTCCTTCTCTATCTCCTTTTCTCTTCCTACCTTTTATAATAAAATATTGAAACTATGAACTGTCTCTTCTTATCAAAACCCGCTGTGTAAGAACATGGAGCAGGCCTCAGCGTTTCCAGCCACTAGGGAAGGAACCAGCCTTGTCTCAGCCATTCTTCTTCCTCAGGTACCCAGGAGGCCCATGCCAGAACGGCACTGCCTCCTGAACAAGGACCTCCTTCCCCGCTAGGCAGGCAGTCTCGTGCTCTAAAAGTACTCAGGTGCCCTGCCTCAATGTGGTGCACGGGCCTGCCAGTGTTCCCCTATCCCCCTAGGCGGGCTCCTATGTGGGACCCCCCCTTCTTTTTTCCCCCACAAAAAACAATCCCCATTCTGGCCCCCACAATCAGTGGCCCTGGACACTCTAGGCAGCAACAAAGCCAGTCTTACCGTCCACCTCTTTAACCAGACACAGGCTTTGCCAGAAAACTCTAGCAGAACACTGTGAGTGTGTTGGTCACCCAGGCCAGAGCCAAGGAGTACAGTGGGCAGATGCAGACTTCGGAGTGTATGTGTAGGACTTGACATGGTAGCCAATACTCTTTCCCTCTAGGGGTGTGTGATGCTAGCCCTTACCCCACCCCCCCCAGGTTATTTACCACCGGCAGTGAGCACTGGAGCACGAAGAGGTGACTTGGGTGGAGTCCACCACACACTGCTGTCTACTCCAGGTCTGCTCTGTGTAACCTCTACCTCACCTTTTCCTGAGGACCAGGCTCAATGGTCCTCATCTGGGCCCCAAGTCTTTTTATTTTTAATGCTAATTTTTTATTAGATATTTCCCTTATTTACATTTCAAATGGTATCCTCTTTCCACATTTCTCCTCTGAAAACCCCCTATCCCATCCCCCCTCCCCCTGCTTACTAACCCACCCACTCCTGCTTCCCTGTCCTGGCATTCCCTTACACTGGGGCAACGAGGCTTCACTGATCCAAGGGCCTCTCCTCTCATTAATGTCCTACAAGGCTATCCTCTGCTACGTATGTGGCTGGAGCCATGGGTCCCTCCATGTGTACTTTTTGGTTGGTGGTTAAGTCCGTGGGAGCTCTGGGGGTACTGGTTGGTTCATATTGTTGTTCCTCCTATGGGGCTACAAACCCCTTCAGCTCCTTGGGTCCTTTCTCTAGCTTCTCCATTGGGGACCCTGTGCTCAGTTCAATGGTTGGCTGAGAGCATCCCCCTCTGTATTTATCAGGCACTGGCAGGGCTTCTCAGGAGACAGCTATATCAGGCTCCTGTCAGCTAGCACTTGTTGGCATCCACAATAGTGTCTGGGTTTGGTGACTATATATGGGATGGATCCCCAGGTGGGGCAGTCTCTGGATGGTCTTTCCTTCAGTCTCTGCTCCACACTTTGTCTCTGTATTTCCTCCCATGGGTATTTTGTACCCCTTATATGAAGGACCAAAGTATCCACACTTTGGTCTTCCTTCTATAAACACTGAATTAGCCCTATTTTGTCGTGATAATGAAACACTTGAAGTGTTTGTGTAGATCTCTACAGAGATGAAATTTGTGTTGCTCTTGGTTCTGGGTCCTGCTAAGGGTCTCTTGACAGATGGTGTCACAGGGTGGGGACACAGGAGGAGGGTAGCACATCTGGAAACAGGAATCCAGAGAGAGACTCAAAGGTCAGTCTAGCCAGAACTCAGGGGTCTCAGATGGTGTCTTAGTCAGGGTTTCTATTCCTTCACAAACATCATGACCAAGAAGCAAGTTGGGGAGGAAAGGGTTTATTCACTTACACTTCCACCCTGCTGTTCATCACCAAAGGAAGTCAGGACTGGAACTCAAGCAGGTCAGGAAGCAGGAGCTGATGCAGAGGCCATGGAGGGATGTTCCTTACTGGCTTGCTTCCCCTGGCTTGCTCAGCTTGCTTTCTTATAGAACCCAAAACTACCAACCCGGGGATGGCACCACCCACAATGGGCCCTCCCCCTCCCCCCTTGATCACTAATTGAAAAAACACCTTACAACTGAATCTTACCTGATGCTCTTTTCTCTGTGATAACTCCAGCCTGTGTCAAGTTGACGCACAAAATCAGCCAGTACAGATGGCTTTCCTAATCCCTGATAAGGACAGGCCCCGGTGAACTAAAGACCTTTTCCCAGACTCTGCCTGTTACAGTCCCTCCACCGCTAGCTGCCACTCTAACCCATGGGACAAGCTTCATCCAACTGTAGTGCTCAGAGAGCCTGAAGCACACGAGACAAGAAACCCAAGCTTACAGAGTAATCCAGAGAGGCCCCGGAAGCTGGGCCACGCCCATTCAGCCGTTGGACACAGTTCCATAGGGCTGATACAGGTAGTGCAGGCTTCCTGAAAGAAGATAGCTGCCCATGCTTTAGGGCTATTCACCAGAAACTGTTCAAGGGTGTTGCCACTGGGCTGCCCCTTCTCTGAGAAGCCAGGTCCTGCATCTGCCTATCTGCCACCCGCCAGGTGAAAGAGAAAAAACCATATGGCCCTTAGTCATGGACCCAAAAGGGTCAGTTCTAATTCTCCAAACCCAGAACCCTCTGATATTTTTCAGTGGAAAAGTCCTGACTGAAGCAGACAGAGGCAAGGGAACTGTCTAAGTGACAAGTAACAGCCTCTTCGCGTGCCCAGAGCCACAGGACCTATGACTAAAGCCACGTGTCCTTTCCTAGCCAGTGGGTCCCTTGGAGAGTCCAAGTTCACTGTGAATGCCAGCTTGACAAAACCTACAACCCAGAGTCACCTGAGAAGCCTTGACTTGAGGAATTGTCGAGGACAGATTGGTCTGGAGGGCATGATTGCTAACACACAGTGGGAGGCACAGTGGGCAATTGGTCCTGAGCTGTATAAGAAAGCTAGCCCAGGGGTCTGGAGAGATGGCTCCGTGGTGAAGAGCACTGACTGCTCTTCCAGAGGTCCTGAGTTCAAATCCCAGCACCCGCATGGTGGTTCACAACCATCTGTAAATGGGATGGGATTGGATGCCCTCTTCTGGTGTGTCTGAAGACAGCAACGGTGTACTCACATACATTAAATAATAAATTTTTTTTTTTTACAAAAAGAAAGCTAGCCCAGTTCGAGCCAGTCTATGCGTAAGCAGCGTCCTCCACTCTTCCTGCTGCATCTCCTCGGCTGTGAGTGAATTTCCTTGTTGGAAGTAATGCTTTGTGGAGTAGTGTGCAAACCTGTCTCAAGCTCCTGCTTTGACTTCCCGTCCTGACTTCACCCAGCGTGACTGTGCCCTGAAAGTGTAAGCTAAAATAATCCACTTGCTGCCGTATTTTATCACAGCAAGCCAAAGGAAACTAGAATAGTTGGTCTGAAGCAATGTTGAATGAACCTTCTACAGATGGGGTACTTCAGTACCGTGTGAGTCCTCAGGCGTGGGAAGCCCCTTGGAGTTGGACCCCGGTGATGGGGCCGGAGGAACAAGATCAGCCTTGGCCACTGCTAGGCATGGTCCCTCCCACGGGGGGCTCAGGTTGACTTCACCAAGCTCCAGAGTTCCACCAAAAGGACTCTGGATGTTTCCACTTGCAAAGATCATTTCTGGTTCCAAGGACAGGACCTAGATTGGCTTCTGTGAAGGAAGACTCTGTGATAGCTCAATATTAGAGCATTTGCCTAGCATGTGTGTGCAAGGCCTGGGTTCCGTTCCCAGAATGAACAAAAGAAAACAATTCTCCAGGATGGGGAGGTAGCTCAGTGGTAGCGTGGGCTCCCGAGTTAAACAGCAGTGTGTGGTTGGGGTCCCCGGGTTAAACTGCCGTGTGTGGTCACACGAGCTCACAGGCCAGTTTGATGGACGATTGTCATGTGACAACCAAGGTTAGCCATCATAGACCTTGCCTCGGAAAAGCAAAAACAAAACAAAAAAGCCAACGATGACCGGAAACCCCCAGTCTTTCCTTCCTCTGCACACCACGCACCACTCCTTAAGAGGAGAGTCCGACTGTTCTTGAACGGCGATGTTCTGAGGCTGCATTATAGCGCAATGTGCCCGGAAGCCCACACTAGCCACGGGCAAACGTGTCCTTGAAGTCACAGCTTGCTTGTTCAGCTTCTGCCTGCTGGGGTAGCCTCTACTATCTCACTCGCAGAGCTTGCCCTCTTTGCCAGGTACTTTCCACTACGGCTCTCCCGTGGGGCCTCTTCACTCAGCATCGTTTCCGGGCGATGGATTGTGTGGACATAGCTCTTTCCTCGTGCGCATGAGAGGCCGTCGTGGGAGTTCATTCCTCTGTCCATCAGCTCCCCGCAGGTCCACTCACAGCTAACTGTGACCGAATGAGTGCTCCCAAGAGAGCCTCTCAGGTGAGTCTGGTCACTGTGAAACTCTGAGGTGCCCTGGAACGTCGGCTCTGAGCCTCTGCGCCTGGGGTGCTCACTGCGGAATGCTAGGTCAGCACAGCAGTAGAGGGAGGATTTTCCCCATTGACTGCTTTCTTCACGACATGAGGGGATAATGAACATTTTTAATTACCGGCATCTTACATTCGAGGAAATCCCATTATGGCTTGTCTTACTTCACAGGGTTGCTGTGAGAATTAAATCTCTGCACTAATATAACCGCTCCCTACTCTCAGGGTCTGTGCGCGCAGGCGCCCTGCTACAGGAGTGTTAGTTCTACAGCTTTGTTCTCGCCCCACTTCAGCTCCTCCCCTCTTCCCCTTCTCCTTCCCGACAGAGGGTCCCAGCCTCCCCTTCTCTTGCTATTTAGGTTTTGTTTTCTCTCTCTCTGCACTGGCTTTTCCTTTTTCTCAGTTAAAAAGAGAGAATGTCAGGTGCGGGAGTGTGTGGCTTCTGAAGAAAGTCACATTTCCTTCAAACACCTAAATTTGGTTGGCACAAGTCTTCTTTGTTCACGTGGAAACAGCCACCTGCCCGAGATCCTGGGCGCTTAGGTGGGGTTGGCTCAGTTGAAGCGAGTCACGTGTTCTTCCTCCGTGACTCTGTGTGGCTCTGCTCTAGATGCCACTGGCAGACAGCACAGCCAAGGCAAGGCTACATCTCCAGATTCTGGTGGCTTCAGGGCTGTGTGTGACACCCGTCATCTTTCCAAGAGACTTGTACTCGTCACCCCAAAGAGGACTTGAGAAAATGTCGCAGGGTCTGTGTAACCAAGCCTAATGGATCTCTTAGAGTTAAAGATCAACAATGGCGAGCCTACTGTATCTCAGCTAAACCACACCCACAGCTAAAGATGGCTGAATGGCTTTTCTTATTTATTTTTATTGAAGATTTAAGAAAATCATGTGAGGGTGTAGTGGCGCATGCCTTTAATCCCAGCACTTGGGAGGCAGAGGCAAGCAGATCTCTGAGAGTTCAAGGCCAGCCTTTTGGACTTTGTAAATTCCAGTCCAACCAGTGCTATATAGTGAGGCCCTGCTTTTAAAATAAAAATGTGTATGTGTATAGATTTGTGCATGCAGTCACTCATGCCACCACAAGAGGGCATCATATTTCCCTGGAGCTAAAGTTAAGGGATTCGTGAGTGACCCTACAAAGGTTCTGGAGACTAAATCAGGCCCTTTGCAGAAGCTGTTTGCATTCTTAATTGCTGAGCAATTCTTCATTGCTCACCACTCCCTTTCTTAGTTTTTAAATTTTGTCTTTTAAAAGAATTTTTTTTTTATTGAGGTTTGGGTCTGGAACTCAGTTGGTAGAGTGTTTGGTTGGCATGCAGGAAGCCCTGGATAGGATCCCAGCACTACACAAACTAGACGCAATAGCACAGATCTGAAACCCCGGTGTTCAGGTGGTGGAGGCAGGAGGATCAGAAGTTTAATGTTAGCTCTGGCTATGTAGCAAGTTTGAGGCCAGCCTGGGCTACATGAGACCTTATCTCAAAAATACCTATTTAATTGTAATAGGTTGATTATGAGGCCCACATAGCATTCATTGCACACAGTTTGACTAACTGTATGGACAGGTCCACTGTGGTCACTGAGTGCCCATAACCACAGCCAGATGGCAGTTGGACTGGCCTTGCCATTGCCATCAAGTATGGCCTCCTGTACACATTGCTCACCTCTCTCAATTCTTCACACAACCCTGTGGCAGCTTCTTACCCTCCATCTTGTGAGATCACTAGTGTAGTGTCTGACAGAGCTTGTTCTTCACTATGGGTGTGTCCCACGGAGAGATCCAATGCTGATGTCCATCTGAGTGGTTTCCAGGTCTTGGGCACGGTGGGCACGCTGCTCTGAGCTCTCACACATACATCTTGGTGCACTTGGTTGGCATTTCTGTTGAGCTCCCACCTGCAAATTCTAGTTCAACCCCAGTAAACATTGCCAGTGCTCCCGTGTGACCATGTGAGTGGACACATCATCCAGCTTTGGGAGCACACGCCTGTCCCACCCTCACCAGGGAGGACATCCTGTTTTCCATTTGTCTCCAGTCAGCCAAAGACAGTTCTCATTCACTGATCACTGACTCCAAGCCGGAGACTCCACTAAGCGTCACATGCATCTTCACGTTAAGCCTCCTAGAAAGCCACTCTCATTTTATCTAGTGTAAAGGTAAGTTGTCACCCATCCTGAATTGTGTGGCCAGCACTTGACCTGTCCTTGACATCCGTTAATCAAACCTTCCCGACCTCAGGGAGGATGCAGAGTATGAGGTTAGACCTGTAGTCAGCGATCCGGGTCCCCCTGCTTGGTGGACTACTGAGGCCCGGGAGAGTAATGGACCCTAACTCAGAACAGCTCTCCTGTGCTTAGGACTCTCTTGACTTTGCTCTTGCGTCTTTCCTGTCTGACAGCAAGCCCCAGTCCTCTATGGCAAAGCTGTGACTCTTTGGTACAGCTCGTGGTGAATCTGCAAGTCAGACTAGAAAATTAAGTATTGAACCTGAGGGGTTCCTGGGAGCCCCCTAGACTTGCAGCAACTGGTTGGGTAAAGGGGAAGTCTAAGACTGTACCTGAAGTGGAAACAGTCTTACACAAGATAGAACCTTTGGCTCACCTGATGCGGAGGTCAGAGTTTAGAGTAATCCAATGGTGACTCCCTTTATTAGGGAGCCAGTCAGTGGGTACCATTGCTAGTATCATGCTGAAGCCACGGAAAGCAAATGATATAGTCAGTACTCCTCCTCGTGGCTCCTCCTCAAGGGTCTTGGTAAGTCGGAGTCCAGGCACCCACAGTGCTCCCTAGGAAGGGCTTTCTGAGTTGGACAGGAAGTGACTAGCCAGAGCATGGACCCTCTGTGGACAGGGATGTAGCCACTCCCAGGTCTGGTAGCCTCTTCCTTCTCAGAGGCCCTTCCCTTGGGTTTGGACAGATGTCCTCTTGTTTATCTTACTTGGATCACAGTTTCTCTGTGAGGTGGATCCAGAGGGAAGGAGGTCCTCAGGAATGCTGTTTGCCCCATCACTCTTTGTGCCGTGGCCACACAGGAAACTGGTGCTTGCAAAGCCTCAGCCCCAGTCTGCAAAAGAGGGTAAGGATGAGTGGGAGAGTCGCATGTCCCTGGGAGAAAGGAGTTTATAATAGGTTTTTAAGTGTGTGCTCGTGCAGTGTGTGTGTGTGTGTGTGTGTGTGTGTGTGTGTTCAAGCATGCGTCAAATGTCATTCTCAAGAACACCGCCCATCTCCTTTGAGACAGGGGCTCTCATTGGTCTGACTCTGGTCTATTAGGCTAGACTAGCTGGCTAGTGGGCCCCAGGGGTCTTCCTGCCTCGTTTTCCTAGGCTGGGATCACCTTACCTGGCTTTTTTTTTTAAAACCTGGGTTATAGGAGTTGATCTCAGGTACTCACACTTGTGAGATAAGCACCTCACCAATGGAGCCATCTCCCACCTATGGAGGCCATGGGGAGAAGATGAGAGGAGGAGACAGGACTGTGTGGAGATGGCCCCACCCTCAGCTCTGGGAGAGCAGCTGAGCAGTTGGGAACAAAGGCTCCCTAAATAGAGGCAAGATTTCACACCTATGTGCTAGAGATTTTTAGAAAAAGTTCTAGAAAGGACTAGTCACTGTGTGTAGTCTTTCTGGAGTTGTTTCCTCAAAACTTATTGGCTAGAACCCTGGGGTGTCTGATTTCTCAGCTATGTTCCTCCTAGACCCTCCAGAGACTCAGGGCCCCCTGGATAGGGAGACTGGAGCTCGCAGGATTCCTAATCTTCAAACTGACCAAGCCTAACTTAAGGGAGAGAAACTCTTTAAAAGCCCCAGCCCATGAGAGCAGACTTGATGTTTGTTTCCTGAGTCCCACATATTTGATTTCCGAAGGGTCTTTTTCTCTGTGCATCTGCTGTGTGTGTGTGTGTGTGTGTGTGTGTGTGTGTGTGTGTGTGTATTTCCTCATCCCCAATAAATGCCTTTCTTCAACTGCTGGTTCTGTTTCCTACTGTCTACTGCTGTCTGCTGCTGTCTACTGCTGTCTGCTGCTGTCTGCTGCTGTCTACTGCTGTCTATTGCTGTCTGCTGCTGTCTACTGCTGTCTGCTGCTGAATACTGCTGTCTACTGCTGTCTGCTGCTGTCTGCTGCTGAATACTGCTGTCTGCTGCTGTCTGCTGCTGTCTGCTGCTGTCTGCTGCTGTCTACTGCTGTCTGCTGCTGTCTGCTGCTGTCTGCTGCTGTCTACTGCTGTCTGCTGCTGTCTGCTGCTGTCTGCTGCTGTCTGCTGCTGTCTGCTGCTGTCTGCTGCTGAATACTGCTGTCTGCTGCTGTCTACTGCTGTCTGCTGCTGTCTGCTGCTGTCTACTGCTGTCTGCTGCTGTCTGCTGCTGTCTGCTGCTGTCTGCTGCTGTCTACTGCTATCTGCTGCTGTCTGCTGCTGTCTGCTGCTGAATACTGCTGTCTGCTGCTGTCTGCTGCTGTCTGCTGCTGTCTGCTGCTGTCTACTGCTGTCTGCTGCTGTCTGCTGCTGTCTGCTGCTGAATACTGCTGTCTGCAGAGCTTGGGACTTCTCTGCTGCCTCCTGATGTGCTCTACAATTTTCCTGCCTCTTAATTCTTTAACTGGCAGATAAAACAAACCCCATCATGACTCCTAGATGGTTACATGTTGGGATTAGGACAGAATTTCCAGGATTTCTGAAACAGCCCAAATGTGCTTCTGCCATTTTGTATCACGTATTCACATGAAAAGACACAGAAAAGAGAGCCCAGGGTGTCTTCCCTTCTGTGCAAACCACACCTGTTATAGTTACGTCCTGGTTCTACCTCCCAGTCCCATGATTCCAGAAATAAGACTCAGACTCAAAATCAACTTACAAAGACATTGGCCATATAGCTAGGCTCCTCTCTGACTAGATCATAACTGAAATAACCCAATTGTTTTAACCTATGTTCTGCCACATGGCTGGTTGCTAAACTAAGGGGTAAACTAAGGACTTCAATGGACCACAGGGACAGAAAGTGGGACTGGAAGGCCCAGAGACTCTAGGGATCTGGTGGCATTTCTGACACCAGCAAGGTCTGAAAAGTGTGGGGAAACAAATCTGAGGTCACTGGTTGTTACTGCAGGATCAACTGTGTTCAAACCATAACCCAAGAGAGAGAAGCTGGACAGGGAGTGGCAGAGGATAGCATCTTCCACATTTCACTGAGAGGCCCGTCTGAGGACAGCATTTTTTCACCACACGGAGGTACCTACCTGTCTTAGTTTGGGTTTTACTGCTATGAACAGACACCATGACTGAGGCAACTCTTTTTTTTTTTAAAGAATGATTTATTTATGAGTACACTGTTGCTATCTTCTGACCCACCAGAAGAGGGCATTGGATGCTCATTACAGATGGCTGTGAGCCACCATGTGGTTGCTGGGAATTGAACTCAGGTCCTCTGGAAGAGCAGTCAGTGCTCTTAACCACTGAGCCATCTCTCCAGCCCCTGAGGCAACTCTTATAAGGACAACATTAAATTGGGACTGGCTTATAGGTTCAGAGGTTCAGTCTGTTATCATCAAGGCAGGAACACGGCAGCATCCAGGCAGGCATGGTGCAGGAGCAGCTGAGAGTTCTACATCTTCATCTGTAGGCAGCTAACAGAATACTGACTTCCAGGCAGCTAGGGTGAGGGTTTTAAAGCCCACACCCACAGTGACACACCTACTCCAACAAGGCTACACCTCCAAATAGTGTCACTCCCTGGGCCAAGCATATTCAAACCACGACATTACCTGAGGACGATACCTTCATTTTCTTGGCTCTTTCATCATTACAGTATACCTGAGTGCTGTCAAATGTGTGGACTTTGTCCCTTGTGTGTGATGGGACACCAAAGAAATGAAAGGTTCACAGGTCTAAATTGCTGAATCTCCACTGACCTGCACTGGGATAGCCTTGGACTTTTTATCTTGTAGTAGGAAAGGTCGGGTTAGCCTTGGCCTCCCTCTGCTCTACCCAGGGTAGGATTGTGGGGAGGTTAGACTAGTTTTGGCCTCCTTGCCATGCACAAGGGTCAGTAGGGGATTGGAGCTACTGTTTGACTTTCTTTCTTATAGTAAGAGTTATTTTGGGCTAACCTTGGAATGTGGTGGAGAATAGGGCTGTCTTTGTCCAACATACCCATTTGCTCTGCCTGGTATAAGGCAGAAGCAAAGGGAGCCCTCGTCCCTCCAATACCAATTGCTTCTAGAAACACTGACAAGCAGCCAAAAGTGGCTTTCCGGTCGTGAGGCGGAAGGCACACTGAGTCTGGGTTGGAAGTGGGCAGAGTGCAGAGTATCCACTGCCTGTACTGCACTACCCCTGCCCTGTCTTGGAGACTGAGGAGATTCTGAGTTTATCAGGGTTTGACTTCAGATTCAGGCCAAGGCCATTGAGTGGAGAAGGTCAGGAAGAAGCTCCAGCCCCAGCTTCCTCTTACCTTGGCCGGCACTACTCAGGCCTGTCTCCAAAGCTGAGGGCAGTTTGGGACTCTTCCCTTAATGATCCAGAGAGGAAGCACACTGGACCTGGATGAAGACTTTAATGTGCTTTGGGAAACCAGGGTCCCAGGTCTGTTCACACTACTCCCTGGGCCCCGGTACTTCCAGTGGCTCCAGGATATCCTACCTGTTCCAGAGCTCTCCCACAGGCCCACCTTGCCTGCTGGGGTCCCTGCTAAGGCAGCAGGGTCTCCCACATAATAGCCAGCATCCCTGAGGGTGCCACAAAGGCACTGTGTGTGTGTACAGAGAGAAAAATGACCGTGTATTCTCAGGACGACAGTCCAAGCTCGGAAGCCAGATTGGCTTGTGAAGTTTCCTGGCTTCACCCAAGTCTTTGAAAAGTAGCAACCAATATATAATCCCTCAGAACACAATTTCCCTGGCAACCAGAGCAAAGCTCTTCCCTCCTGTGGGGAAGTTAAAAATAACACACGCTCAGGCCACGGCTACTAACTCACATCTCCAATTACCTCCTGCACTGTCCCCTGACTGCAGCAGACGCCCAGCTCCCTGGCATCTCATCCATCACCAAGACAGTCTTGTCAGGGCTTGAGGTGCTCACTTGCAAACCCTTGAGGAGACCACCTCAGTGCCGGCAGGAGAAAAGCTGAAGTTTGGTCATTAGTGGAGGGGCTGGTGTGTGTGTGTGTGTGTGTGTGTGTGTGTGTGTGTGTGTGTGTGTGTTGGGGGGGGTGCTTCTTGTATTCATAGATCATCCCTGGCTTCGAATCTAGTATGTAGGAGTTTTTCCTTGTGGACTCCATTTCATACCGGAACCTCCCTTCCACAGTGAAAATCTCAGTTCTTCAAATAACACATTTCTGGGTTACTGGATCACACAAGTGCAAACTGAGACAGAACCCAGGGTCTCTCATGGGGCTCAAAGCATGTGTCAGTTGGCTGCACTCAGACCCCACTCAGTCCTCCCCTGTGCAGCACCAATGTTTCAGTCAGTAGCAACCTTCAGAACTCTCTGATGAGACCACCTTCCTCTCCCTCTCTCTGTCCCTCCCCCTGTCCCTCCCCCTGTCCCACTTCCATTCTCCCTTCCAATATGACTAACACAAACACAGAAGGTTTTCAACAGTTATCTCAGTGAGCTTTGCCACTGTATGAGCAGGGCAGAATATAGAACATGTCCCATTCTCTCTAGAATGTTCTCTCATGGGTTTTCCACCTGGGGCAGATACGTTCAACATGGTATACTCACATGTAGCAGGAATGGCGGAGCACCTCTATGTAAATGCTGGGGGTCACACAGCCACAAAAGCATCTCCTGCAGGAGGACCTAACTGAGGACTGCTTGAGAAACCAAAGATCGCTGGTGCAGACAACGCCAGCCAATCAGGAACTGCTGTTTGGGACCAACGGGGGCGCGTGTGGAAGGCACTAAAGGAGCTTGCAACAGTGCTCAGACGAGCTCACTGCGGAGTTTCTCACCTGACCCCAGAGTTTGTGTTGTTGACTCTGCACCAACTCACCCTCAACCCCCAAGAGTAGGTAGGGTCGAGAGGAGAGCTGTCCAGGGCACATGTAACACTCAAACATCAAAAAAGATCTCAACCTTCTCTCAGGGGAAACCGAGGAGGTGAAAAACGAGGACTGGACCTGCTGATGCGTCCATAATTCCAGCCTGGGAAGTGGAGGCTGAGGATGAGGAGTTCCTAGCCAGCCTGGCAACAGTATAAGATTTGTCCCAAAAGGCAACAGGCCAACGACAACAACGTAGACATTTATGGAACTAGAGAGATGGCTCGGCACTTGTTGACGGCTAAGAAGAGCTCATGCCTGGGTTCAAGTCTCAGCACCCACACGGTGGCTCATCACCATCCATAACTCCTGTTTCAGGGATGTGATGGCCTCGTCTGACCTGTTTGGACACCAGGAAGACACCTGGTACACAGACATATATCCAGACAAAAAACCCTCATACACATAAAGTAAATAAATCTTTTGTGAAAAGACCTTCCTAGATAAGCTTAATCTTTCAACTATTGTAAGCCACTTACTTAGGATAGTATCCTCTATTTTAATATTGTTAAAGATTGCTTCCTTCAATGGTAACAGTACAGCTCTTGTGCTAATAAGGAACAAACGCACACCAAAGGGTTTGTTTTGTGTTCTCTTTAATCTGAGAAACAGTAACGGGTCACAACTCATTAGAAGGAAAACTCCCAGGAGTCTACGCATACAGAGGCGACCAGCGCCGTCAGCACGAGCCGCTTAATAAATGAAAAACTGGCTCCTTCAGTGGTGGCAAAGGAATCAATTATGCTTCCCCTGGGGAAAATTTCACTGTCATGGTTAAACCTGTGTGTTTTAGATGTGGTGAGGGAGAAGCTCAGTTCACACCTGTGACCCCGGCACTGAGAGGCAGAGGCAGTTCCAGATCAGCCCCAGCACAGCGTGAGACCCCCGTTCCCTGCCCCCTAGACAGCGGAAATAAGTTCGATCTGGTGGTAATACACCAGGGAACTTAAGGAGGCCCATGTAGATTGTTCTGTACCTTTTGGGGTACAGCGGTTTGTCTTTAGGGGGAGTCTCGGAGAACCCCACTTTATTATTCAGGATTCTCTAGAAGTACAGAACTGAGAGAATGTACCTATATGACAGGGAGTTTATTAGATTGGCTTACATGGTATGAGCTGGGTAGTCCCAAGATAGCTGGTGCATGCTAGAGAGGCAGAGAAAAAGGTTTCCTGCTCAGTCCAAGGCTGGATGCTTTAGCAGTTCCAATCTGCCCATGGGGACCTGGAGGAGAGACTCCAGGATAGCCACTGCTCTGCAGTTCACACTGGAGGACCGGGATAGCTGTGTTCTGGTGTCAGGGAAGGAATGCGGTTGCCGTGGCCGTCAACAGGGTTGACACACAATCAGCAAGCAAAGGTGGGTAAGCTTTTCTGGGACTCGAAGGATCTTCCCCTATTGTCTAATCATATCTGGAAACCTCCTAAGACCCATCCAGCATGTCTCTTGGTTTCTTCCAGATCTAATGAGCCTGATAATGAAAATTACCCATCATGCCCTTCAAGGTCTTGACACTCTGGCATGGGAGTGGAAAGCAGGAAGGTGGCCATGACCTTCCTGCCTCTGCCTCCTCTCAGGTGCTACTGAGCCGTGTTGGGGAGTAATGTACTTTAAAATACACTTCTTTGTTCCTAATATATTACATTAGGGCAGTAGTTTGCTACAACGGAACAACCAACACCAATATATTATTATGGGCTAACGTCTATAATTTATCCAGATTTTCTCAGCATCTTCCCAGTGCCCTTGGGACCCTCCCTAACCCCTCCTGCCACCCACGACGAACTTCTGTCACCTTGATGTTAATGGTCACGGATTCCTACTGTCAAGTGATATTCCTTTGTATTGTGGTTGGTTTGATTTTATTTCGAGGTTTATTTATTTTATGTATATGGGTGTTTTGCCTACCTGTATGTCTGAGTACCATGTGTGTCCCTGATGCCCACAGAGGCTGGAAGAGGGCATCAATTCCCCTGAAGCTGGGGTTACAGGCTGCTGCGAGCCACCATGTGGGTGCTAGGGATTGAGTCCAGGTTCTCTAGAAGAACTATCAGTGCTCACAACGGCTGAACCATCTCCCCAGCCCTTGAGATTGTTTTTAATGGTAACTTTCCACAAATTAGAATCACCTTAGTAGGGAGATCACCTGAAGAGGAGTCCGATTCCTGATTGCAGAGTGGGAAGACCTGAATGTGGGCGGTGTTTTCTGGCATCGGTCCTGATGGAAAGGGCGTGACGGAGGACGATCTCCCGACTTTGTACTTGGCCTTCCCTTTGTTAATTTGCCCCATTGCTGCTGCACATGCTCCAGACTCCTTTGCTGACACCAGACCAAGCGGTTCCGGGCTTTCATGGCAGACTAGCCCTTCTGAGCGTCCACACCACACTGGGACTACTGGACACTCAATCTCAATGACAATGTTACTAATGAAATATCTTAGATTGTTTTTTTAGCTGTGTTGAGGGTCAATATGAGATATCCAGATCAATTATGTATTGTCTATATCAAAAATCAAAGCACACCATGATTGTTATCAGTAGGGGTTTTACTATCAATTGTTTTAGTGCTGGGGATGGAAGCCAGGGTTGAGTGAGCTCTACTGAGTGGCACTGAGCCTCATAACCAGCCCTGTGTACAATTGCTAGTTCACGAAAGAAGTTTCCTCTCTTCTACACTGTGTGACTTTTCAGCTTGAACTTGAGGCAAATCTTCCTGAGGATGCCGGGTTCGGTAGCTTTCTAGATCCATGGCCTGTTTTGTTGTCATCTGCAGTAATTCATACACGGCTATCACGTTTCCTTCAAGATCTCCATTTTTTCACAGTACATTAACAAAGCTGCGAGGGAAACTTTTGGATTGCTGTGGTCAGAGTGTAGAAAGAGGCACACACTGAGACAGAGTAAGAAAGAAGCAAAGAACAGAACTGTTCTCTCTGAAATAATAATAATAATAATAATAATAATAATAATAATAATATTCTATCTAACTCAACAGTGGAACGGAAGTCACGTGACCCTCGCAAGAATGATGTATGGCTTTGTTCTGCAATGGCTTCCATAGCTCACCAGCAGGGCTGGGAAGGCTGCAGGCTTCCAGTGTTCCTTCTCAGGCACTCCCCTTTGCTCATTCCATGACTCCTGCTGATAACCACTAGGCTTTTCTCATTGTCTGTCTTGTGTCCCAATCCTCAAGAGAGGATATACGATGGCTCCGATGGTCACCATCAGCCAGCTGGACTGTGGTGCTGGAGACCCCTGAATTCACAGAGCAGAGGCAACCTATAAGAAAACCAGCTTTGGGAATGACCAGTGGTCCAGTGTCTCTACATGCTAGCAGTGGAGACAAAAGGCGCATGCGCTCTCTGACTCAAGGTGGGTGTGGTACAAATGGGCCAGGTTAGGTTTCTCCTTGGGAAAGTGATCCAAGGCTTCTCGCCCCACCATCACCAGCTAATAAATATCCCACAACAGCTCACTAATGATCAACTGGAGAGTAGAGGAACGTCTGAATGTACGTAAGTGCAGGCTCGGTGCTTGTTCCTGTCTTAAACGCCACCACCCATTTCAGGACTCAGGACTCCAACAACGGAGCAGACGTTCCATGCTGTTCTCTTCCTCTTCGCCGTGGATAAGCACGGATATAATTCACAGGAGCTTCCCAGGAGGGTCAAGAGCAAAAGGGGAAGACGGGGAGGAGAGACAGAAAGGGACTGTCCTTGGGGTCTGTCTAGGCATGGGATTTCCATGATCCTAATCTCCCATTTATAAAAGTCACTTAATCATGATAATGACTGATAAGCAGATGGACAGAATATGATATAGGATAGACTGTGATAGTACATGATAGATTATAGATGAATAGGTATGACATATAGATAATAGGTTGATAGACATAGGTGATTGATTACATAGATGATAAATATAAAGAGATGCTAGAATATAACAATAGAGATATTATATACAGATGATAGATAAATTGATAGATATAGACAGATGATTGATTATTTAAATGTCTCATTGATGATAGATAAATGTAGACAAATATTAGCTGATAGTTAAATGACAGCTATATAGATATGTAACGGCTATAGATATAGATAAATGACAGGTAGATGATCGATATTGATAGGTGATAGATAGATGGGGGAAAGATGGCCATCGGAGTGTTATGCCTCATGATCAAACAGCATTCACCTGGGACCGTGTTCACCACGTCTTCTATTGCAGAGCAGAGTAAATTAACAAAGAACTACCTGATTTCCAAAATGTAAACCTGACAATTTAAACTGAGCCTTTCTACTATGCTGTGAGAGGCTCAGGGGACATGGGGTTATCGTGTCCTCTTTCCACATCACCAACAGCTGTTTTGGGAATGAGAGAAAATGGCCTCAGATAAGCACGCAGTATGGCTGGTCATGGTTGTGGGTGTATGATGGGCTGAGTGGCACCACATCACATCCTGAAGATCCCCATTAAATCCATGAGGAGACATTGCTGTGACCTTAGGTAAATGCCTTTTCTTTGGGCAGAGCTACCCCTGTGAGCAGAGCTATTCCAGGGCACTCGGCCGTCCCCTTTTCCTTGGGCAGAGCTACCCCTGTGAGCAGAGCTATTCCAGGGCACTCGGCCGTCCCCTTTTCCTTGGGCAGAGCTACCCCTGTGAGCAGAGCTATTCCAGGGCACTCGGCCGTCCCCTTTTCCTTGGGCAGAGCTGCCCCTGTGAGCAGAGCTATTCCAGGGCACTCGGCCGTCCCCTTTTCCTTGGGCAGAGCTACCCCTGTGAGCAGAGCTATTCCAGGGCACTCGGCCGTCCCCTTTTCCTTGGGCAGAGCTGCCCCTGTGAGCAGAGCTATTCCAGGGCACTCGGCCGTCCCCTTTTCCTTGGGCAGAGCTACCCCTGTGAGCAGAGCTATTCCAGGGCACTCGGCCGTCCCCTTTTCCTTGGGCAGAGCTACCCCTGTGAGCAGAGCTATTCCAGGGCACTCGGCCGTCTCTGCCCCTGTGAGCAGAGCTATTCCAGGGCACTCGGCCGTCTCTGCCCCTGTGAGCAGAGCTATTCCAGGGCACTCGGCCGTCCCCTTTTCCTTGGGCAGAGCTACCCCTGTGAGCAGAGCTATTCCAGGGCACTCGGCCGTCTCTGCCCCTGTGAGCAGAGCTATTCCAGGGCACTCGGCTGTCTCTGCCCCTGTGAGCAGAGCTATTCCAGGGCACTCGGCCGTCTCTGCCCCTGTGAGCAGAGCTATTCCAGGCACTCGGCCGTCTCTGCCCCTGTGAGCAGAGCTATTCCAGGCACTCGGCCGCCCCCCTGTGGTCTTGAGATGCTCTGTCCAAATGGCTTTCACCTACTGTCGCCCTCTCCACCAGCAGGAAGATGGAAGATCCTGGCACATCTCAAAGGGGAGAAAGCAAGTGTGATGCATGGCAAGTTGGCCAGGATGTCTCTCTGTCTCTCTACCTCAATGTCTCTTTCTGTCCGTCTCTGTCTCTCTGTGTCTGTCTCTGTCTCTCAGACGTGTGGGTGTCACAATTCACCTCCCTGTGCTATTCCACTGCTGTTGTGTCCCTGGGGTCCTTTTGATACTGGAGCCTCTCACATGCACGTCTGAGTGTGACTTAGTGCCACCATACGCACTTCCCATGCTCATGGCCTGAGTGTTCTCAGTCTAAAGTATGCTCTGTGAGGCATGCATAGCTGCAACAAGGGGTCTCGGGAGGCTGGGTGATGCTGCCTTCAGATGCCTGGAGCTGTTCTTGGCAGTCTCTGTGTTGCTGAGGGCACATTATAACCCTCATTCTGAATACTATTCTCTCTGGGACGTTTTGAAAATGGCCCTGCAAAGCTCCTCTGGCAGCCGGAGGAGTTCCATCAGGTTGTCTTACCTCCACTTGAGAGCCATCCAATCTGACCTTAAGAGAATCACTTAGACAAATGCCCCCTCTGGGATGCCTGGGGGCTCCCGGGCTAAGCCAGTTTAGACTAACAGGCAAGCTCCAGACTCCAGATCCTGTCTCAAAAAGTAAGGCAGAGAATTGAGGAAGATCCTTGATGTCAATGTCGATTTCTAGCCTACACACACAGACGCACACACATGCATGCATACATGTACACACATATACACGCACAAACACATGTGCACACACAGACGCATGCACACATATACACACATGCAAATACACATGTGCACAAACATGTGTGCCCACACATGCACACACATGCATGCACACATGTGTATATTCACGCAAACACATGCATGCTCACACACACACACACATGAGCACGCACGTGCACATGCACACATGCACACACATGCGCACAAACACACGTGCACACACATGCACACACACACATGCATGCACACACACATACACACACAAACACACATGCATGCACACATGTATACACACACAAACACACATGCACACAAACACACATGCACATACTCATATTCACCAAGAGAAAAGTAAGGGAAGGAAGGAAGGAAGGAGGAAGGGAAGCAAGGAAGATAGTTATAGAGACTAAAATGACAGTGTGAGCATTTGTCTTAAGTGTCAGCACTATAGTGGAAGATGAGGCCATAGTGTAATAGAGGAGCTGAGGATGTGGCTCACTCAGTAGAGTGCTTGCCTAGCATGCATGAGGTCCTGGGTTCAATCCCCCAGCACTGCATAACTGGGTAACATGGTCAGCATCTGAAATCCCAGTACCCAGAGGCTGGAGGCAAGATGATCGGGGGTTCAAGGGCAACCCATGCTACACAGAGAATTTGAGGTCAGCCTGGTTATGTGAGACCCTTTCTCCAAAAGCTGAAAAATTAGGGAATTTTTTTTTCATAGAATTGTGAAGGACACCAAATTTAGATCCAAGGAACCCAGTGCATTCCAGGTGATAAGCAGATGGCAGGACCGTTTCCTGAGGTCCTAGTGCTGTGCAGGAGGCTGCCTAGCTTGGGTCTTCCCAGGCTGAGTTGGGTCCTGGAAGACCTAGGATGAGTCATGAGTCTGCAAACAGGCCCGATGGGATGGAAAACAGCAGAGCCCCTTTTACTGCGTGAGTGCATGAGTGTCTGCATCAGCAGATGCTGAAAACAAGCCCTGTGTTCATCAGGAGGCAGGAAGCTGTCCAAACAGACCCAGCGAAGTCTGCACAATGGAGGTCTTTAAAAAGAAAGGACACATGACTTCCCATCAAAGAAGAGAGAGAATCATGATGGAAGCTGAGACATTTAATCAGCCTGAGGAAGAAGGGGGAAAGCCAGGAGAAGACACAAGAAGTTAAAAACGAGAACAGGATGTACTGAAACATAAAGATCCTAGAAAAGTAAGTGTCAGGCAAACATTAAGCCCCACCCCCAAAGATGACAAACAGACCTTAAAGAGAGCAAGACTTGCTAGAGATTTTTTTTTCCAAACCAGACTGAGCTTACGAGAATGAACTGGTAGGACCATGATATTTAACTTTAAAACACACATGGCAAGACTGGACAGGTCTGAAAGGAGAGGTATAAAATCTGCCTTAATACTGAGAGATCTAAGGGGTATCTCTCTGTGGTCGACGGTAGTGGGTACGCTATCAGGGAGCCATCAGGCAGACTGAAGGATGGTAGGCTTGTACGTGTGAACTGAAACCTTGACAGCCGAGGGAGAGGAGAGAAAGGACAAGGGGGAAGGAGAACACACACTCTCTAACCCAGAGAAAGCACAAGCATGCAGTGCCCGTGGAAATGAGCCCTCGTCTAGATTAGAGCGCCCCCTCTCCACCCTGTGGGGAACAGCTTCTGACACAAACGGTGCTACGGCCAGGAAAAAAGACAGGTACAACAGTGTCATCAACCTGGAGGTGATGACACACCTAGGTGTTAAAAATAGACTTCTTGGGTTGATGAGATGGCTCACGGGTAAAGGCTCTTGTTGCCAACTGATCATTTGGGTTTTGGAGACAGGGTCTCACTATGTAACCCTGGTTGGCCCGGGATTGACTGTTTAGACCAAGTTGGCTTCCTACTCACAGAGATTCTCCTGTCTCTGCCTTCTTGCCCGTAGAATCTTGGGGTGCAGTCTTTCTCCAGAGTATAGCTGACTTATTATAGTTTATGCTCTTAGAGAAATCTGGTCCCCTTGCTCCCGGCAGCTGAAATTTGATCTCGCTGGGGCTCCCACAGGTGTGCATGTTGTTGTTACAAACACTGTACACTCACATGTGCTCTGGTGTGTCTGGAATGTGTTGTGTGTACTACTTCTGGCTCCTAACCGATTTCCAACCCCTCTGCTGCAAGGATTCTCAAGCCTTTGGGGGAGAGGCGCAACACAATGTTTGGACATAAAAAATAAACTCCCAGGCTACTCATTGTTCCCTTACAAAATGACAGTGGAAATGGGAAAATATTTAGACATACAAAATGGTTAAAATAACATACAAACAGGACTTGTGGGAGAATCAAAGCAGCTGTCTATTTAAATCTTACCATTAGAGAAAGAATGTCTCTAAAGAAATGAACAAAGTATCCAAGTTAGCTTGACTAATAATGTCTTTTGCCCTGGGATATGGTGCCACCTTTAATCCCAATGCTTGGGAGGTAGAGGCTGGTGGATGTCTGTGAGTTCGAGGCCTGCCTGGTCTATGGTGAGTTTCAGGTAGCTAGCGCTATCTATGTAGGAAGACCCTTTTTCAATCAACAATAACAGAATGTCTTTTGCAGAGTAAGAGTTTTTAACTCTTACTTTATTGAGATGGGCGTCTCAAATAGCCCAGATGATATGGGAAAGATGGGGCAGGGGAACAGTCTTTTGAGTTTAATAGAGGTCTCTGGTAGGCTTTTTTCTTTTTTTTCCATTGGCGTTTTTATTTTTATTTTTTAAGTGTATGTGAGTACGCTGTTGCTGTCTTCAGACACCCCAGAAGAGGGCATTGGATCTCATTACAGATGGTCATGAGCCACCATGTGGTTGCTGGGATTTGAACTTAGGACCTCTGGAAGAGCAGACAGTGCTCTTAACCACTGAGCCATCTCTCCAGCCCCTCTAGTAAGCTTTAACTCAGTCAAGTGTTACACAGAACTTCCATCGAGCCAGTGTCCTCTGGGTTCTTGTCTTATGAATTAAAAGACTAAAATTCTCAGACCACAGAGGGTGAGGGAGAAGTTTAGTGAAGATTCATGGGTGGGGGTGGGGGAGGGGTAGAGCTACTGGACCACAGGAAGGACCCCTGGGAACAATATATCATTGACATGCTAGGCCTAGGACCTTTTATGTAGCTTATAGAAGAAACTGGGGTAAGGTACACAGTGGGGCATGAGCTGCTCAGACCATTTGGCCCAACCGTGGGGTATCCAGGTGGCTCTCCTCAGTCTCAGTCTCATCCTCATTATCGCTTCCAGGCAAGCGTAAGAGGCAAGGAGCCAGTAACCGGAACTCATCCCAGCCGCCAGCAAGGAGCTTGTCAGAACCATTGCTTTGGGGTCAGGTCCCTGCCCTACCTGACCTGTTGCTCTCTCCTGCTTTTATCATAGGTTTCTCTTCAGCCTGGCATGACGTTTAAATCCCAATCCTGATGCACCCCATCTAAGTGAGTTTGTGGGGAGGGAGGAGGTCTGCCTGTTTGGGTTTGCCTGTGGATGACCAGAACCCTGCAGTTGACCGTATCAGGGCAGGTCTGTTTCTGGGCCCTCTAGTCTGTCCCCCGAAAGCTGTGTTTCTGTCACCTGCTTATTTTTTCTCTTGCTAACTCCACCCCGTCTCTTGGTTCCCAAAGCTTGATGGTGAGTCTCACACTGGGGAGTCATCTTCTCACTCAGCATTTATGTTTTCTGCCTTTCACCTTTCCAAATGAACGTTAGGATCAGTTTGTCAGTCTACAGTCATGTCTGAGGTTTTGATGGAGGCCGTTCGAAAGCTACAGACCAGTGGGCAGATCTCCCCTTCCATGAACATGGGATGTTGGTCACTTACTTAGTAATTTGGTTTTGCTCACCAGATCTTTGTGGTTTTCCAGCGTAATGTTTGTATTCGTGACTTTTCTCATTGCTCTAACTAAATAGCTAATACCACTTAAGGGAGGAAGTGTTTATTTGCACTTGCAGTTTGAGGGCGTAATCCAACATGGCGAGGAAGGAACATGAGGCAGTTGGTCACGTCATCGCATCTGCAGTCAGGAAGCAGAGAGGGACAAGTTCTGGGGTTCAGCTCACCCTCTCCTCATTCAGTCTGGGACCACAGCCCACGGGATAGCACTGCCCGCATCTTAGGGTGGGACTTCTCGCTTCAGTCACCTCAGTACAGACATTCCTTCACATAGTTACTCAGAGGCTTGTCTCCTAGGTAATTTTAGACCCTGTCAAGTTAACAATCAACATTAACCATCATCAAAGTCTTGTGCATACTTCGTTAGATTTATGCCTGCGTATTCTGATCTTTTCCCTTTTGCATTCTTTCTCCTTTTTTTATGTGCTAAAAGAATTTTTAGAAGAAAATGAAATTAGAAAGCTTAGCAATTACAAAGAAGCAAAGTAAAAGGAGGCTGTTAAGCCCCATAATTGAAGGCATAATTACAAGGCGGAATAGCACAG
The DNA here is from genome assembly GCA_036184795.1 of Tokudaia tokunoshimensis. Classification (NCBI taxonomy): domain Eukaryota; kingdom Metazoa; phylum Chordata; class Mammalia; order Rodentia; family Muridae; genus Tokudaia; species Tokudaia tokunoshimensis. Next base: position 51,565,543 of record BTHU01000020.1, on the reverse strand, counting down.
AAACAGAACATAGTTCGTTAAGAAGGCATAAAGAAAACCCAGAGGCTTCTTTAGAGGGGCAAACCTGTGGGAGCCATGGGAGCCTCCCCGGAAGAGCCTGCCGGCTCAGCTCGGAGGCAAAGATGGCTTCACAGAGCAGCTTTACTGGGGGTGCCTCAGCCCTGGCCACTGCACCATGCCATATGCCAGGGAGGGGCCCAGGAAGCAGAAGAGGAGATGGGGGGGGCAGGAAGCAGAAGAGGAGATGGGGGGGGCAGGAAGCAAGAAGAGGAGACAGAAAGAGCAGAGCTCAGAAAACCTCGTGTCGTCTTTGTTGGTCCCAAAGTCACAATGAGGAGCTGAGATGCCACCTGTTCTGACAAGCCACAGGCTGTCAGACAGACCCCGGGGAGGCACCAAACAAAGAAATCAGCTTGGCTAATAAGCTGTTTATTGGTCAAGGTTAACCTCTGAGGTTTTAGAGACCATGAAAACAGAGGTAAACTGTAGTTTGGTAAAAAGAACCGAAGTCCCAGGTGGTAAGTGCTGAGAACAGTCAGGAGGAGAGCCAGAGGAGGGTTGTCAGTGTGGGGTCGTCAGTGTGGGGTTGTCAGTGTGGGGCAGACTCCAGCACAGGTTTCCCATGCTAGTAGGGCTGTCTTACTCAAGCTGTATCCTTCAATCTTACCTAACTGCTTCATGAGAAACCAAAACTTGGGGTAGAAATCAAGAAAGGGGTCTGTATCCCATACCCAATGGCAGCCCAAAGAAAAGAGGAAGGAGTCATAGGAATGACAGACAAGATTAGTGTCATTGGGTCCCCTGCAGAAGTCACGACTCAAACCGGCCTAACCAGGAGATCACAAGTCTCAGGAGAGACATAGACCCTGCACCAGCTGGCTAGCTTCAAGGAATTGAGTACTCAAATGGGACACATAAGAAACGAAACCCAAGTCTCGCTTTTGTCTCGTGTGTGTGTGTGTGTGTGTGTGTGTGTGTGAGAGAGAGAGAGAGAGAGAGAGAGAGATGGTCTATGCATATTTGGTCTATGCAACTATGTGTGTAGTTGTAGATGTATGTGTAGTTGTGTGTGTGTGTGTGTGTGTGTGTGTGTGTGTGTGTGTGAGTGTGTATGGAGACCCAACATTTAGATCAGAATCTTCCTTGATCACTTCCTATCTTTCTCATTTATTGAGATACAGTCTCTCAGTAGAACCTGAAGATCTCCAATTTGGGAATCTGGCAATCCAGCTGTCCCTGTCTTCCAAATGCTGGAACTGTAGGTGGGCCAGCATACCTGCCTGGCTTCTGTAGGCACTGCCCTCATGAGAGTTCCACTCTCGCTTGGGTTTGTGTGCATTCTGGGAAGATGAACTCTGATCTTCATGTTTAAGCCATTTCCCCAGTCCAAGTCTTTCTTTAAAAAAAAAGAGAGATAATAATAATAATAATAATAATAATAATAATAATAATAATAATAAATAGGCTTGAGTGTCTGTTATTTTCCAGGCCTTGTACTGAGCAATTTACAAGCACAATACCCTTTGACCTTACAACCCAATGAAGTTAGGACTACATAAAGGTCTGTGTATTTGTGTAAGTGCATATATTTGTACAGATGTGAATGCACATGTGTGCATGTGGAGGTCAGAGGTTACCTTCACTTGTCACTCATCAGAAGTTCATGACACAAGGTCTTTCACTGGCCTGGGACCCACCATCTAGGATGTCCAGTGAGCAAGCCCTCGTACCCTCTGTTTGCACATCCCTGGTGTTTGCATCAGTGGGACTAGCTGTGTGTAGGTACCGAGGGTAACACTCAGGTCCTCATGCTTGTGTGATAACCCTTGCTGACTGAACCACGCTCCAGTGCAAGGTTAGCACTCTTACCTCTATTTTTATACACACACACACACAGAGAGAGAGAGAGAGAGAGAGAGAGAGAGAGAGAGAGAGAGAGAGAGAGAGCGAGCTACCTATGAGCTATCTGCTATACCTATGTCTGTGCCGTATACAGCAGAAAAAACCCTGTGTGAGGGTCTCGAGGGTATCAGTGACAACCTTGTCCCTGATAATCCAAATGCCTATTAATAGAAAAATGGGAAAACTATCCCTCAAACAGAAGTGAAATGTGACTGTGAAAAAAAGAACAACCAGTCACATAAAAAGCAGTGTGTGTGCATCTCAGAAGCTTGTGAACATGGCTGGACACAGAAATTAAAAGATCCCAGCGTTCTACTCAGATGAGCTCACGGAGCCAGAGAGCTGACCCATGGAGATGGAAGTAGGGAAGCTGTCGTGGGCGGGCAGCGTTCACCACAGGGCCGTATGAGAGTTCTTTATCTACCTTTGGATTTTAGCCCAGAAATGTGACTTATGTTTAAACTTATCAACAGGGCCTATTGAGATGTGAGCATCTTATGGCACCAAGACAATAATTGCTCAATTAAAAAAAAGTTTTAAAATGTTAACCAAGGGCTAGTGAAATGGCTCTTTCTGCTATCCCAGAGGACACGATTCGGTCCCCAGCGCCCACAATGGATGCTCACAAACTGCCTGGAACTACAGCTCCAGAGGATCAAGCGCCCTCTTCTGGCCTCTGCAGGTACTACATGCACATATCCATGTATGTAAAGACATGCACACATATACACAAGATTTAAATAAGAATAATTATCTTTTAGACATAAAATATCAGCCAACACAAGGCAGAGAATTCTTCCTTTCCTCTTGGAAAGCTGTGCTATCTAGCCCACGGGATCCATTTCCTAGTGGGGAGATCTCGACATTTCCATTTCCTTGTGCATAATATGAGAAAGAAGACTTTGTCCCCGATGGTATTTTTGTCAGGATGAATTTAGGTGAGGTAGGAGATACAGTCAGCCTCCTACTGTCTAGCACAAAACAAGTGTTCCCTAAGGTCGCCATCTTGTCTTGTAATTAAAAATAAAAGACAGTTCTCTAGGCTCTTTTTGCTCCTAACTCGGGTCGAGGCTCTCTGAGCAAATGTCTGATCGGTAGGTGTGGAGAATGTCACTCCAGGAGCCACAGTGCCTCTGACCTTGAAGCCAAGCAAAACTGGGTCAAATCGAATCCATTTAGATAATGGCAAAGTTAACCCCTCAGTTCTGAGGCCTGTTCCCTGAACCTCAGATCTGTCTTTTCTTTCTTTGGTAGTGTTGGGGGTGGGGGACGGTTCAGGGGGCTTATGGGAGCCACTCATTGACAAACCCCTTTAAAACCATCCCTTTGACTCTCAAAGTAAATGTCTGCTAAAGGTTACGGATATGGTTGGTGCTGTCATTTTATTATCTCAGACAATGGAAGTCAGTATTTCTTGATTTTGCATTATTGACCTGGATAATGATTTCTGCTGCTCCGGGCAGCTGGGCTTGCTCCGGGGAGCCTGTGATTGCTGACTCCATGCTGTGTCTCTCTTCATTCATCCCTCCCGGGACACTGTGACACAGAAAGGTTAGGATGTCGGAGTTGGCTCAGACTGTGAGAACAAGCATCTGTCTGCTATGGAATCACAGCAGCTGAGGCAGGGCTCTGGGAGGTTCTGGCCCCATCTCAGAGTCATAAGTCCCCACACCTGAGAACGCAAGATGTAGGCGGTGAGGTTAACGGGGACAGTTCAGCATCGTCACTGGCTGCCCTGTGGTGCGCTGAGTCCTGGCAGGTGGTAAGAGAGACAGCTCCATCCTTAAACTCTGAGCCTGCCTGCTTCTCTGCTCTCCAGTCTTCATTTGCTGGTACCAGCTCAGGGGTTCTGGCCAACGACTCTTTGGAGGATGAATGTTCTTGTGAGTTGCCGTGTACTCGTGACTACGTCCATCTCATTCAGCGATGGACAGCGTGCACAAAATGGTCCTGTGAGGTGATAATAAAGCTGAAAAAAAAATCAAATGACTAGCGATACAGTAGCGGGGACACCAGAGAGCACCATGGTTCCCTGGTGTCAGCAAACCTACCACAGTGCTCCATCCAGCATATGTAGGATAAAGTTTAACTGCTATACTTTGAATGTAAAATGTCCCCTGTTTCGGGGAGATTGGTAAACCTTTAGAAGGTGGAGTCTCACTGGAGGAAGTGGGTCACTGGGGGCGGACCCTGACGTTTGGTTGCTAGGTCTGAGTTCCTTCATGATGTCTGTGTCCTGTCTGGGGATGCAATAACGTCAGCTGGCCTTATGTTCCTGGCACCATGCTTTATACCATCCTAGACCATATTGACCAAAATGTGAGCCAAAATACACCTGTCCTCCTCCTTTAAGCTGCCTGTTATCAGGTGTCTGATCACAGCAATGAGAAAAGTGGTTACTATGCCAGCACCTGTTGTGGGTGTGTGTTTTCCTCCAGTCGTTATTTGAGAGTTCGTTCTTACTGTTAAAACGGAAGTTCAGGAGAACAGGTAAAGGAAGGTCAGGTTGATTTTGTCCGCTGTCTCCATGGTTTTATTCATAGTGGAGTGGAGTACCTCAGATTTTGGTGAACAGGAAAGAGGAGGAGTCAGGATGAGATGCAGACCCCAAAGCCACACCCCGGGACCTACTTCTTCTAGCCAGGCCTCACTCTCCACAGTTCCACCACCTCCCAACCATCTATTCAAGATTCAAACCTATTAGTGGATTAATCCTTCTGTGCAAGCAGAGCCCTCGTGATGTAATCACTGCCCTTCCTAACCCTGGAACTGGGGACCATACTGAAGGGACATCCCAAAGTCAGTCTATACCAAGCCCTTGGCACACAGCCTCTCAAAGTTCCTTAACCGAGAGTGATCTTGACCTCCTGGTCCTTCTGCCCCCAACTCCCGCATGCTGGTATTACAGGCATGCACTATTATTCCTGTTTTATGTGGTGCTGGGAATAGAACCTAGAGCCCTTGAAGTCTCAAGTCAAGCACCCCACTGACTGAGCCACGCCCCAGCCAACCCTGACTCTTGACCTTATGCTTTTGTGTGTGTGTGTGTGTGTGAGATTTAACCTCACACTGTTTCTGTTTGTGTGGGTTTAGGGGTCAGTCCTTCATGGGTTGTATCATACAGACCCCGTGTGGCTAGGTGTGCAGTTGGCTTTGTCTTCAAGGCTGATGGGTCACATACCGAATGAAACTGCCTCACAGTTCACTTCTCAGGGTGATCCCTCTGTGTCCTGACATTAAGTGATTTTACGACTACTCTTGCTAACTACAGACTGTGTCTTCTGGCACTGTTCCTGTGTGCCAATGAGGCCATAGGAAAAACACTGGGGCCACTACCCATGGGTTAAGCAAGAGGTCCCCAGGCTGAGGATATGAGGAAGAGTCACCCTCTGAACCGTGATAGCAAAAGGCCTGCTGACCCAAAGGCAGGGCTAAAGCCTTCTCTCCTGTGGGTCTCCCTTCTCTCCTGGGAAAGTTGGAGCTGACAGGATGGACACAGGCTCCTCTGAGTTTCTAGACAGTCACAAGACCGCTTCTTCTACACAGTACTAGATGCTAGGTTACTGCTTCTCAGCAATAGTAGCGACCAAGGTCCAGTCAAGTCTGCAGTGTTTGAGAATGAAGTCTGTGAACACGAAGTTATGGAAAATTTGCATTTTAACTATGGTGATTATAAACACACTTTCCTGTTGCTTGGAGTCACCAACTGCAGAGGAATCACACATGTCACCTACCTGTAACATTGACATGGTGGTTTCATCACTTCCTGCCCCAAGCATCCTGACTTCCAGTCATGTTGTAGGCCTCATGCTTTTAAATTGCATTTTAACTCTGCGAAGCTACATTGGCAAGGTTAAATAACACCCTGGTGAGGTAGACAAATGGCTTCTGAAAGCCATTATCATAGGTGTCCTGACGTGCACTTGCAGACCCATCCATGTCATCCAGGCTTCAGCCTGGATGCTTTGTAAATCTGTGTGCTCAGTAATCCTCAGACACACAGCATCTAGATCATGGCAAGCAGGCAATGCTACTCTGTGTCATGCTGCGATAAGCCTGTCTTTGAAAGACCATATCTCTGTAACAAATAAAAGTACGTTTATTTTCAAGTTAATTTTTGGACGTGGGAATGGTGACTCATGCCTGTGATCCCAGCGCTAGTGAGGCAGAAACAAGAGGCTCTGCACAAGTTTGAGGTCAGCCTGGGCTACATGCACAGGCCCTGGGAGGTCAGCCTGGGCTACATGCACAGGCCCTGGGAGGTCAGCCTGGGCTACATGCACAGGCCCTGGGAGGTCAGCCTGGGCTACATGCACAGGCCCTGGGAGGTCAGCCTGGGCTACATGCACAGGCCCTGGGCATTAGTTACTTTTCTAGTTGCTATGACCAAATGCTTGACAAAAAGTAACTTAAGGAAATGAGGATTTGTTTTGGTTCCTGGTTTGAAGAGCTACAGTCTGTCATGGGGAAGGAACTGTAACAGGACAGGCACACATTGTATCCAATCAGGAAATGGAGAGGGATGAAAGCCAGTGATCAGCTTCCCTGCAACTCCCCCTCCCCCAGCAGATGTGATGCTGCTGCCTACGTTCACTGTGGGTGAGCCTTACCATCTCAGACCAACCTCTCTGAAAACACACACACACACACACACACACACACACACACACACACACACACAGACACATGCAGAGGTGTGTTTCCATGGTGATTCTAAACCAGGGCAGTTAACAGTGAGGATTAGCCACCACACGTCTCAAAAACAACATCAAATTAGTTTTGAATCACAGTGCGGTTGACCGTGGGATTTGGGAGTTAGCTGAGTTTTCATGACCTCTTTGGTCATGACCATGACCCAAAGCAATTTGGGAGAAAAAAGGGCTTATTTCCTCTTACAGGTTATAGTCTATTATCCAGGGAAGCAAGGCAGGAACTTGGAGGTAGGAATTGAAACAGAGACCGTGGAGAAGTGCTGCTTCCTGGCTTGCTTCCTGGCTCACAATCTTATACAATCTTAAACAAACAAAATCTGGGCTGGGGTCGGAGAGATGGCTCAGCAGTTAAGAGTGTGTACCACTCTTGCACAAAACCCAAGTTTGATTCTAAGCAACTACATGGAGTGGCTCACAATCCCTGTAACTCCACTTCTAGAAAATCCAGAACCTTCTTTTGGTTACCACAGGCACCTGCACTCACACATGTGTATGTGTTGCATGTGTGCATGTGTTGCATGTATGCATGTGTGCAAGTGTGCATGCACACACACACAGGCACACATACACTTAAAGTAAAATACATCTTAGCTGGGTATGGTGGCTCACATCTTTAATCCCAGCACTCAGTAGGCAGAGGCAGGTGGACCTCTGTGAGTTTGAGGCCAGCCTCGTCTACATGGTTAGTCTTGGGCTACTTAGGGTTGCAGTGAGATCCTGTCTCAAGGAAGACAAAAAGCAGGAGTAGTGGCTTAAACCATAAGCCCAGCATTCAGGAGGCTAAGGCAAGAGTAGAATTAGATGCCAATTTGGGCCACACAGTGTATTCTAGACTAGCCAGGACTTGTGAGGTCCCAACCCAGTAAGAAGGTGAATTTTTATTGAATTTACATCTGGAGCTAGAGAGATATCTCAGCAGCTAAGAATATTTGTTGCTCTTCCAGAGGCCCCTGTTTGATTTGCAACACCCATTCAGCTGCTTGCAACTGTAACAATAGTTTAGGGAGATATGATACCCTCTTTTGGCTTCTAGGAGCTCTAGGCATCCATGTGGTGTGCAGAAATACAAGGCAGGCAGAACACTCACACACATAAAATAACATAAAAGAAAGTTTAAAAAGAGTCTGCGTACACACTTCTTCAGTGTGTCTCCAAGTGCCTCCCTTTTTCTTGGACCTCGTGTTCTAAATCCGTATTCAGATCTTTTCATAAATTCCAACTCTCATCTTGTTCTGTCTCATCCAAAGTCTTTCCTGCATTAAAGCTAAGGACCTGGTTTTGCCTGAGTTGAGGTTTCCTAACCTGAGGCTGCCGCAGATTGCATCACCGAGCTGTGGCTCTATCAGTATTGACAGCAACCTCGGTGGGATGAGCACGTGATGAGCATTCTGGAGTCTTCCTGGAGAAAGGTTCCCAGTGGAAACAACAGAGAGATGGGCTCTTCAGAGAAGCAAGCAGATGGTTATTATTGCTGTCGCTGGGCTCTTCTTTAACCCATTAAAAGTGCGTTGGTATAGAAGATGCCCAGCAAATATCTTTCATCTGATGAGTTTTGAGTTCTGCATGAAGCCCATCTTTTATGTGTAAAAATAACAGAAACACTAGTGATAATGAAAGGGACCCACAGTGGCTAGTGACATGTAATTAACCTCATCCCTGCTCTGTGTAGCCAACAGCTAATTAGGTTTGGGCGACTGCATCAAGTAGGATTAAAAACAAACTCCACGGAGATGCCCAAATGTTCAGTTCCTCTCCCTGTTAATTTTGTACTAGAACAAAGGAAAAGTCCCAGGCGGGTTTTTTCTGTCACTGAACATAAGGTGGTTAGATCCCAAATTATGGGCCGCTCTGATTGTGGACATGTGGAATTACAGGAGAGCATTCTTTGTTCTTCTATAGCAGATTTCACCAGGAAGCTACAGATACGTATTAGTATAAACTGAGAAGAACAAAAAAAATGCAATTATTAGTTTTTTAAAAGGCACATATTGGTTTCAAATGCAATTTTCCTGTGAGTATCTGAATTGTGATTGTTAGTCCCACAACCCATGTGTTGAAGTGAGAACCTTTGATACTGCAGAAAATGTCTGGGGATAGAGATGTCACTGAAGTCATTAAGTAAAAGGGACCTGAAGTCGTAGATCAGTTGGTAGGATGTCTGTCTAATATACGTGATGCCCTGGGTTCAATCTACCAAACTCTATAAACTGAATGTAGTGTCACTGGCCTATAGTCCCAGCACCCAAAAGACAGAGGCAGGAGCATCAGAAGTTCAAGGCAATCCTTAGCTATATAGGAATTTTGAGTTTATCCTGGCCAAGAGAAATTGTCTCTTAAAAGATGTGAGAGTTATTAAGTTAATATAGGAGCATAGATTAGTCAGGGTTCTCTAGAGTAGCAGAGTTTATAGAACAAACTTCTCTCTCCATGTATATATGTATATGTATATGTATATGTAGATATATATGATATATGTGTTTATGTATATGTGTATGATGTATATGTATATGGTGTATATGGTATATATGTATGTGTATATGTAGATATATATGATGTATGTGTATGTGTTTATGTATATGTGTATGATGTATATGTATATGGTGTATATGGTATATATGTATGTGTATATGTAGATATATATGATGTATGTGTATGTGTTTATGTATATGTGTATGATGTATATGTATATGGTGTATATGGTATATATGTATGTATATATGTATGTATATATGTTTATGTATGCATACATGCATACATACATACACACATATGGGGTTTTATCAGAATGACTTACAGGCTGTGGTCCAGCTAACCCAACAATGGCTGTCTATGAATGGAAGGTGCAAGGACCCAGTAGTTATTCAGTCCATGAGGCTAGTGGTCTTAGCTTGTCTTCAGAATAACTGGAATCCCAAAGACGTAGGCTCTGAAGCCAATCAAGGAACAGACTTACCAGCAAGGCAAAAGCAATCAGGCAAAGAGCGAACACTCCTTCCATGCCCTTACACAGGCTTCCGCTAGCAGGTGTGGCCCAGGTTAGACGAAGGTCTTTCCACCTCAAAAGTTGTGGAATAAAGTTGTGTCTTCCCACCTCGAGTATCCAGATGAGAAGTGACTCTTCTTCAAATTAAGCAACAATCTCTCACATGTGCCCTGTTTGGGGTGGGGTGGGTGGTTAGTTCATTCCAAATGTAGTCAAGTTGACAACCAAGAATAGCCTTTCCAGGGCAGTGGGGTGTGTCCCGATCTGGTCTGATAGAAACGGAGATCAGAACAAAGAAGGATGCACGTGAGGACGGAGAAAGGAGATGACATCGGCAAGGCCAGAAAAGGGGCTGAGGAGGAGCTAGACTGGCTCTCACCTTGACCTCGAATGTCGGGTGTATGAGCTAAATTTCTGTTCTGATTTGGTTTTGCTGTTTATTACAGAGGAGCAAATTCCTTTTGGAAACGAGAAGGCTGGGACACCTCCCTCCATCCATGCCGACACACACGCCTCCCTCACCACCGAACCGTCAGCCTCATCCAACAATACAAGCACAGAGCTAAGCTGCTCACAAGTGCAAGACCACAGCAGCAGAGCGTCACCCAAGCTCCCGGCCCTTCTGAGGGTAGCCCCGGACCGCCGCGGGGCCCCCACAGCGAAGCCGGTTCTGAGACGGGATAGGAAGACAGGGAGTATCACTGGGGCATGAGGAGAAGACCCCTCTCCCTGGAGTCATCTGAAGCCCCTGACGCAGTTGAAAATCAAGAATTCCAGTAGAGTTAGCACTTGTTCACGCCTACTCTCCCTCCCCAGCTGTCAGTCCTGTTTTTATAACCTCACCAGAAAGCTAACCCTTGCACTGGCAGCTAGGTTCCCAGCGCAAGACACTTGAGGAACATGTTGAGACCTCGTTTTTATGCAGCGAGGTCATGGGATACATTAGGGAGCTGCCTGGACATTCAGAAAGACCTCATCCCACCGTGTTGTCAATGTCTTACTGAATAAGAAATTCCATAACCAAGGACGATGCCTTTAACAAGACACAATGTTAATAGTTTGAAAAAAAATGTATTAATTGGTGATTCTAAAGATGGATAATTATGCTTACCATGGAAACGGGTGCTTATGTTTCAACTTGGAGTCAGTAAGACTTCGGCTTGGGAATGGAAGGGGCTGGTGAGGAGGAGGGCAGAGTCATGTGACCTTTCAGGATGGAAAACACTGCCGCTGCCACCTTCGATGGCACTTTTCTCCAAAGGAATGGCCTTGTCTCTGCTGCAGTGGGAGAATACTGTCCTCCAGGCATTCTGTGCCCTGCAGGCCTCCCAAGCCCACCCTGTGGTTGCCAGGCATTTAGGAGCCTTATGCACTATCCCTCTTCAAGATTCAGATAGGTAGGGTCTTGCAATGAGTATAAAAATGTTTGTTGGGGTTGGAGAGATGGCTCAGCAGTTAAGAGCACTGATAGCTCTTCCAGAGGTCCTGAGTTCAATTCCCAGCAACCACATGGTGACTCAGAACCATCTGTAATGGGATCTGATGTCCTCTTCTGGTGTGTTTGAGGACGGCTACAGTGTACTCATATACAATAAATAAGTAAATTAAAAACTAAAATCGTTTTAAAAATACACATTTGTTAAATCTCTTAATATGTTATTTCTGCACATCTGTCTTTATGTCTATATTTACATATATTTGCATGAAATTTGCATACGCACGGATAAAATATAGCAATTATCTAGAATACTGATGTGCCCTCTATCCTGGTAAGATGGAACATGTGACAAGTAAGGACACATGGTATTTTTTCCCAACTCTGTGATGTCAATTTAGCATTTTCCTAGCCCTCGTGGCATCTCTGCCTTTTATACACTATAATTAAGGTCCAGTTTCTTTTTTTTTTTATTAGATATATTCTTTATTTACATTTCAAAGCTTGTCCCCTTTCCTGGTCCCTCCCCAACCCTCCCTGCAAAGTCCAGTTTCTTGTGCATAGAAACACATCAGTTCGTGACTTCCAGCTTTGAGCTAGCAGACAAGAATGGGCATCTGGCCAGGCAGCGTAGGAAGGAGGGCAGAGTCCCTGTAGGAGCAAAAGTCTTGGTGGGGGAAGTCTTGGTTTAGCTTCTTAGGCCGAGAGCAGTGTCTGTAGAAAGAGTCTCAAAATGGGAAAGGGTAAAGGTCCCACAGGCCCTGCTTGTCTGTGGGAAGTCTTGGGGAGTGCTCCATCGGGGGTGCTCCATCGGGGGTACTCCATCGGGGGTGCTCCATCGGGAGTGCTCCATCGGGGGTGCTCCATCGGGGGTGCTCCATCGGGAGTGCTCCATCGGGAAACAGCAGGTTCTGTTGTAGATGTGCTACACCTCACTCTTACCAAACCTTCTCCCCGTCTTGTCAGTCTGTCCTGAAATGGAATCCCCAGGAGAATGACAGGGATGACATCCAAAGGTAGAATTTGGGGATGTGGGGTGGTGCTGACGACACTAAGGTTACCACTTGTAACCCCAACATTGATATTTATAAAATGTTACTGGGGGGGATGATGGGGGCTGGGCAGAAATTGAACTAAATATTATGAAACTCCGTGTTTGAGTGTTACTATTTGCTTTCTTTCTCTTCCATGAGGGTATGTATAGCAGTGAGTTTTGGCTACCCCGCTTTGGCTCCCCGTGGATCTCACGTGCACACCCTCCCAGGAACTATTTTTGGATTCGAGAATGAAACACACACGCACACACACACACACACACACACACACACACACACACATTAGCTTATTTTTAAATGCCTCGACTACCTCAAAGGCTGGGCACTCCTAAACCTTCCCCTGCTACCCCAGACCCAATTGGGGAAGTGACCGGTGCCACTCACATGGCTTCCTCTCCCGAGGCTCCTGCGTCCCATCCTTCTACCCCAAGTCCTGGCAATTCTGCACCGTTCCTCTTTGTGTCCTACCCATGTAACTCTAAGTGTTGTTAGACAATGATGCCCTGTGCCCTGTCATTGGCCATTGGCATCTGTATTGATCGATCATAAACCAATTGGGGACAAGGACACGCAGATTCCCCACTGAATCAAAGCGTTAGAACAAGTGGGGGTGAAGGGCCACCTGCGTTTGCTGTATGGGTTTGTAGCTGTCTGGCCTTTTACCACAGTGAACATGGGACTCAGCAGGGTGACCTCAGTGGTAGCCTAAGAGCTGCCCAGTGTTAGGGTCTGGAAACACCCCTGGGATTTCTTCCTGGCATTCTTCACCCTTCCCTCTCATCTCTGGGAGAATGCCGTGCTCCTTAGCAGTTTTTAAAGAAAATCCCATCTGAGTGTGACCCCCTGCGGCGCAATCATTTCCTAAACAACAATTAATATCGATGGTGGGGAGGGAAGCTCTTTTCCTGGACAGAGCCAAGCTCTGACACGGAGTGTAGAAGTCAGCCCTTACACTCGGGGCATAAACAGTTCCTATCAGCCGGCACCTTTCCGGCATGATCCCGTGGCTACAGTACCGATAAGGGTGAGTAGTGGGAGTGGGATGAGGCACAAATGAAGCTGAAGGAATCCCAGGTAGCCGCCATTAGAAGTGGACTCTGCCGAGATGACTTCTGCAGAGCCTGCTGGGGTTTCCAGGTTCTTGTGCCCAGGAACGAGGACTTGGACAGAGACATGGGTACAGTAAAAAGCAGAGTGAGAACTTCATGCACATATCTTACATGGTTTGTCCAAATCACCCCATTCCCTACCCTCTCTCCCGCCTCTAGCTCCTCACCTCCTCTTTTCCCTCCAAACCTCATGTGTTCTTTTGTTTATTTTTTAAAAGATTTATTTGTTTATTTTTAAGGATGTATTTATTTGTTTATTTTATGTATATGAGTACATTGTAGTTGTACTGATGGTTGTGAGCCATCATGTGGTTGCTGGGAATTTGAATTCAGGACCTCTGCTTGCTCCGATCGGCCCCGCTCACTCCGGTTTAAAGATTTTATTGTTATATCTAAGTACACTGTAGCTGTCTTCAGATACACCAGAAGAGGGCGTCAGATTTCATCACGGATGGTTGTGAGCCACCATGTGGTTGCTGGGATTTGAACTCAGGACCTTCGGAAGAGCAGTCATTGCTCTTAGACGCTGAGCTATCTTTCCAGCCCTTCTTTTAAAAAGTCCACCATGTCTATTTACCTATGTGTGCATAAATATAGGGCTGTTTATTGAAGCATGATGTAATGGAGCTCAGCCTTTCAGGAACCTCATCCCTGGTGAGAGAACTTTTTGATTGTTTGTTTTTGTTTTGTTTGTTTGTTTTGAGGCAAGATCTCTTTTTATAGCCCAGCCTGTCTTGGAACTTGCTATTAGAGTAGACTGGCCTTGAATTCACAGAGATTCACCTGCTTCTGCCTCCTGGTTGCTGGCATGAAAGGTGTGAGCACAGTTGATGGCTTCTGCGCGCGCGTGTGTGTGTGTGTGTGTGTGTGTGTGTGTGTGTGCGCGTGCGTGTATATGCGTGTGTGTGCATGTGTGTACGCACACATGTGTGTATGTGTATGCGTGTCTGTGTGTGCACGTGCGTGTGTGTGTGTGTGTTTCTGTAGGGTTCAGTTTTCTTTAAGGAGCTGCCCACTGGGAGTTTGACCACGCTCCAGTGAGTATATGGGCAACACAAATTGGACTTAGTGATTTTTTTTTTTTTATCTTTTGAGGGAGGGCACAAGAGGAGAAGCTGGACCTGGGAGGACTGGAAAGTGAGTGTGAACAGGGTCCATTGTGTGAAATTCCCAAATAATCAATAAAAATATTATGTTGGGGCGGGGGAGTTGTGAGCCATCATGTCCAGCCAACGAAAGAACTTTTAAAGAAAAGAACATACTTCCAAGGTGTGGTGGTTTGAATAGGAATGCCCCCCCACCACACACACACACTCGTGTGTTTGAATGCTTGGTTTATAAGGAGTGCTGCTATTAGGAGATGTGGCATTGTTATCACTGGGTGGACCAGCTTTGAGGTCTCTATGCTCAGGCTCCAGCCAATGTGACATCAGACCCTCCTCCTGGCTGCCTGCAGAAGCCAGTCTCCTTCTGCCTTCAGATCAAGATGTAGAACTCTCAGCTCCTTCTCTAGCATCATGCCTGCCTGGACTCTGCCATGCTTCTCGCCATGACGATAACAGACTGAACCTCTGAAGCTATAAGCCAGCCCCAATTAAATGTTGTCCTTTATAAGAGTTGCCTTGGTCATGGTGTCTCTTCACAGTAATGGAAACCCTAACTAAGACACAAAGGAAGAAGACAGTCAGAGAAGAAAGTTTAGCAGTTCAAACAGGTATTCGGTACAAAAAGCTGGGCTTTTATGTTACCTTAGCCAGATTTTTTTTCCCCTTTACATAATAATACTGGCTTTGTATAATAATACTATTATATTCTAAAATTATAATATTGTGATTATATTATATAAAAGTACAATATTATAATATAAATTATACTAATATATAATAAAATAATATGAGCGTGGCCCACCGTGTAAATCTAAAGGTTTATTTTTCAATTTTTATTTGTGCATGTGTTTACATGTGTGTGCACATGAGCTTGAGTGTATATGTGTCTGTAGAGTTCAGATAAATGCGTTTGATCCCATAGAGCTGGAATTGCATGCACTTATGAGCCACTAGGCATGGGAACTGAACTCATGTACATCCTCTGGAAGAGCAGAAAGCACTCTTAACTGCTGAGCTGTCTCTCCAGCCCCAGTCATTCTAAGTACAGCTTCCGGCATCAGATGCCTAATTAGATGTGTATATCTCTACCCAGTGTTGCTAGCACAAAGAGGCAAGGACTGCATCCAACTGCCGTGTGACTCTATGCCTGGGCCACAGCGCCAGCCAATACACACAGTTTTTGTATCTCTCTCTCTCCTCAGTTCCAACTTCTGTTCTCAATTGCTAATTCCATGAGAATTACCTATATTTATGCACATATGGGTAAATATTTTTAATAATATTATTAAATTTATTTATTATTTTATTAATATTTGTTTAATTAATATATTTATTATTAATTAATATAATTTTAAGTACACTGTAGCTGTCTTCAGACACACCCAGAAGGGGGCGTCAGATCTCATTAAGGATGGTGGTGAGCCACCATGTGGCTGCTGGGATTTGAACTCAGGACCTTTGGAAGAGCAGTCAGTGCGCTTATCCACTGAGCCATCTCTCCAGCCCTCCATGAGACTTTTTTGGACCTTACTCTTCACCTTGTTTTCTTTTGCTGCAGGAGGATTACTAGGAGTTCAAAGCCAGCATGGGCTACACAGGGAAACTACAGTTTAGAAGGAGTATGAGGAGGAAAGACTGGGTGACCCACCCTTAAAATCCACCATGGACAACATAGGCAAGCCCATTTACAAAACAAAACCAAAATTTGTGAGAAGAGTTTTGGAATCAGCGCAGATCCTTTAAATTTCCCCATTACCTAAGAATATAAAAGCTTAACCTACAATATTTTTTTCACTTGAAATATTCTATAATATTCACTTGAAAAAAAATTATTTCAAACTCCGGAAAAAGAAAGGCAGGTTGAAACACTAATCAGAGTTATTTGTGCTCCCCGGCAGGGGTCTGCTGCCCTAATTACCACACGGGAATGTAAATTATCTAAACAAGTCAAGGAGAAAAAACATCCTTAGGATAAGGAGCCATTTTCCTGCCTTCTTTTTCGTGTCCTTCCCTGGATCCTTGCTTGCCAACCTCACTGGAGTTAATTCTAATGTCCCAAGTCTGGCAGGGGTGGGGATGGGGTGGGGGAGAGTGTGTGGCATTGGTTAGCTTTAAATGCCCATTCAAAAAGGGCGTAGTTCTGGGACAGACTGCCTCAGCCTAGCAGCTCAGCGCTCGACAAGTTAAATGGAACTGTGGCAACTGATCAGTTGGTCAAGTGCTTGCTTCACAAGTCCGAGGACTTCAGTTTGCTCCCCAGAACCCGTATAAGAAACTGGGCAGGGTGGCATACACCGTGTGCTGTACCCTTAAACTCTGAGCCAGAATAAACCTGTTCTCCCTTAAATTGCTCCTGTCAGACTACTTTATCATGTTAACAGGAAAACAAACAAGACAAGACAACCTAAGGGAGTACACCGTAAAAGGAGGTTCAGGGGCTCGGAATACCGCACAGGGGCCCAGGTATGCAAGACTCTTGGTTCAATCCCAAGCACCGCAACGAATGAACGAATGAATCAATCACTCACTCAATAATATAAAATTAAAGATAAAAAGAGGTCTCAGACACAATTAAAAATGGCAACAGTGTTTAATTTAAAAAGCAGGGGCTGATTTTTATGTTGGTGTGAGTCTTTTGTTTGCATGCATGTGTGTGTGTGTGTATGTGCGCTGTGTGCATGCCTGTTACACTCAGAGGCTAGAAGAGGACATCAGATTCTCTGTACCTGGAGTTATAGACAGTTCTGAGCCGCCATTTAGTGCTGGACACTAAATCTAGTCCTCTGTGCGAGTAGCTTGCGCTCTTAACCACTGAGCCATCTCGCCAGCCCCCACCACCAAGGCGCGCTCCTTTATCTACTTTCTATCTGACAAACTTTTGCTCCTCAATCTCTTCCTTCTCTTTCTCCCCTTCCTCCTCTTTTTTTTTTCTTTTTTTTTCCCTTTTGGAGATAGTGTCTGCTGTACCCAGGCCGGCCTCCAATTTGCTATCTCACTATGTCACTGAGGGTGACCTTGAACTTCTGACTCTGATGCCCATCTCCCAAGGGCTCCGGATTACAAGCTTGTGCCACCACAGCTCGTTTGGGCATTCCTGGAGATCAAGCCAAGGGGGTTCTTGAATGCTTAGTAACAGTTTGACAGATGAACGAAATCCCCAGGTCTGAGCATATAATCCTCTTCCCTCTGTTGCCTCCCATGTGAGCTACTGGAAGAGGAGTCCAGAAAGCACAAAGGCCCTGTATTTCCTTGGTCTGAGCACCAACCATATCAGGGTCGATGAATGTCTGCACTTTAACTGTTACTCCTCTTTCCTATGCTCTCAATGCTGGCAAATTGGCCAGAACCACACCCACATTAGCCATTTTTTTTTCATCCTTTTTCTGATCAAGTCTGTTTATAGATACCCACTTCACAGCCTTTAGCCGTTTGCTGTACACAGGAATGCTGGAAACCCCTCTTTTCTTTGGCATGCTTTTTCAAGAGAGTTGTTGCAGTGCTTTGCAAATACTTTTTTGCTTATCAGCTAAAGACACCCAGAGGAGGGCGATTGGTAAGTCCCTTTCTCTTTCCAGCCTGGCTGCTTGTGATTATCATGGATTCAAGCCTATATAGAGACCTGGTTTGGAGGTCACAGGATCTGGGCACAGGACATGAGTGAAAAGCTCAGTCGGTGGCAGATGGGTTCCAGCACCCTTATTCTTAGAAATAGAAACACATCTTCCGTTTGTGTAATTACCATTTACTACACCCAATAGTGGTTTCAAGCCCTTCACATCTACGTGAATTTACTTTATGTCGGAGTGAAAGTGACTTTATGACCCAATGACCATTAATATGACTTATTGCATTATGTTTGGGAGGAGGAGGGGAGAAGACATTCTGATGAGGAGAGGCCGGCCGGCTGGCCTCATGCTTCGCCCCAGAAGAGAGGAGACAGACTCTGCTCCATTGTTAGAGAGCTGAAGCCCTAGCGACCAGCTGTTTGTTTCCTAATCCTATAATCCTCTTCCAGATGTGCGTGTCCTAGGCCTGCGCAAGCGATACCAGAGCGCAGGTAGTGATAGTTCTCCTGGAAGCAATTTTGAGTTCAGAAGGTGTCGGCGTCAAGGACTGTGAGAAATGACGAGCCACCTCAGTCCAGTGTTGCGGTCCTTGCATGACAGTTGTTGGAGGAGAGACTGTTTTAGTGTCTGACCCAGCTTCCCAACAGAGCAAGGTTCAGGGAAGCTAGGAGGGCAGCCCGAAATTCACGGGAGCGCGCTGCGCAGCCTCGGCGGGCCGCCCACCTGGAGCGTGTCCGCAGCGTGAATTTCAGAACCGCTGGGCGGACAGCTCCCCGGAGCCGGGCGCGGCTGCGCAAGGGGCGGGCCAGAGCGCACGGAGCACGGGGACCCGCCTCCCTCCCCACGCCGGCGAGCCGCTAGGAGCCTATGGGCGGTGCTCCCCGCGACTGAGTGTCCTAGCACCACGCCCCCGAGGAGGCGTGGCGACCGGCTATCCCCGCCCCCGCAAGGCCCGCGCTCTCCATTGGCCAGCGGCTAGAGGTGCTGGAGGCGGGCCCGGTCTACGGCTCGCGCCCGGGAAGGTCGGCGGCGGCGCAACGCGGTTGCCGCGGGGAGGGTGCGCGAGGACGCGACGGGGCCGGGCGCGGCGGAGACGCAGCGGGTGGGGGCGGCGGCGGCTCGGGGCAGCGGCTGAGTCTCTTCCCGCCGCGGCCGCAGCCAGCGGCGCCCGAGCTCCAAGGCGCATCCCGGGCGCGCGGCCCGAGCGGCCAAGACGGCGGGCAGGCCGGGCGCGGGGCGGCGCGCGCTGTGCTGCGGGCTGCGCTGGTGGGGAGCCGCGGGCCGCGGCGGGGGTCCCGGGCCCGGCGTGTGCGGCTGGGAGGTGCTGTGGGGTGTGGGCGCGCGGGCGGCGGCCGGGGCTATGGCCGAGGGCGGCGGGGGCGCGCGGAGGAGGGCTCCAGCGCTGCTGGAGGCAGCCCGTGCACGCTACGAGAGCCTGCACATCTCGGACGACGTGTTCGGCGAGTCGGGCCCGGACAGCGGCGGGAACCCCTTCTACAGCACCTCCGCAGCCTCGCGCTCCTCCTCGGCCGCCTCCTCGGACGATGAGCGTGAGCGCCCCGCGCCTCCGGGGACCGCCCCGCCACCCCACGCCGCGGATCCCTTGGAACTCGAGGAGGACGAGACCGGTGGGGGCTGGAGCGCCGTGCTGAGGGATCGCCCGCCCCCGCGCTTCGAGGACACCGGTGGTGAGGATCGACCGGGGACACTGGGATGCAGGGACACAGGGCGCGGTCTGAAGGCTGGAGCACGGGCCAGACTGGTTCCAGACACACCCGACCCACACCTGTGTGTTTTTGGAAACAGCTGGTTTGGGGAGCAGGGATTAAACAGAGACAGTCCTATTGCACAGGGTGGTGGTCCCAGGTTTCTCGTGGGTGGAAACCAAGCTAGCACTTTGCCAGAAGCTTTCTGTCGTCTGGCAGTGTCACACCTGTGGGGTCTGTAAAGTATGGCTTTTTTGGTGGAGGGGATCCAAGCGCCTGGCATAACTGAGGCTGGGTTCTTTGCAGTACGCAGGACCTAGGTGTCAGGGGTCAGGGCAGTCGCAGCTGAAGCACATAGAGAGCCCAGTGCCAGGGCACCCCAACATCTTCACTGCGCTCTTGTTTTCCTGAGAAACTTCCTGTGGTGCCAGTCGATCTCTCGCTGAGCACCGGAAGGAGCCAAGGGTGATTCCACTGCGTTAGGGAGTGTTAGTCTGAGTTACTTTCAAGGTGTGTAGACCAGATTCTAGAGGCGGCTGGAATTGAGCGCAGCCGTTCTGCCTGTCTGGGCCCTCGGCTGTTGGCTTCTCCAGAGTCGAATTCTAAACTAGAGCTGCTTTGCTGCAGCAGCTCGGCTTCTGCTGTCTGAGGGGAGGAAGCTGCTTTCCCGTTTGACCCTCAGTACTGCTGTTTAGGCTCCTTGTCTTCCTGGCAGGCAGATGTTACACCATATTCTGGGAAGTGCACATAACCAGTGTGACTGGGCACCGGGGTGCCCTTTGCATAATCTCTCTTCTCTCCTCTCTTCTCCTCTCTTCTCTTCTCTTCTCTTCTCTCCTCTCCTCTCCTCTCCTCTCCTCTCCTCTCCTCTCCTCCCTTCTCCTCTCCTCTCCCCTCCCCTCCTCTTCTCTTCTCTTCTCCCCTCCCCTCCCCCCTCCTGTCCCCTCCCCTCCTCTTCTCTTCTCTCCTCTCCTCTCCCCTCCCCTCCCTTCCCCTCCTTTTCTCTTCTCTTCTCCCCTCCCCTTCCCCCTCCCCTCCCCTCCTTTTCTCTTCTCTTCTCCCCTCCCCTTCCTCCTCCCATCCCCTCCCCTCCCCTCCCCTCCTCTCCTCTTCTCTCTCTCTCTCTTGCATAATCTCTCTCCTCTCTCTTCTTTGCATAATCTCTCTCTCTCTCTCTCTCTCATACACACACACACACACACACCGACAGTGTACATGGCACTATAGTTATTGTTCATCAAGACTGCAGGTGCACAGGAGGCAGGCTCCAAGGCCTGGGTATGGCAACCTGGCTGCAGGGAGTTGGCAATGGGAACAGTTGGCCCAGGTCTGGAGGGAGTGGTCTGCAACTTTGCCAGGCTGCAGCGAGGATGGGCAAGGTTGCAGCTGGTTTGGAGGTCTCCCATCACCACGCTGTGGTGAATGGTACTCTAAATTGTCCTCCTGTATACAACCCTTCATCTCCCAGTGTGCCTTAAGGGCCTCCTGCCCTGGATAGCTGCTTTCCATATTGGTTGTTGGGACTGTACCAGCCTGGTGCTCTGGTTTGCCAGTCTTTGTGCGGTGAGCCTTTGTGATCCCGCGTTGATCTTGCAGCACTTAAGGTAGACGTCTGCAGAGGAGAAGTCAGCAAAGCTGAGGTCGCAGGGCAAAATAGGGATGTTGTGCTGGGTTAAGCTTAGTTTAGATAAAGGGTCTGGTATTGAGAAGGGTAAACACACCGAAGTGACTTAACCAGTACCTTGTTTCTTAGTACCTATAAGATGTTCGGAAGCAAAACCCTCTGTCCACTGTTCACTCTGTCTACTGTGCACTCTGTCCACTGTGCACTCTGTCCACTGTTCCCTCTGTCCACTGCGCACTCTCATCATGAAGACCTGGATTGCCTGTCACTGGCATTAGGGTTATATCCTGCTTCCTGACAGTGCCACTGAGTTTGTGCCTTTTCCTGAGAGTCATTCAGAGGCTCCTTGGGCAAAAGCATTAGAAACTGTCTGCTGGTATTTGTGGCCAGTGTTGCTTTTCTGCGTTAGAAGTGGTCCTCTCTTTTAAATTTAGATCTACTTTAGAATTCCCTCTGTGGTACCTGCTCCCCGAGGGAAACATGGGGAAAGGGGAGAGGGACAGAGTTGATGCCTTGTTGAACCCGAGGAGTGTGATTTATCAGAGCTTAAAATAGATTCGGATTTCCAGGTTGGTCAGAAAAGATCCTTGAGCCCAGGAGCATGGAGAGAGATGGATGTGTTTATTAGGGAGCTGGTTGCTGCAGCACTCAGCCAAGAGGTTCAGCCTGCTAAGCTACAGCATCAGGGAGGCTCCAACAATTGCTGCTCTACACCTCCACAAACGCAGCCTGAATCTCTCTCCCTTCTGTGTGACCCAGTTGCTTAACAGATGAAACTGCGCGGGTAGGGTAGGGGGAGAGGAAGAGTGGTGTTTTGATCTGTTACAATGTTACATTGTTTCATAATAGAACATTTGCTATTGCTCTGGCGGCAGCAGTCTAGCGAGGACTGCTTAGGACTCTAGGTTGCTATGGGACTTGCGGACTTGCCCCACTGTACGCAGTTGTATCTGTGCATGAGTCTGAGTGTGCAGATGGGTGTGAGGAGCAGTTCCCTTGCTGCTAGTGGTGGAGCTGGGGAGATTTTCTTCTCTTGGAGAGAATGCAGCTTGATTCCCTTGAAGACCTGGGAGACGTTTGCTGAGTCTTTGGGCAGGAAAGAGGTGTGTGATGGGACCACTACATATTGAGCTGCTGTAGAATAGTTCTGTGGCTCCATGGAGATTTTTGTGCATATAGAAGAGTCATTGGTGCTGAGCTGAGAAGAGGGAAGGGGAGAATCCTGGCCCTTCCAACTGTTCCAGTCTTCCCAGCCTCATCCCTATGTCCATGGTTCAGCTATCTGGATGGAGCTTGGGGAAACACAGCCGGCAGTGGCAGGGGAGTGGCTCTCGCACCTCCCTCAGGCCCAGCTCTGAGGTGTGGGTCCCCTTGGGAAGACTTACATATAAACACTGGCAGGCTGGTGTCCATGCTTTAACCCTTGTGTAGATGGGAGAGTCTTCCTGGGAACTGAACTGCTTTCTGGGAGGACAGGGTCCAGACTTACAGCTAAAACCCCCAAAATAGCCCAGCCAGCTGTCAGCCTCACTTGTCTTCCCACTGTGCAAATCGCCAGCAGTGTGCAAAGCTCTCCTGGGAGCAGTGTGAAATTCAGCCGGGCTGTGTCTGGGGCCTCTGACCTTCAGGCTTCCTCCTCCAAAAGGAGGCAGAGAAGCAGGCAGTACCACACTCTCAGGCCTCCTGTTCTCCTGTTCTCCCTTTGCTGGGTTTCTGTGGCGACCGACCCCTCTCATCCATGCTAACCTCCAAGACTCAGTAGGAGCCTGACCTTGGGAAGATGAGAGGAATGTGGGGTGGGAAATTAACATTGTTGAATTTTTGTGCTTTGAGTTTACTGCTAGATGATGATGATGATGATGGAGGAGGAGGAGGAGGAGGAGACGGGGTTTCTCTGTGCAGCCCTGTCTGTCCTGAAATTCACTCTGTAGACCAGACTGGCCTCGAGCCCAGACATCCACCTGCCTCTGCCTTCCAAGTGCTGGGATTAAAGGCGTGGGCCACCACACCTGGCTTACTGTTGGTTTATTAAAGCAGTCTTTTATTTTTAGCATTTGTAACAATTACCTTATTTATTATATATTTATTCCTTGAGGTTTTCATGTGCCCGTGCAATGTATTCTGATCATATTCACACTCTTCCCCCCTCCAACTCTTCCCAGACCTGCTCCCCTCACATCCGCCTCCCAACTTTGTTCTTTCTTTCTTCCTCTCTCCCTCTCTTTCTCCCTTCCTCCACCTCCCCCTTCCTCCCTCCCCTCTCTTTTTAATAACCTACTGAGTCTAATTTATGCTGCCTATATATGCAGAGATATGAGACTGTCCACTTGAGCATGGTCGACCTGGCAGGTACCACATCCCTAAAGAAAACTGACTCTTTCCTAGCAGAAACCGGCTGTCAAAGCTCCTTAGGTGGGATCAGAGCTGTTGTACCCCGTCCATGCTGGAACACAGACCAACTTGATCTCCATTATATGAATTCTAGAGTGTAGTGGTCCTTTGTGTCTGGGAGACACTGCATCACCCCCCCCCCGCAACCCTCCAGCCTATCTCTTACATCTTCCCACTGTCCCCTCCTCCAATGTTCCCTGAGTCTTTCGGGCAGAGGCGTGATATACATGCCCCATTTATAGCTGAGCACTCCATAGACATTCCTTGAAGTCTTAACCAGTCATGAATCTAATACCATCCAGAAAAACCTTTTCAACTCATGAGTGAGAAGAGAGAAATGTTTCTTTTTTTGAAGCCAGAGTTAAGTGTGTGGGGGGGGGGTCTGTGACCGGGGAGAGCAGGAGGCCTTCCTGTGGAATCAGGAGCAGTACCTTCTGTCATGGCTCTGTGCCAGGCCGTGTGGCCGCAGAAGGAGCCTGGGAGTTGGGGAGCTGGAACTGCGATCTCAGGCAGTGCTGCCTAACTGTGAGCAGCGGTGCAGGTTCGGCGCAGCCGGCTTCCTGGGAGCTCCTGGTGTGGGTCCCATCAGTTACTGCTGTTCTGTGCCTTGTCACACTGCGTGCTCACACAGACTCCGGTGGAGAAATTGTCATCTCAGCACAGGAAGATGGTCTTAGCTTCCTAGCTGTGAGGGCGGGTGGAGAGACCTGTCCAGGTGGACGGCATCCACCTAGTCACACCTCACACCTCAGGGCAGGCAATCCCACCCCCCTTTTTTTTTCTTACTAGTACTTCTTTCAGATCTGCCACCTTCCCCGGCTTATTTCCATGTTAATACGTAAAATTTATTTTTTTTACTAGGTGGGGGTGGAGTTGCTGTTCTTTGGATTTTAACACAGGAGTGTACTTTTATAAGCAACTCTTGTCAGGGCGGCCAGGAAGATCCTAGACTTTCTACTCTCCCTAGGGGCATAGTGCTGTTTTCAGGAAGCAAGACTTCCTGTTCCATGAAGTGTGGCTATGGCCTGTGGAGGATCTTCACTAAGTTCTGGGGTATCAGACTCACCTTGATTTCTAAAAACGGTGATTGTATATTTTTCTTAACAGCATAATAAACATGTTCATTTTACTCATTACTTGTGACGCTAAATACATAAGTCATGTATATAAGCATCATGGTGGGGTGACCTGAATTTTTAATTACAATTAATGACTCATGGATATTTTCCATTAAATTTTCAAATCATAAAAATTTAATGAATCCGCAATACAGTGATTCCACTGGCGAGCCTCGAGCCTATGGTCTTAAAAAGTTGTTGTCGTGTTTGTGTGTGTATATGGTGTGTGTGGGGCATGTGCGACATGGGGCGCATATGGAGATCAGAGGACAGTTTTGTAGAAGCAGTTCTTTCCTTCCATACTACATGGGTTCCAGGCATGGCACTCGGGACTTCTGGCTTGGATGGCAAGCACCTTAACCACTGAGCCATCCTATTCACTCCTATTTGCCTTTTTTATAATTTCACTATTAGATCAATGTCATGATGACTGCCCTCGCAGCTTAGTTTGTGGACACATCCTAGATTTGATCCTCAACGTAAAACCAGCTTAGGAGAATCAAAGGGAAGGATTTTTGGATGTTTTTTAGAGGTTTTGGTACCTGTCGTGAAAGAACGTTCTAGAAGCATACCTATTTACGCCCTTGCCAACAGTGAGGGCATCGGCCGGTCCACAAGAGGTTTTGGTCATGTGACAGGCATCTGCTTGTGGTTCCAGAGGTCCCAGACTCTGGCTGACTGCACTGCTTGGAGGCTGGGGTGAGACAGAGCATGATGGCCAAGCTGGTGGAGCAGCTGGGATGCAGACGGGGCCGGAGCTGGAGGGACAGGGACAAGAACCACCCCTCAGAGGCACGCCTCCAGTGAGTGACCTGAGCTCACTAGAGAGCCGACAGCTTGTGATCCATCAGTGGGTGTCTTAGTGAGGGTTTACTGCTGTGAACAGACATCATGACCAAGGCAACTCTAATATGGACAACATTTCATTGGGGCTGGCTTACAGGTTCAGAGGTTCAGTCCATTATCATCAAGGCAGGACCATGGCAGCATCTAGGCAGGCATGGTGCAGGAGGAGCTGAGAGTTCTACATCTTCATCTGAAGGCTGCTAGTGGTAGAGTGGCTTCCAGGCAGCTGGGATGAGGGTCTTAAAGCCCACGCCCACAGTGATACACCTACTCCAACAAGACCACACCCACTCCAATAGGGCCACACCTTCTAAATGTGCCACTTCCTGGGCCGGGCATATACAAACCATCACAGGGGTGGAGGCTCTTGCCTTGGGGACCAAGGCTTTTGTGGGGGGCACTGTTGTACTTTCATCCTGTTGCAGTGATAAAAAACTGATTAAAAGCTACTTGGTGGAGGAAAGTGTTTTCTTCATCTTAAACTTTCCTGTTTTATCATTGAGGGAGGATGGGAAAGTCATGGAAGGCAGAAATTATGAAAGAAGGCTGTCAGGATAATGCCCCTCACACGTGCTCACAGCCTGATCTAGGCAGCGTGTCAGCTGAAGTCCCTCCTCAAGGGACTCTGGGTGCTGTCAGGTCGACAGTGGAAACTAATCAGGACAGATGTTCAGCTCCGAAGTGATTAACATCACCTTTCAGGACAGCAAAACAGCATGTGGTTTGGGGGATGTGCCTCGACTTTCGGGGAGTCTTGCACTCAATGAAGTGTTTGTGGGGAGTGTAGTAGACATGGGGTGCATATGTCCTGAATCCCCAGGACAATGACTTTTTATGGGGTGAATTCACACACACGGACACAAGTAAAAGACACCTCAAGACCTAGAAGATTCCCCTGATCCCCATAGCCACCGTCTGTCTCCCTCTCCTAGAGACAGCCATGAGAGTTTTATCTCCTAAAGTAATGTTTCTTATATTATGCTCCTAAGACTCATTCATATTATCCCATGTCTCATATTTTTAAAAAATTACTTGCAATTTTGAAAGATTTATTATTTTAAATTATGTGCAAGTATGTATCTGCATGCGGGGATGTGTGTGAGTGTAGGTTCCCATGGAAACCAGAGCCGTCAGATTCTTCGCGCACGCGGAGCTGGACTTAGAGATGGTTGTGAACCACCTGTGACCGGTGCTGGGAACTGAACTCTGTTCTTCCGGAAGGGCAGCAAGCCCTCTTAACCTCTGACCCATCCCACCATCTACCTGCCTGTGTTTTTACGACCTGTATTTCTCCATTTCTCTTGAGCACACATACCTAAGAGTGGTTCGCTGGGCATGGTTTAGATGTCTGTTGAGACTTTAGATCATTCTTGACTGTGGGGAGTTGGCCTTGTGCTTCCTGAGCCGTTAGGCAGCACGTCAGGCCCTCTCGCTTTCGCTCTCCTCCTCGGTGGTAACTAGGCACCTTTCTGGACATTGCCGTGTGTCTCCTGGGGGTGGGGGGACAGGATGACTCCGTGCGGGGAGTGGGGGGAACCACCACCGAAGTGGGCAGTGATGGTTTTCCCGATGAGTCTCTGTTGGCAGGGAGTGAGACAGTGCCAGATATTAATTCAGCAAGCACATTGAGCCTCTGGGATAAAAAGATAAGTAAGTTCAGTCTCCTGGGAGTGGGGAGGGGCGGGTGACAAATGGAGGAGAAAGGGGGTGATCAAGGGAAGGAGATTTACACAGGATTGCAGAGCGCAGCGCAAGAGCAATTAGAAATTAGTCGGGGATGGAAACTGTCTTAACTGAGATGGCGCCGAGCTTAGGATTCTTGCTGGGGATCCGGGTTTGATTCCAGCACCTATACGGTGGCTCACAGTTGTCTATAACTCACTCCAGGGGGTCTGATACCCACTCGTGGCCTCTGTGGGCACAGCGTGCACACAGTATACTTACATACATGCAAGCAAAACTCGAGTAAAAGATAAATATTTTTAAAAGGAGAAAGAGAAGCCCGTGGTGGCGGCAGCAGCGACCGCTGTGCACACCCTCAATCCAAGCAGCACTCGGGAGGCAGAGCCAGAGGCAGGAGCATCTGTAAGGTCCAGCCTGGTCTACAGAGTGAGTTTCAGAATAGTCAGGGCCTCTCAGAGAAACCCTGTGTTGAAAAGAAGGGGTGGACTCCCTTGTGTGAATGAATCCTGCGTTTCTCTTCTCAGGAGTGCTTTGAAACTTGGAGTTTATGTTGTTCAAACTCTCGTAACCTTGAGGAGCTGAACTCCAACGTGCCAAGGTCACGCAGTATCCCCCTTACTGGGGTGGGGGTGGGGGGTTCCAAAGGTTCCTGGGAAGGAGGGCTGGGAGAGGGTGGGAGGGGCCTGACAGGAGGCTGGCAGCCCCGAGGTCTCTGGAGAGGGACTCTGCTTTGCTCTGTAGGCTGGAGTGCGTGTGCTGTGCTGGCCTTGGACCTGGAGCTTTTCAGGGCTCCTCCTTTGCTTCTCCTTAGATCGAGGAGTTTGTTTCTTGTGCGGAATTATTTTTGCTTAATTGTGTTTTGGTTTCGGAGACAAGATCTCACGAAGCCCCTGAAGCCGACACGGAACTGGATGCGTGGCCCAAGCTGGACTTTCTGTCCCCCGAGTGCAGCCTGTACCGCCACACCCGGATGTGATATCATTTCAAAAAAAAGTTTTGGCTTTTGCGGTGTTTTGAATTTGTTACTTCCAGATAACAGGAGTTCAGTTCATACCACATGGTCCAGCAATTAGCGGAGGGGTGTTGGATTATAACTACATTTGGAAATAATAGCCAAAACCTTCAATCTTTGTGTTAATACAGTCTTCATCCTCCTTGTGTCTGTACCTCAGGGGTGGGATTCTTGGCTCCTGCAGGCTCTTAGGTTTTCCCTTACTGTTTTCCTCTGTGGCCGCACTGCGTCCCAGGCCCAGCAGCAGTGTGTAGCTCGCTAGGCCCCATCTTGTCCTGGGGCCCAGCTTGCTCTAGTTTATGGGTTTGACTTTAGTCAGTCTACTGAGGGCAGCGTGGATCTACGGTTGTTCTGATTTGGGTTGCCCCAGTGACTCATGGATTTGAGCAGCTCTCATTACATTTACTGTCTTTTGAATATTATTTTTGTGCATGTACATACATGTTCATGCGTGTTCCGGTCCACTTTCCTGTTTGCGCGGGTGCATCTGGAGCCAGATGCCAACCTTGGGAGTATTGCTTAGTCCCTCGCCGCTGGCTGTGTTGTTGTTTTGGGCTTTTGTTTTGTTTTTAAAAATTTATTTATAATATTATATATAATATTATATATATATTACTATTACACTGTAGCTGTCTTCAGACACCCCAGAATAGGGTGTCAGATCTCATTACGGATGGTTGTGAGACGCCATGTGATTGCTGGGATTTGAACTCAGGACCTTCGGAAGAGCAGTCAGTGCTCTTAGCCGCTGAGCCACCTCTCCAGCCCCGTTTTGTTTTATTTTTGAGAGAGGATCTCCTACATTCACCTGGACTTCACTGGTTCAGCCTCCGGATCCCCATCTCTGCCCCTCTGTGCTGGGATTAAAAACACCACCACACCTGGCCTTTTTAAAATGTGAGTTTTGGGAGTCTTGAACTCAGGTCCACAGGCTCCCGTGGCAAACACTTTACCAGTGGAATCATCTCTCCACCCAGCCCCCTTTGTCGAGTCCAGTCCTGTCATGCTCACGTTTCCTTGACTGACTTGCAATTGAATTGTAAGAGCTCTTTATATATCCGGGGTACTTGTTTCCCAGTAGATAAATGACTTTCAAATGTGTCCTTAAAATCGGAAAGCCTGGATATCCTGCCGATGCCTCCCCTGCCTGTTTTGTCTTTGTGCCTCTGATATCCTAGCCAGGAAGCAGTGACAAGATCAGGGTCACTACACGGCGTCCCTGTGTTCTCTCCCAGAAGCTCTCTTACTTTTCCAGTTGCTCTGATAAATACCCTGATGAGAGCAACTCAAGGGAAGTTACTTGGGCCACGGTTCAAGGGTACATACAGTCCATCACAGGAGAGGAGTCTGGGCAGCGAGCTGATCCAGCTGCCTCTACATCAGGAAGCAGAGAGGTAAGCCGCGGCACTCGATTTCCCTGTTTTATGCAGTTCAGGTTAGAGCGGGTCTTCCGACGGCAATGCAATTCAGGAAAACCTTTCACAGGTGTATCCACTGTTCTGGGACCTAGGCTGACAGGCAGGGTCGGGCAGCACAGAGCTGTGTCCTCTTAGGCTGACAGTGTCAGGCCGCATGGAGCTATGTCCTCTTAGCTCCTGTCTGTATTCACTCCTTTCTGAGTTACGCCCCAAATGCTGTAAGGTCCCGGCTTTGCTTTTTTGCATGTGGACATTTACTTTCTCAGCTCTGTTTTTTAGAAAGACCATCCTTTCTCTATTGAACCATCTTGGCACCCTTGTCAAATATCAGTCGGTGGCTATTTATAGTCATATTCTCTCTCTCTCTCTCCATCTGCCCCTTCTCTCTGCAGAGATTGAACCCAGGTCTGGCACAGGCTAGGGTGAGCCCCATATTGATCTGGCCCCGATTTTCCATCTTAAATTCTATTTATGTCTCCTTTCGCTCTCTCACTCTATGATAAAATGGCCATTTCTCCGCAGTAATTTGAAAATAATACATTGACTCCCCAAACAAGACATTTTCAGGCTGGTTGGATGTAGCTCATTCTGGAGTGCCTGCCCACCGTGGAAGGCTCCAGCGTTGATGCCCAGCACTGAGAATTTAAGAAAGAACAAGATCTCCTGCATCAGAAACTTTTAACATTCTATCATACAGACCCAGGGTTTATGGATTGCAGTCTTTCATGTCACACGTTCATGGATATTATCACAGGCGTGTGTGTTTGGGCATACACACACACACACACACACACACACACAGAGAGAGAGAGAGAGCGAGAGAGAGAGAGAGAGAGAGAGAGAGAGAGGGAGAGGGAAAGGTAGAAGCAGGGGGAATAGATTAAATACACATATTGCCCAAATGGCTAAATGTTTGCCAAAGCCACGGCTGAAGCTGTCAAGTGAACCTCTAAGATAAAAAGAACACCTTCTGAAGTTTTGTTTAAAAGCGTTTACATAAAGATCTGTGAGTCGAGTGTTGAAAGGATCAACTGCATAGCTCAGGAGTAATAATTTTTCACCCCGTCAGAGCCCGGGTCTCGCCTACAGCTGCTCTGTTGGGAGGGGCTCATGAAAAGAGAAGAGAGATGTTCACTTTCCACGGGTTCAGGGAGGTCCCCTCATCTGGGGTGTGCGTCCGTCCCTTCCTCTCCTGGCTGTTCATGCCTCTTTGTACAGACATGAGGGTCTGCTTGGCGGGCTGTCGCCGTTCCCTTCACCAAAGCTGGGAGTGATGAGCCTTGCTCACTGCCTCGGGGTGTTCTTTGGGCATTTTTAGGAGGAAGTGTCAGGGGTCTTCCACTCGTGTGTTTTTAACTCGTGTTTCTGCAAGCAATCGCCATTCCTAGGATCTGAAAAAGCCGTGAGTGTGGCAGTGGACCAATGTGCTTTCCTTTCAGGCTGACAAAATCGTGGGTTTTCACATCTTCCTGTAGAGTTAAGCGGCGCGGGGTGAGGAACGTCCACCCTCTCCCATGGCTGATTGCTTGGTTCCCAGGGCTCCCTGTGAGCAACAAATGCAGGAACTCCTTAATCTAGCAGGCTGCTGATCACGGAGGCCTATGTGCTGGCATGGCCACGTGTCTGCGGAGCAGGGACAGAGTGCACACTGACTTAGGGAAGTCTCCGTGCAGTGCCACACTTTCCAGGAAGCGACCAACAGCTATGAGCCACAGTCAGAGCAGATCCTGACGAGGACAAACATGGCAGCCTGTCCCTGGTGCTCACGGCAGCTCTCACGTGGAGTGGCGCTTAAATGAAAATTACAATGACTTAGTCCCAACCCCTTCTTTGACCAGGTGCCTGGTGTCCCCTGGCCTTGAACTCATGGCACTTCTACTGCCTCAACCCTGTTGGTATCATAGACATGAATTATAGGAAAATGACGTCATTTGGCTTTCCTGTAGGATTTGCATAAGTTCCATGAGTGAAGACGGTTTTTCTATAGAACTTTCTTTCTTTTCTTTTTTTTTTTTAATACTTTGTGTATTCTTTTTTGGCCTAGACTAAATGTTTGCCATGAGTTGGTGTAATAAAGAGTGTTGGACTCTCCCTGTTTCTGAATTTTTCAACTTCTCATTTTTCTGCTTTTAACCCCTCCTCAGTAGATGAAGTCCCAAACAGGATGTTTCTTTGAAATAGTTACATTCTCAAATGAAATTAAATGGCTATAAAACTACATTAAATTCTTAAGGGCTATTTAGTTCAGTATTATGTGTTTTAATACATAAAACAATTCTACAAAGATTATTATACAATCTAAGCCATTTTTTCTGTCTAGTATCATGTCAACTCTGAAAGAATATCCTTTAAAAATGTGTGTGTGTGTATATATGTACGTATGTGTGAGTGTGTGAGTATATGTGAGTGTATGAGTATGTGTGTATGTGTTTGTGTGTGTGTATGTGTATATATGTGTTTGTGAGTATGTGTGTGTATGTGAGTATGTGTATGTGTGTATGAGTATATGAGTGTGTGTACATATGTGTTTGTGTGTGTATATATGTGTTTGTGAGTGTGTGTATGAGTATATGTGTGTGTGTAGTGAGTGTGTGTGTACATGTGTTTGTGTGTATGTATATATGTGTTTGTGTGTGAATGTGTGTATGTGTGTGTATGAGTGTGTGTGTGTGGTTTTCTTTCAGGCTTGCCCTCAGGGTAAATATTTTCTATAAAGTTTATTTAGGCATTTGAGGTGGAGAGATGGCTCAGCAGTTAAGAACACCCTGCTCCCCCAGAGGATCTGGGATGGCTTCCCAGCAGCTACATGACGGCTCACGTCTGTTTGGAACTCTGGTCCTAGCGGATCCGATCCTCTCTCTAGGCCTCTGAGGGCACATGGGTCACAGTCAAAACACCCATACACATGCAATAATAAACACGTTTTCAAAAAGTTACCTGGGCAACACACTTGCTGTACTTGTTATGTTTGCGCTGACTCTGTTTTTCAGATATAGAAAGCTTTTGAGACTTTTATTTTGTGTTTGTGTTTGTGGGGGTGTAGTAGATGCAGAAGCTAGGATTCTTGTTTTTTTGTTCTAAATTTAACAGTAACAAAAATCTTTAATTATTGAAAAACTCCCCTTTGTCATTGAGTATATTTATTCATTTAAATTTTTTAATCCACTTAAAGCTGGGCAGTAGTGGCACCCATGTTTAATACCAGCACCCTGGAGGCAGAAGCAGGCAGATCTCTGAGTTGGAGCCCAGCCTGGTCTACACAGATAGTTCCAGGACAGCTAGGGCAACACAAAGAAACCCTGTCTCAAAAAACAAAAAACAAAACAAAAATTATTTCACTTATTTATTGTACATGTGTGTGTGTGAGTGTATGTGAGTGTATATGTGTATGAGTATGTATGTGTGCATGTATGTGTATATGTGAGTGTCTGTGTGTAAGTGTATGTGTGAATATGAGTATGTATGTGTGAGTTTGTGTATGTATGTGTGGGTGTGTATGTGTGAGTGTCTGGAGTGTGTATGTGTGAGTATGAGTGTATATGTGTAAGTGTGCATGTGTGAGGGTGTGTATGTGTGTATGTGTATGAGTGTGTATGTGTGAGTTTGTGTGTGTGTATGTGTGAGTATGAGTGAGTTTGTGTGTATCTTTGAGTGTGTGTGTGTGTGTGTGTGTGTGTGCAAGCCAGAGAACAACCTATGGGAGTCAGTTCTCTCCTTCCACCATGTAGGTTCTGGGGATGGAACTCAATGCCAGGCTTGGTGGCAAGGACCTTCTCCATCTTGCCAGCTCCAGGTATGCTCTTTCTTACAGACTCGGAGCATGTCCAGAGCTCCGGAATGTCTTCAGTTTGAGTTGTCTCCTTTGCTAGCTGTGTGAGAACGTGAGCAGTCAGACAGTGATAACTGTCCACGTCAGTTGTCCGGTGTGTGCTAGGTAGGTTTCCTGGTGAGGCTTGGGAGGCTGGGTCATTAAGTGGCCTTGATCACCCCTTAGGCTCCTGCTCAAGCGAAGGCTTGGCTCCTTGCTGGTCAGTTTCCTTCTGGTTCATCAGAGCTCCCAGGCTTGGCTTCTGCCCTTGAGACCTCAAGAATCGCCGTGACTGCCTTTGCCGGAAAGGTTGCTTAGTGAGGAGATGCGGAGTTGTCGTCGTCATCGTCGTCGTCGTCGTGATGTCTCTGTCATGAATCCCTCGCCCCCACGTATTGCGGTGGAAATCCTTTGGGTGCTGTGATTATTTTAATTAAAATTGGAGCCACACCTGTACCTTCTAGCTGCTTTTCCTGGACGTGTAGTTTGTTTCTCCTGAGCAGGCTCCCTGCTTCTGTTCTGAGACTCTCATAAGGGAGAGTTAGCACTTCCTACAGGCTCCTGGGATCTAGGTCTGCTAAGGAACTGGCACCCGGCTCCCATGAGACTTTGCTTCTGGCAACAGCTTTGGAGTTAAGGTCCTGCTGTCGCTCGATAAGGCAGATACGGAGTCGTGCCTGCTCCGGCCCCTGTCTAGAGTCCTGGCACCTCTAAAAGGCTGTGTGCCAATGTATCTAGAGTGTGGTGGGAAGGTGGGTGTCATTGAGGTGACTATAGACACTTTATATGTTTCTTTAAAAAAAATATATTGAGTGTTTCTGCACATGTTTGTGTATGTGTGCATGTGCATATGCTGTGTGGCATGGGTGTGGGCGTCAGAGGATAACTTGTAGGAGTTGTGTTTAACCCCGACGTGGGTTCTAGGGGTGAGACTGATTAGGTCATCGGTTTACTTAGAAAGCACCTTTATCTGCTGAGCCATCTCAATGTCCTCTACTTTGGGCGTCTCTCAGGGTGTCAAGGGAATTACCCAGGTTTTGATACTGACTGATTATAGCCACGGCCTGATGCGTTACACCTGATGGGTGTTTTGAATCGATGATTGCCTCTCTCAGAGGTAAGGCAGAGAATGTCATAGCCACTCAGTAAGGCAGAGAATGTCATAGTCACGCTTTCCAGGGAGCCTCGGGCATTGCAGGGCAGCATCGCTAAGCCTGGCACTTGGGCACCCAGGAACCAGCTGGGTCTGTCTTCCACTCCTCTGTACCTGTGTGGTGTATGTGGAAGCCCATGAGGTTCTGAGCACATTATATCTCAAGTACCGATCCTGACTCTTGGGACACACTTGTGAAAGGAACCAAGGCCTCGCGTGGGCGAGGCATCTGCTCCACAACGGGATCACGGCCAGCAGGAAGCGTGACAGGCTGATGGCATGCTAGGGACAAAGTGTTACAAAAGAATCGTTAGGCAGGATCCAGGGTCTCAGAAGTGACAGCAGAAAAAGCTCACTGTTCTCAGGCAGGCCTCCCTGAGAAGACCACCCTCAGAGGAGCTAAGGGAGTCAGCCAGGTGCCCATGCAGGAAGTGAGTATAACCCTGACGCAGGCAGGTAAAGCCCTTCATGAGGCCTGCAGTACCAACTCACTGGCAGTGAGGAGTCAGGAGGGGTGAAGAGCAAGCCGTGGACGTGGGGTCATAGAAGAGGGAGGTCAGGAGCTTGAGGAAGGGGAGGTTTGAAGCGATCTTGCAGGACAACATGGCTTATGCTAGAAGATGTGGAGTCTCTGGTGTCCTGTAGCAGAGGATATGGGGCCGAGCATGGGTTTTGAAGAAATGTCCTGAATGGAGGTGATACCTCAGGTCGTATGTGACTTGTGTGGAGAAAGATGGTGAGGGTCGGGGTGTCTGTTTCTGGGTGTGTTTTGAACTCCGGTGCCTTGATGGGTTGAGAAACTGACCCTGAGAACTGAGCAGTGGAGGATCTCCAGCACAGATAAGGAAATGACATCATCTCAGCAAGATTTGGACTTAGCAGAGGGTACGGATGTCCTCGCCAGCATCTTCTGGAGACTGTTGGTCACCTGGCCCTTTACTTGGGAAGTCAGTGTTGCTGTTGACAGTGTTGATTACGGTTGTCTGAGGACCACACCGGAAGTGCGTTGTGTACAGCCCACGATGGTTGAGTGTATGGATGTGGATAGAGTGGGGTGTCGTGTGTTCCTTTATGGGGTGAGTAGGCAAGGCCCTGTATTGGGTACTTTTCATATTTTAGTGACAAATACTAATGAAAAGCAGCTTAAGGAAAGAGGGGTTTGCTTTAGCACACAGTTTGAAGACACAGTTCACCATGGCAGGAAATGCTTGTAGCATAAAGCATCCGGTCTCATGGCATCCGCAGTCAGGAGAGAGATGCATACAGTGGTGTTCAACTTTCTCTTAATTTGGTCCACGAGCCCAGCCCACAGAATTCTGCTGCCCACAGTTATAACATCCATTAACCCAACTTAGAAATCCCCTGACAGACATGCCCAGAGGGTAAGGTTGCATATCACCAGACCCGCCAACCTGAGTTCAGTCCCAGAACAAATAGATGTAAAATGTTTTTTAATGGCCGGGAAGGGGGGGGGTTGTCTTTCAGGTGATTTAGAACTTGTCAGTCTAACAGTATTAACCACCATGGGCTTCATGAGAACCCTGGGTGGAGCTGGGTCTGGTTGGGAATCCATTTAGAGTCTGAGGAGTACTAGGTGATTCACCCCCAGTACATCTGGAGCTCACATAAACAACCTCTTAGCATAAGTGTCCCAGATACTCCTTGGGAGGCATACTTACATAGGAAAACATAACCTGTTTATCAGAAATTTAAATTGAACTGGGCGCTCTGCACTTCGATGTGCTAAATCTGGTCCCTCTTCCCGGCAGGTTCTTGTTCATTACCCAGGCCACCCTAGTAACCTGTCAGGTTGCTAAGTAACAGGACTTGACTTCAGAAAGAGCCATTTGATTTTTTTGTTGGTTCCCCCAGGGTTCCCGGGTCAGCCTTTTCCCCCTTGGCTGAACTGCACATCAGAGTGTGGGGGGTGTCCCACGTGTCCTGACCACCTTTAGCTTCAGTTTCTTCTGATAGACGAGCTATTTGCAGGCCTGAAACCAGATCTAGAATCCTGCTGGCTGTGACAGTGCAGGCCACAGGGAGGGAATGCTGGTGGAAGCTGATGCCCAGATGTGCACCATCCTCAGTGTCTGGAAACCAGGGCTGGGACCGGTGCTGGAGCACAGAGGCCTTGGGTAGGTTCTGCCCCGGGGGAGTGGGAAGGTGGACATAGCTCTGCCCAAGAGCTCTTTATAATCTGTCCTTAGCATTTGGTCTGCTGATGGTCACCTCTTATCCACTTAGGGCTGAACTGTATCCCCCAACCCTCAAAATTCATGCATTGAAATCTCAACTCCCACTTGCCTCAGAATGGGGCTTTATTTGGAGACAAGGTCACGAGAGAAGTGATAAAGGTTAAGTGGGGTTGCTAAGGTGGGCCCTAGTCCAATCTGATTTAAGCCCTTGAAAGAAAACTCACGCAAAGGGGTGGGAAGATGGTCTCCACGTGGCCTTGACCTTGTACTTCTAGCCTCCATAAGATTTCTTATGTGTAAGCTACCTCATTTTGGGGGACTTCTTACGGTAACTATCGTTCAATGAGAGGAGGTGAGGGAGATCACGTGAGGTATGCAAGTGGTTGGCTGACCTTAGGGAGCAGGCCCTAGCCATAACCTGCTGGGACCACAGTGCTGGGGACAGAAGGTGCCAGTACAGACATGTGGGTGATCTGGTGCTGCTGGCCTGCCGCTCCTCTGGGGCACAGCTCCTGAGCAGATATCACAAGCCTGGGGGGCGAGGGGGGGGAGGCTGGCAGGTGGCACCCAGAGTGGTCTGCCATTGCCTTGGGTGTGGAAGCTCCCCTGACGGCAGAGGTTGGGTCACTCGAGGAAACTGTCACCCTGATCAGAAGCCATCAATAAATCTGTATGTTTCTAACATGGCTGAGGAAGAAAACACAGGCTGAGGTCACAGCTCCCGCCAAATCTGTATATGTATTGTTTGTGGGCTCCGTGAGGAGGTTGAGAAAATACCCTACAGCGATCCTTACAGCAAGCGAACCTTATGACAGTGACATCTTTGGGTAATTAAAATATCGCTTTTATGCCTTTGTTCTTAGGAACCAACTTGAGAAATATTCTTACGTCCCTGGTGTTGT
Organism: Tokudaia tokunoshimensis; assembly: GCA_036184795.1. Taxonomy (NCBI): domain Eukaryota; kingdom Metazoa; phylum Chordata; class Mammalia; order Rodentia; family Muridae; genus Tokudaia; species Tokudaia tokunoshimensis. The sequence continues at coordinate 51,527,819 of BTHU01000020.1, read as the reverse complement.
TTGGATTAGCATGACAATTAAAGATGTGCCTCTCTCTTCATTAAAAAAAGTCACCTCAGATGTAGAAACAGGACTTAGGGTTGGTTGGGGAGGGCAGCGTGGACGCTGGGTTCTGGATTTCCAGTTCACTGCTGTACTAGTCGTCTTGGTCAGCAGATGCTGCTGCGGGATTTTGCTTTACATTGTTCTCAGGTATGTGGAAAAATCTACGCCTGTTTCTCCACCCAGCTGCCCATCTCCTGCCGTGCCGGGGGCTTGCCTGGGTGGAGCATGAGGGTGCTCCCATCACTCCATCCTCGGCCCTCCTTCATCCAGCCAGTACCGTTCCCTGTCATCCTGTCTCCTATCCTTGACACTCAGGCTTTGTTCGGCATGCCCCTGCATCAACTTCCAAGCCTCAGCAGGAGCCCAGGGCAGGGAGGGACAGCACTGAGGGAGTGTGTGGGCTTCACCTGGATGTGTGAGCCAGTAGGAGACGGGCCATGGGGCCAAGATGCGGGAAGAAGGAAATACCAACAATTTCCTGGCAAGGTCATGTTCCCGTGGAGCTCGGGATGAAGCTGTGTGAGCAGATGCAAGGGTGGGTCAGAGCCACAGTTCTGAGGTTCCTCCAACTCCTGAGGGCAGAGACTGCTGAAAGCTTTGCAACTGGGCTTTGGTAGGGGAAGGAGCTGCCCATAACTCCGTGGCATCCAAAGCTTTTGTGACTGAGGCTTCGATGGTAGCCCGTCTTATAAGCCAACATCCGGGCTCTGCCTTTCTGAGCTTTTGCTCCTACCCGATGGGGTACAGGGAGGGGAGTGAGGTCAGAGACGGGCTGCAGGCCTCGTGGAAGGTACTCCCTCGTGATGACACGATGCCGATTCCTTCCACCCCTCAGCACAGCCTAGGTGTGGGCGGAACCACGACCAGCTGGATCAGTACCTCAGAGCTCACGGAGGCCTGATGGTGGGGAACAGAAATCTAAAGAAGTTAGGTTTCTGTGTGTACATCTGATAGGGAAGCTTTGCGACCCAGAAAGCCTGGAGCCAGTCTTCCCCTGTGGGAAGTTCATCTCATCTCCTGTTCCTTTCCAACCTCATCTATCCGTGAATGACTGCGTGCTTGGCGGGATTCGTGCCTGGCTCCTTGTACAGAAGGAGGGCCGCTGGGCTCTCTCAGCTTGCTCTCACTGCCAGGGCACCCAGGGAAGGAACGTGGCAGTGAGCATCTGTGTGGGAAAGCTTCTTCTGTTTATTGCTATCGGGAAATAGCACCCTGAAAACAGTGCATTCTCTTAAGTGTACCCTAAATACCACAGCTGTCGAATTCGTGCATGACTAGGTCCTGCTCTGTATGTCCCTAGGGTCCTAGAAACTGTCTATCAAAAGCAGGTGTCAAAAAAGTGTCCGGCATAATGCTTCTCACTGGCTCCTGCATTGGTTAAGGTGTTCTGTTGGATGCAGTACATCCTGGGACAGTCCCTGCCCACTCAGAGTCCACCGTATTCTTGTGGGTGAGGATGAAAATTCATGTTTTCTCTGGGACAAAACGAGGGGGAGATGGGAAAATTGCTAGATTGTCATTCCACGAGCAATTTCTGACTCCTTCCCGAGTGCCTCGGTGACTGGGCAAGAGTGAGTCAGGGCCCGCCCTGCGCCTGCACTTCGAGCTGCTGCAGTTTCCAGGAGTTGACTGTCGGCCACCACACCCACCTGCATGACACTCAGGCGTATATACAGTCCTTGGCATGTCCTATGCCTTCCTGATAAGCTCAGCCTAGGCGCAGGGGCAAAACAAGAAGGACTAGCTGGCAAGAGCCCATACCCCAGAGGGTTGGTCCTACAGGGTGCTACCGGCCAGTGAGTGCCTTCCAGCCATGGGATGGGCGGGCTGATTTATTTATGTAGACAATCCCGTGTAACCCAGGCTGTCCTTGAACTTGGTATATAGCCAAGGATAACCTTGGACTTCTGATCTTGCTGCCTCCACCTCCTAAGTGCTAGGATTATATGTGTGCACCACCGTGCCTGGTTTATGCAGTACTACATCCTCAGCCTAGCTCCATGATTCTGAGCTATGGGTACAAGCCAGGCAGGGAGGAATGGGAGGAGTCCAGGAACAACGCTCTGGTGACCTTGAGATCACACCTATGCTCCAGGGTAGAGGTCCAGCCATGGACTTGGGTCTGTGTTCACGTTTTCCCTCCCTCCCTCTTTCTCTTCCTCTTTTCTATCTCTCCCTCTCTCCACCCTCCCTCTCTCCCTTCCTCTCTCCTATCTCTCCCCTCCCCTCCTTTCCCCCCTCCCTCTCTCCTCTCCTCTCTTTTCCTCTCTCTGTCTCTCAAATGTCCATCTTATGTATGTGACTGTTGCCTGCATGTATGTATGTGCATCACATATGAGCTTATACACTATGTGTGTGACTGTTGCCTGCACGTATGTATATGCATCACGTATGTGCTTATTATGTGCTTGATATGCACAGAGGTCAGAAGAAGGCATTGGTTCCCCTGCGCTGGAGTTGTAAGCTGCCACATGAGTGTTGGGAATTGAACCCAGATTCTCTGTAAGGGCAATAAGTGCTCTTAACCACTGAGCCAACTCTCCAGACCCTGCCCTCGTTTTCTCTGAAGCCTGCTGAGGGACTGCTGGGAGCACAGTGTCTCAAACATGCCTATGCTGATTTCATTTGCTGTGGTCAGAAAGGATGTGCTCTAGATGAGCTGAGGAACAGTTGAGAGCTGGAGCTTTTGCTGGATGATGTCAGGGTCTGTGAGGAAGCTGAGGTCAGTGATCGTGGATCAGTATATGCATGCAGGTGACAGTGGATCAGTACATATGCAGGTGACAGTGGATCAGTATATGCATGCAGGTGACAATGTGTCAGTATATACATGCAGGTGACAGTGGATCAGTGTATGCATGCAGGTGACAGTGGATCAGTATATACATGCAGGTGACAGTGGGTCAGTATATACATGCAGGTGACAGTGGATCAGTATATACATACAGGTGACAGTGGATCAGTATATACATGCAGGTGACAGTGGATCAGTATATACATGCAGGTGACAGTGGATCAGTATATACATGCAGGTGACAGTGGATCAGTATATGCATGCAGGTGACAGTGGATCAGTATATGCATGCAGGTGACAGTGGGTCAGTATATGCATGCAGGTGACAGTGGATCAGTATATACATGCAGGTGACAGTGGATCAGTATATACATACAGGTGACAGCGGATCAGTATATACATGCAGGTGACAGTGGATCAGTATATACATGCAGGTGACAATGGGTCAATAGATATATGCAATGACAGTAGATCAGTATATGAATGCAGGTGTGTGGCAGGCAGTGCCGTGTCCCACCGTTTTTGTTCTAACAGGCGGAGGGAGTATGAACTGAGTAGCAATGGTAGTACATAGAGGTCACTTGGGTGTGGTGGCTGCAGGGAGAGGTGCCTCCTTGTTCTTTCCTGCTCCCTGCCTAATGCTATCCTGTGGTCAAGTGGCCTCTAGGGTGTCTTGCTACATTCTGGGGGCATTGATTATGCTCCTTCTATTCTAGCTTGGTTATTAGCTGCTGACCGCTGAGCTGGGGCTATCCCAAGTGACTGTCAGCTTCTGACTCCTGAGCTGGGGCTATCCCAGCTGACTGTCAGACGCTGACCCAGGCAGATCTATCTTCTGACCTTACACCTCCCTGCTGTGTGATTCGGAAAAGCCGCTTTTTCTCTGGACTTCAGTTTCCCTATTTGTTTGTTTGTTTATTCATTCATTCATTGTTTATTTATATACATGCTTGTGTGTGTGTGTGTGTGTGTGTGTGTGCGCGCGCATGTGTGGGGATGTATGTGTAGAGGCCAGAGGACAACCTTGGGTGCTATTTCTCAGGAGCCATCCATCTTGTCTTTTGAGACAGTTTGATAATTTGTTGCACTGGCCTGGAATTCACCTGTTGGGTTAGGCTGACTGCTCACTGAGCCCCGGGAGTCTGCCTGTCTACACCTCTCTGTCACTAGGACTATAACCATGAACACTGACCTCTTTTAGGCCTATACTCAGGCCCTAATGGTCTGTGCAGAAAGCACTTTACTGAGGGAGCTTCTCCAAAGCCCAGAGCTTCTCCTCTTTTCTTAGAGGACAGGGTAAGGGCACTCCTTGCTGTAGTAGGTACTCTCACTGTGGGGCAGGATGATGTCCTAAATCCTTGCAAATGGGCTGCATTTTCCATACCCCAGGTCACATGTGACTTCTAAAGACTGAGTCAAGTTACTCTCGACTTGGCTTAACTTACCGACTATGGCAAAGCACCCAAAGCAATGAAGAAGGAAGGTTTGTTTTGGTTCACGGTCTCCAGTCATGGTCAACAGACTCCATTGCATTGGGCCTGTGGTGAGGAAGGGCATCATGGGAAACTTTTATGGAAGAACAAAGCTACTCCCTATAGCAGCCAGAGAGGAGGGAGGCCAGGGGCAGGAATCCCAGTATCCCCTTCTCGGGCACACTAAACACACAAGAATAACATAACTTCTACTAGGCCCCACACTGGAGAGGCAACGACCCCGCCCTGAGCATCTGACCCTCCACACCAGCCTTCGAGAGACACTCCTGATCCAAACTGTAGTGTGTCTTGAGGCTGAACTTTGTATGTTATACCTCGACATACCTTAAACAAATGACTTCTCAGAACCTGTTTTTAGTAAATCCTTTTGCAGGCCCTTCTAAAACTCCATCTTTTGCCCTAAACCTGCAGGATGAACAGCCTCCCTCCCCCTCCAGACATCCTGAAGACTGGAGGTGGAGGTACCACCCCCACCCCACCCCCCATCCCACCCCCGCCTTGGAGTGTGGGCACATTCCATCTGTCATGGAGACGGTATGCATGAGTACACTGTGTGCATTTCTTTTTTTTTTTTTTTGCATATGTGTATGTATCTCACAACTGTATGATCATGTGTGCATGTACTGCACATGTGTGCATGTACTGCACATGTGTGATTGTATGTGTGGCAGTCCCAGGTTGACCCTGAGACTTTTCCTTGATTCATCTCCATCTTGTTCGTTGAGGCAGGTCTCTCAGTTGAACGCAGAGCTCCTGATACAGACTGACCTTGCCAGCTAGACTGTTTCACAATCCCTGTCTCAGCCTGTCCGCACTGGAATTACCGGCAGGCCAATAGCCACTTGTCACTTAGTAGGTTCTAGGGACCTCAACTCCGGTCTTCATGTGTGTGCTGCAAGCACTTACCCCGACGCTCTGTTTGCTTACTTTTGAGAAGGGTCTCACGTAACACAGAGTGGCCTAATACAGCAGAGGATGACCTTGAACTTCTGATCTGCTTCCTTTTGCTCCCAAGTGCCAGGATTACTTTTGTGCCCAGTTCATATAGTGCTAGGTTGATCCAAGGACTTTCTTTGTACGTGCTACACAGTGCTCTTAACAACTGAGCTATATAGCTCGAGTCCCCAGCACATATATTTAATATGAGGAAAATTCCATTCACTTCACAGAGCCGCCAAAGGTATGGGCCCATCACATGCCTCCTCATGGGAAGGAATTTGCTCACGGGGGGCGGGGGGGCTCACCTCAGCTTCCTTAGCTTCCTCTTGGATGAATAGAGCTGACTGACAAGTTGTCTTAGGGTTTCTATTCCTGCACAAATATCATGACCAAGGAGCAAGCTGGGGAGGAGAGGGTTTATTCAGCTTACACTTCCACACTGCTGTTCATCACCAAAGGAAGTCAGGACTGGAACTCAAGCAGGTCAGGAAGCAGGAGCTGATGCAGAGGCCCTGGAGGGATGTTTCTTACTGGCTTGCTTCCCCTGGCTTGCTCAGCTTGCTTTCTTATAGAACCCAAGACTACCAGCCCAGGGATGGCACCACCCACAAGGGGCCCTCTCCCCTTGATCACTAATTGAGAAAATGCCCCACAGCTGGATCTCATGGAGGCATTTCCTCAAGGGAGGTTCCTTTCTCTGTGATAACTCCAGCCTGTGTCAAGTGGACACACAAAACCAGCCAGTACACAAGTGTCTGCATGGGGGGGGGGTGTCCCAGCTTCTTCCTTCCCATTCTCAGGCTTGATTCAGTCAAAGCCCGAGGCCATAGAGCCCCTCTGCCACCTTCTCTCCCAGAACAGTGACATGGGGCTGGCTCCTCAGGAGGCCTCAGAGCCTGCTTACTCTGCGGTTTATTCCTGGGCCACTGTGGTATTATAAAACCAGAGGAACCTGGGGTGCACGTCTGAATGAGAGAGCAGGGCTGGGCTCCCTCAACTCTGCCATGGCTGGCTGGCACACTGTATGCCAGACTCCGACACACAGACACATTGAAATTCTCCTCATAGACCCCGCCATGGTGTGTCTGCCTCAAGGGTTCCAGCCAAGCTCTGTGCTGTTCTTTCTCATCTGTGATTGACGATTTAGATGTATTTATATCTTAGCAGCCGTCTATCATGATTGGGCAGAGATACCGGGGTTTGGTTCTGGGCAGTAGGCACTGCTGGCTGGCAGAATAGTGGGCTTGGAAAGTCACCCAGTGGTAAAGATCTTAGCTCACAGATCCCGGTTACAATCCATCACTAAAGGGAAGTCACAGGGGGAGAAGCTTGGGGATGGACGGATGGTCACACTGCGTTGAGAGATAAGCAGCAGGGGTCAGTGACTGCACACATCCTACTGTTAACCCCCACTCCACTTACATAGCCCAGGACCCAGTTAAAGAAAGGCCCTGCTCAAAGTGAGTGGGTCTCTTTGCCTCAATGCAATAAGATAATGCCTGTCTCCCAGGTGATTTTAGAATTTGTCAAGCTGATACCTTGAAAGCTCTCTTTGGGGGACACCTTGCAGTGTTAGGGATGCTTGAGGGCCTGAGTGATCCTGGAGCTGACCTCAGCTTTGAAAAGGAGGTTCAGCCTGTTGGATGGATTCTCTCATAAGCAGCCTCTGAGGCCTGTCCCTGTGACTTTTCCTTCCTTCACTGGGGCTGTGGACCCACTGAACCCTACTTATCCCTACTGTGTGCCTCAGGTTCCTTACAGTTTCTGATAGGCAGAAAATCAGGCTATCAGGCTAACCCTGGCCAAGAGCCTGGCAGAAACAAGGGGCTTCTGTCTTCCTACCAGCCGGACCCTTCCACCTGGCCTCAGGGCCTCTGGCCTGCTCACTGCTGGTAAAGAAACCTGTCCTTCCCTCAGGGCCACAAGACAAGCCCCATTTTGTCCTTTAATTTTCATCCTGAACCACACGGATGACACCTTCACAAGGAATTGAATCAGGGTCAAGAGAGAAAGGTGTGTTTAGTTAAACCTCATTTACTGCTGGCTCAGAAACACCGGTCTGGAAATGAGGTCGTAAGCGAGGCCGGGCGGCCGAGAGCTTACTGTGGGGCTCCCATCTGGGTCTCTGTTTGCCTTTTAGAAAATTTAGAATTTCATATAAATGACCTTCTCCATTACAACTGCCGGGCTGCGGGGTTATTAAAAAATAAAAAGTGCTTCTAGCACTTGCTTTCCAAAGTCTGAAGATGGCCGTGTCTCTGCAGCAGGCCCGAGTGAACAAGCCCACCTGATGGTGTTGTGATGCTAGGATCCAGCTCAGGACCTCAAGTGTGCCAGGCAAGTGCTCCACCGCTGAGCTACACCCCAGCCCTCTTCTTACTTTTATTTTGGGACAGGTTCTCAAAGTTGCTGAACTTGAGTTCTCTGTGTAGCCCAGATGGCTTTAAACTTCTAATCCTCCTGCCTCAGCTTCCTGGAGTAGCTGGGTTTACAGGCCTATAACACCAGGCTCAATTTTACCTTGTTTTTTTTTTTTTTTAATTTTTAGTTATGTATATGAGTGTTTTTCCTGGATGTTTGTTTAACACATGCATGCCTGGTGGCCACAGAGGTCAGAAGAGAGCATTGTATCCCTTGGGACAGGAGTTAACAGAAATTGCAAGTAGGTGTTGGAACTCAAGTATTTACACGTATATACACCATGTACACACATACACACCATGCACACATACACACGAGCACGCACACACACATACACCATACACACCACACACACACACACACACACACACCATATACACCACATACACACACACACACACACACACACGCACATCCCATACACACCACACACACACACTCACACACCATACACACCACACACACATACACATCCCATACGCACCACACACACTCACATACACACACACCATACGCACCACACACACACACACACACACACACGGAGGCGGCAGGAATATGATAAGGACTTACAGCAATGCAAACAAAACTTCGGCAAGGCCATTTTTAACTTTTCACCTCCCATTCTTTGCCAGCTCTGCACGGGGTACCCACTGCCCTTGTTACCACAGAAGTGAGGTGGACATGGTCCCCAGCTCCGTCTTTCTTAATAAAATCCTTCCTGACTTGGAGATGTCGTCCAATGCTGGGCAAACAGTCTCATTTGGAATTTGGACTATGTTTGTCATATTTCAATTTTATGTTCTAAATATATAGGAGCATCTTACTAACTCAGGAGGCCCGTGGCAGTCATGTAAAGGAGTAACCCGTGGTGGGCCTGGTGATGAGGCATGATTGAGGGTTTGGGTTTAGCCAACCTGGGAATTCTGAAGTTAAACATTCCTGATGAACTGTCCTTCAGTTTATCAAACAAAGCTATGAAGAAGGTGGTTCAGCGTGGCACTGGACAGGCGGTGGCATCCTTCCACCTTTTCTCATGCTGTCACCAAGTCCCTAGAATCTCAGGGCTGTGATCTTGAGCTTCTGGGCTCTAATTTAGGAAGGTGGAAGCAACCCTTCTGTTTCTCTTGTCACCTTTAAGTGTCTGGCCTGGCTCTTTAAGTCCGTTCAAAGCAAGGCAGTGACTCGCCAGTCCCCCGCTGTCAGGAGGAAGCCTGGTAATTACAAGGCATCTGTCTCTTTATTCAAAGTCAAGGCCCTGCAGCGAGAGGTACCGTGATTCAGCAAACAAGAGTGTCGTCAGGGAGAGTTACTGGGCCTGTGGAAATGGGAGGCTGAGTTCCCAGCCCCAAGGCCGGGTGAGCGTGTGATCAGAGTACACTGGGCTGACTGGCATCATCGAAGGTTTCCACTTCGGGTTTTGCCGAGGGCAGAGCTATGCCAAGCGGCTGAAAACATGTTTATATAAAACCAGCCCTGTAGCCAGGGCTTCGCCATGGCTCGGCTCAAAGAGTGGAAAAGCCAGCAGCTCAGGGCTGGTGCGGCATTTCTAGTGACAGTGTGTTAGAGCAATGGCCAACGGGGGTCGGGAAATGGGAAGGGCTGATACTCCACCAGGCGACTGTTCCATTGGACACTGTTTTCTGTAAGCACAGATTCCCACGTTAGGAGATGGATGCTAGGGATGGCGGGTATCACAGAAGCCAAGCCGACCTCGTTCTGCCCCTTGGCATGAGGAGCCTTGGACAAGTTAGTCCTGTGAGACTAAGGCAGGGCACACACAGGGATACCCAGCAGAATACGTAGCGAGTGACAGATGCTCAGTAGCCGGGAGGCTGTAAGAACGGAGGACAGCTTGTGAAGGACACCAGCCCCACGGGCCAGGGCTGGGTTTAGTCAGAGTGTGTCAGTCCTGAAGTCATGCTTCACACTGAGCCACCCAGCCAACCTCCCTTCCTTCAGGCTCTCAGCCTTGCTGCTTCTCTCTCTCTCCTCACAACCCAAGACCCCAAATCAGAGCGCCGGAGAAGCTGCATGCACTCCTCTCTCCTTAGCTACGGAATCTTTTCTCAACAGGATACTCGGTGATCTTTAAGTTAACAGTCCACCCTGCGGGTCAGCTCGCTTAACCCTCGGGCTTTCCGCTGTGCCTGGGCGGGCAGGCAAGTAGACTGCTCTGTGGAGGTCATGGGAATTGGCCTGACGTGCTCCGTCCATCTCGCCTTGGCTTCTTACCATCTGGCCTCTGTTCCTTTCTCAGCTTGCCTGGCCAGCCCACATAGCCTTCTGCCCAGCGAATTTGGGAAGCTGGAAATGGAGGTAGGAAAAGCCACCTAGGGGTCAGGCTGGACGCTCCAAGCTCCTTCAAAGACCCTCCCATCCCAGGTTGCCCCTTATCTGTTGCCCCAGGCTCAGGCACTGTGAGCCACTGGGATGGCACAGAATCACTGGCACATGGCGGCCCCAGCAATCCCAGCTAGAGGGCATTGTGAGTAAGAGCCAACACCTTTGCCACAGTGACCAACGTCACGTGACACTTGACGAGCCCTGGATGCCTGAGACACACCTTCCCACCAGGCTAATCACCTCACCCGGAGCTGACATCCTGGGCCGGGGAATATCTCACAGACCTTTGCAAACCCGGATGGGTGCGCATCCTGTGGCCCTCCCAACAGTGATGAACCAACTCCATGCCGACGTGACCGTGCAGAGTAGAGAGGCAGGAGTTCCCCACCCACCATCAGTGAGCCTGCAGTCTGTGCTGCCTCAGGAGTGGTCAGCTCTGATGTCTCTTACCAGACCACGGGATAACAGCACATGCCGTTTCTGGGTTCCTGCTGGCCTGGACCCTCAACAGAAAGTGACCGTGTGGTCACAGGATTGGAATCATGCATAAGAGTGACGTGTTCACGGTTGGAAGTCAGACTTGGTATGAGAAAGATGCAAACGATGGGGCTTTTTAAAGGCAACTTGGTGGTTTTTATGAGAATGTGGCGGCTGAGCAAGGTTGCAGATGACGTAAGAGCTGGTTAGGGTGGTGTGGAAGTGGAAACATTAGATTAAGGCACAGTCTGACTGTGGAGATCCTCAGAAGACTGAGGCTCTAGGAGTGAAAGTCAGGGTGGTGAATGAGAGTGAGAGGGAACAGGTAAGCTCCACCCTGTCCTGTGTGTCAACTGCTGTGTGCAAACAAAAGAGCGGTGGGTGACTCTGCGGAGGTTTGGCATGGCTCCTCACACAACTGGGACTTGGATCAGTGACTGGGGACTCTGGCAGCCCAGAACTTGATGGAGGTCTCGCCGTGCTTGGTCAGTGGTCTCAGGCCAACAAGGTGACCGCCATGGCAGCTGAGAACCTCCACACGGCAGATATTGGTCTGCTGGAGCAGGGGGATTTCCCCCATGGTATAAGTCTTCCACCGACCAGATGTGTGGGAGGTGCAGCTTCTACCATGGGGTTCTCTAGAACCAGGGTCTATTCGAGAGACAAGGTACCTTTCCGTAGAGATGGCCAGGGAGTGGCTGGCGGTTTTCACTGTCTGTCTGCTGGCCTCGTGCGTGCCATCAGGGTTTGACTGTGGGCAGGTGTGTCTACCGCCGCACAGGCAGCGTTCAGCATTGGCGGGTAGAAAACATGGGCTGGTGTGGGTGAATTCTGCAGCCTGGCTTGGCCTTCCTTGCCTTACCTACTTCCTGAGCAGAAGAACACGCATTTTAGAGGTGGGTCACGTGCATAAAGCAGTGTGAACAAGGTCGCTACCGAACTCACTCTCCCCTTCTCTGGGGAGAGTGTGGTCGCAGGCACCCACCTGTCCCACCCTTCTGGGACCAAAGACTATGGCTTTGTGTTTCTTTGTGTTTTTGAAATGGGCCTCACTATGTAGATCAGTATGACCTTGAACTTGTGATCCTCCTGCCGCTGCCTCCCTGGTGCTGGGATTACTTAGTGTTTACTGCCATGCCCTCTATTTCTGCTGACTAGGTCCTTTGCTCTTCTGTGTCCCCTCAGTCACACTCTCTTATCTGGGACAGTTCGGCTCGTTGGCAGTCTACACTTCCACGCACTGCCTTGGAGCCAAGACATTGGTCTGGATAGACGATGAGCCCCTGGTCTGTGTGCAGATGCGGCTTGACTCTGCCCAGCGCCTTCTCTGCTTAGGGAGCTTTCCTGGAGTTCTCACGCTCCCACCCCCACCCCAGCAAGGAGCCCACACAGCTCCCCCTCTTCCGCAGGGACACAGATGGGCAGCAAAGCTTGGCCAGTAAGTCAGACACTGGAAGGCTTCCACCCAGGAGAGAGGGTGGACGTTCCGGCCTTGAGTGCTCGGTCCTCAGGGTGGCCGCACTAGTGTTACTGTCCAGTGCAGGCCAAGCCTGGATGTTTCCTACCCAGAGCTCCACACCAAGAGAGAGAGCAAGGAGAGGCCATGTGGAAACCAACTTGGCACCAGAGTTACACAACTCCAAGCAGGGTTCATGTCTCCATTCAATTAAGTAAAGGGAGCTGACATGAAAATCCTGCTTATCTCTTCTGGTGTGGGGCTCCGCCCCCTATCCTGTCATTTGCCTTAATTATCCTGGAAAGCGCCCTGCCCAAGCTGCTTTTGGCTTGTTGCACAGGGCAGCTGGCATCCTGCTCTGCAGAGCCGCCACATACATCCGATAAGTAGACAATGGGTAATTCACAATAGGTCCCTCTGATGTGGTGAAGAGTTGCTGGGGAGGGTTAGAGAGACATGACTCAGAGGTTAAGAGCACGCGATGCCCTTCTAGAGAACCCCAGTTTGGATCCCAGCACCCACACGACAGCTCCCAACCTTCTGCGGTTCCAATTCTAGGATATCTCGAGTCTTCTGGCCTGTCGGAACCCCAGACACGCACAGAGTGCACACACAGACACGCAGGCAAGACACTCACAGAATATTAAATCAATGAACCTTAAAATGTGGTCAGGCAGGATCAGATCCAGCCACCGGGGAAGCTGCGAGGTCCCTAGCTTCATCTGTGAAGTGGGGACAATAAGGTCTCCCCGGGAGCTGGGGACTAAATAAGCCCACAAGGTGGCACCTGACACTCTAGAGGGCATGACATCTGGCTGCAGGTGTTGTGTGTCACATTAGGAGCAGCTGACCCTGAAGGTCAAATAGGGAGGAGCAAGCCTTTGGAGTGGGCGGGAGGGCTGGTCGGGCTGGTTTTGAGTGGCGACAAGCTGATGGGCAGTGGGGGATTAGCAGATGAGAGCAGAGTCACCCGTGTGCTGGTACCTTGGTGTGGCCAGTCCTGTGAAGTGACACGTGGACGTGGATGGGCTGGAAAGGGGTAGAACTGTCTTATCACTCGAGATTCAGAAAGTCAAGCAGAGGGCAGAAGGTGCCTGCAGAACACGTAAAGCAGGAGAATAGCCAGAAAGGATTGTTTCAAAAACTAATTCTGGGGGCTGGGCATGTGGTTCAGTCAGCCCAAGGCCCTGGGTTCAACACTTAAGAGACCGGAGACAAGAGGACCGGAAATTCAAGGTCATCCTTGGCTGTGTATCACGTTTGAAGCCAGCCTGGATAACATGAGACCTTGTCTAAAAAGAAAACCCTGGAGTTGGGGACTCGGATCTGTTCATAAGGTGTTTTTCTAGCATGCACAAAGCCTTGCACTTGATCCCAGCAGCACGTAAACTTGGTGTGCTATTGAACTGCTGTTGTGTGGAGGCAGGAGGATCAGCAATTCAGTTTCTCAGATACAAAATGAGTTTGGGACCAGCCGGGGATACCTGAGATCCCCCCATCTCAAAACACAGACAAACATGGGGCCAGAGAAATGGCTTGGCAGTTAAGAGTACTGCTTCCCTTGCAGAGGATCTCAGTTCAGTTCCTAGTGCCCGGTGCAGCTCACAAAGGATAGTTCCAAAGGATCAGACACCCTCTTCTGGCCTCCACAGGGACCAGGCAGGCACACATATGGCACACATGTACGTATGCAAGCAGAACACCATACTCATGAAATGAATCGGTCTTTAAAAACAAACCCAAAAAGCTGATAATCATACGGGGGTGGCTGAAGTTCCAGCAGCTATAGAGTTTCTCGTATACGTGCTGGAGACTCACTGAATGAACAGGAGTTCACGAGAGGCGGATGAGACCTGTAGACAGCAGCTGGAAGACATGGAGGGAAAACCAAGGAAGCCAGGGGTCGGGAGGCCATGGGTTGGCAGGCAGCCAAAGGCGGAGGGCTGGGAATGAGGTCCTTCCCCTCACTGGGCATGTCAGAGTCAGCGCAGGGTGGCGCTGGACTTTGAAGGGGCATCAGAAATGAGTGTGGGCCATGGTCGCCGAGTTTCTGGTCTTTAGGCTGGCTATGTGTAATAGAAAAGGTTCCCGTTGGTGTTGCTACAACCCTGCGGCATGCAATACCGTCTTGCCTGTGTGGGATGTTGGACAGCTGCTCTTCCCATTGGCTTGACGCATATAGAGGAGAATGATGTCATCTGCCGTGGAGATGTGCGTCTGTCATCCCAGCACACAAGAGGATCGAGTGTTTGAGGGCAGCCTGGTTATATAATGAAGCCCTGGTTCAAGGGAAGAAAAGGGCCGGGCAGTGGTGGCGCATGCCTTTAATCCCAGCGCTTGGGAGGCTGAGGCAGGCGGAGCTCTGAGTTCGAGGCCAGCCTGGTCTACAGAGTGAGTTCCAGGACAGCCAGGGCTACACAGAGAAACCCTGTCTGGAAAGAAAATAAAAGGGAAGAAAAGAAAGAAGGGGGGGAGGGTAGAAGGACGTTGTCCCTGGTCACAGAGGTGTTGAACAGCTGTATAGCCAAAGGTGTTGAAAGCACACTTGTTTCTCTTTGGGATGCCACAGGCTGCGTCCACTTGTAGAAGGTGCCCAGCACCGGTAGGTACAGGGAGTGTCGTGTTGGGCTGTGTTAGGCGTCGGTATGCAGCAGACGAGGTACAGGTGAGTCATTCACAGAGCCAGAGAGGGCAGCAGCCTCATGGACACAGGACGGTCATACACCATGCTTCCTGTTCTCCCTGATCCCTGCTTGGGGTTGTGTGGGTGGGAGGGACATAAGCCAGCCGCGCGGCCCAAGTGCTGGAGAACTTGATGCAGGGTGGGGGAGACGGGGGCAGAGAAAGGTTTTATCTCCTTGGCAGCAGAGCTTCTGTGGAGGCGCCTCCTGCCCGCCCCCGCCGTCTCGTCAAACCGCACACGGTTGCTCCTTAGTGTCGGGTGAGGTCATCTTAATGGATGGAGAACAGAAGGAAGGAGCAGTCAGAGGTCTGAGGCCCACGAAGAGCATCCCCCAAGTCCCTCCTGCCGCTGCCGATTTCAGAAAGTGTGCTCGCTGTCTGTCAACCCCTTGTGCTCTGTCCCACGGAGCCTTGAACTTGAACTTGGGAGGGGGGGTTAGCCAAGAGACCTGAAGCGGGTATGTCTTTGTTATTGGTTTGTAAAATCTGCATCCCCCCACAGATGCAGGCGGGGTCAAGGTGAGTACCTAGTTTTTCCATAGAGGGAGACTTAGTTAGAGTCGCTGTGTCTTTATTGAGGCACATGATGGTAACGCCAGCATCTTGGCAGATGACTTTCATAGCAGTGGCTATAAACGGTGGTTATTCCATACCCAGTGTGAACCTCATGCTGCACCCTGCTTCCTGCCCAGTGTTTTGTTTTATTCTCAGGATTGCTCTGTATTGAAAACTCTTATTCTGAAGATGGGGAAAGGAAGGCTTTGTGGTTTCCGTGCCCTGTCTAGAGAACATATGTGGAAATCAGGCGTGCCCGCATGCAGAGCCGGACCCTTTTCCCACAAGGCGATCTTGAGCCCCTGGAGCCAGCTCGGTGCTCCATCAGCCTCTGTGGCCAAAGGGATCCACTCCAGGCGCTGTCTTGGCAAAGCCCCTGGCTGTGCATTCCAGGCCATCCTGTGAGGTGTGTGTGTGTGTGCGTGTGTGCATGACTATGTGTATGAGTGTGTGTGTGAGTGTGTGTTTATGTGTGGGTGAGTGTGTGTGTATGTATGTGTGTGTATGTATGTGTGTGTGAGTGTTTGTATGAGTATGTATATGTGTGTGTATGTGTGTGTGTATGTGTGTGTGTATGAGTGTGTGTATGTGCATGTATGTGTGTATGTGTGTGAATGTATGTGTGGGTGAGTGTGCTTATATATGGGTGAGTGTGTATTATGTGTGTGTATGTGTGTATGAGTATGTGTATGTGTGTATGTATGTGTGTATGAGTGTGTGTGTGAGTGTGTGTATATGGGTGAGTGCCTATGTGTGTGTGTGTGTGTATGTGTGTGTGTATGTGAGTGTGTATGTGGGGAGCTTGCGCACGCACACGCCTGGCACTGTGGCTCAGCCATTCACCAAGTTGCTTTCTTCTTTGCTTCTGTGATCTTCAAATTCAGCTGCACACACAGTACTGGAACTGGGAAATAACCTCAAGTGCTGGAAATCTGCACCATGTCTCTGTAGTCTCAGCTTCAGGGGGCTGCTTGTTCCTGGAGTTGGGGGTGTCCTCCAGGTGCTGTATATGCCTAGGATGGGGGGAAGGGTCTGGAGACCTTGGGAAACTGGAGTCAGGAACGGGACCTCCAGGGACTGTGTGGACTTGAAGTCAGGAGAGCCTGCGAATGTTTGTACTTGGAGTCAGGGGTTGGAGAACTTTCCCATCTTAGGAGGATTGCCAGGCTCTGTACACAGATAAGAAGTTGCGCCCTGGTTGGCTCTTGCTCGCTTTCTGGCCATGTTTGTAACTGCCTTCCTTTGAGAACTTAGTCTGTGCCTTCACAGCTACTTTACAGACTTCCCGGCCTCTCTCCTGTGCCCTGTGGGTGAGGGATGTTTTCCCTTTCTCACAGCAGGAGCAGCAACAGTGACTGATGGGAGAAGCAGCTGTTCAGAGAGCCAGAAAGGGCACATTTTCAGCTTTTATTCCACAAAGTCGTTCCCCACTGTCTCCAGCCTGCTCTGCCATCTGAGCAATGTCTCCCTTCTCAGCCCTCAGGCTTGGCTAGATGCCTGGGCTCTGCAACCTTGGAGTCAGAAGGAGAACTCGGCACAGTAGTGATGGGAACAGCCCTTCAGGTGGTGGTCGGGGCAGCTGAGGGTCAGCTTTGGAGGGTTGGGAAGAACACAGGCCAGGCCCTCGGTGTGCTTAGGGGTAGACGGGCTGCTGGGTGACTCTATAGTCTAGATTCATTTTTGATCTCAGCATGCAGGGATCCTACAGCCTGAAAAGACAGCAGAATCTAGCAGGCAAGGAGGGCAAACCTGGAAGGTAGACCTGCTCCAAGGACTGTTAGACAAGTTTGAGGTTGAAGGAGCAGCCTCCTTCCAGCCTGGGATCCTCTCCTTAGCAAGATATCCTCTCTCTAAGACTTGTGTTGGAAATGTGTCTTCAAAGGAAGGCAGGAATGGTGGTCTCTTATAGGGGTTTGCATTATGGTCAAGGATGATAGAGTTGGGCATTTTCCTTGGTAGACCTGAAGCATCCATGTAGAAATTTCAGCTGGCCTCTGGTGTGGGACCAACTAGGAATTGTCTGGAAGAGGGTGTGTGTGAGGTATGTCTGGCCTTGGCTCTCCCTCCCCTCACTTGCCCACGCAAGTACAGCCCCTCTTACCCTTGCCTGCATTTCACCAGCATTTGCTAGCAGCTGTCTTTTGTTCCCCAAGTTTGACAAACAATACCCTTGGTTATGAAGAGAGCTATTTATATCCAGTGGAAAGCATAAACAACTATTTGACTGTAATACTAACATTTGGGGATTCATTTTTTTATTTTTTTACAGCCTCGTTAAATGGGCGTTCTTTGAGGCTTGTTGCTTTCAGCCTGCATGTACACATTTGCGTGATTTTGCTTTCCTTGTCTGCTTTCTTATTCCTTTTTGGAAACTTAGCACCGGAGGGGAAAAAATCAAGGAAGTTATGGAAGCCGGGAGCATTGGGGACGCTGTGTCCTGCACGCTGCCCAGGGCTGAACACCTGCTACCCACAGTGCTCTTCTGGCTCCTGTTTAGGGGAATAAAAGTGGGCTCCGAGACAGATTAGTGCCCACTCTGGAGAGGATGGGGAATCACAGCATCTTGTGCAGCGTTTGCAGGTGGAACAGGCAGAATGCTGGGAACAGGGACTGACTGAGCATGTCTGTGGTGCGCCTGTGGGTTCCTTCTCATCCCTGACAAAAGACTCGCAAAAGAAGCTCAAGGTTTTCTTGTGGCTCACAGTTTACATGTGCAGTTCATCATGGCGTGGGGGTGGGGGTGAAAGTGGGGGAAGGCATGGCAACAGGAACCTTGGAGGTGACGGGTCACTTGGCATCCACAGTCTGGAAGTGGAGAGCAGTGTGTGTTGATAACTCAGATCACATCCTTTTGTTATCCAGCCTGAGACCCTAACCTGTGTGTGTGTGGAGGTGGAACGGTGCTGCCACACTCAGGGTGGGTCTCCCCATTTAACCAAATCTAAACGATCCCTCATAGACATGCCTAGAAGCCTCTCCCTTGGGTGGTTCTAGATCTGGTGCAGCTGACATTAATAGCTATTATGCTGTGGTTTAGGTAGGGTTCTACTCCCAGCAGCACCCTCCACCTCCACACACACACACACACACACACACACACACACACACACTCCATTGGGACTCCATTGCTACCTTTTTTTTAAAAAAAGATTTGTTTATTTTATGCATGTGAGTGCACTGTGGCTGTCTTCAGACGCACCAGAAGAGGACATCGGATAGTTGTGAGCCACCATGTGGTTGCTGGGAATTGAACTCAGGACCCCTGGAAGAGCAGGTCGTGCTCTTAACTGCTGAGCCATCTCTCCAGCCCACCCATTCCCCATTGCTACCTTTACCACCATATATTGAGCTGTGTCAATGATTTCAGAAATCATAATTCAAAATGTCTAAAGACCAAGTTGGAGATCCCCCAGGATCCTTCTAAGTTGAAGTGTATGCAGCTCACCCCCAGCCTCACACGTTTGCAAACTCATCTTTTTAACTTTTTAACTTTTTAAGTAAGTCTGAGCTATTTTGCTTGTATTACTTTATATATATTTTAAAGACTTTATTTTATGTGTAGTTTGCCTGTATGTACACGTGTACCACATGTGTGCAGTGCCCATGGAAGCCAGAAGGGGACGCTGGATTCCCCTGGACCTGGAGTTACAGTTATAAGCTGCTATGTGGGTGCCTCCAACCGTCTGTAATTCCAGTTTCTGGGACCTGGTGCCCTCCTCTGGCCTCTGAGGTCACGGAATGTACATGATGTTCTTAAAATAAATATGCCTAAAATAAAAATACATTTTAAAAATGCTCAGATACTTGGGAAAAAAACTATCTTTGTGATTGCCCTCCTACAGGGAGCATGGCAAAGACATGACCCCTGGTATCCTGGACCTTATCACCTGAAGCAGGCGTTGAGCATCCATCATAGCCCGGGATGGAGGTTTAGTCTCCTTATTGCACATGTGTAGACTCGGTGCATTGACTCTAACGAAAGCATGTGCCGTCTCCACACAGGGGCCACCTATTCCACTGTGGTGTGTCAAGTCCCATCCTGCCCATCCCTGGAGTGTGTCTGGAGAGGGGATTCAGGGCTGATTTAGGAAGTGACTGTGGGGACATGTCCATAGGTGTCTGAGCACCCACCACAGCCCTCTTTACTGAATGGCGGGTATGTTCTCAGCCTGCCTCTAGACGAAGCTTTTGATCACCCAGAACTCGTTATCTAAATAAGTTCCCTCCCTCTACGTCTGCTGAGCTTCCAGCAACTTGGCAGTTTCAGTTAGAGGCATTGTACCAGGAGAAGGTCTAGCCAAGGATTGGGATGGGCAAGGCTACCTGCTCCAGGGTCTTGGAGTGTCACGGCTGGTACCTCAGGTGGCCATAGTGAAAATCTGTAAGAGGCATCTTTGTGCTGGTGAGCTCTTATCTAGTGAGCCCACCTATACCAGGGCACCACAGGCTAAGAAGACAGATCCCTCCCATCTCCGTGGCTGTTGGCTCATCTCTCATGTTGACGCATCTCTCACTAGAAGTGCCATGGTGTGGTGGTGTCTCTGTCTCTGCTGTCTACTTCCACTCACAGGGGCTTCCTTGGAGAAGTGTGTCCTGTGCTCTTTGTGTTTGTGCGGGAGGGCCTTCCCGGAGTAAGGGATGAGGATGGACTGCGGTGATCAATGGGAAAGGCAATCAATGCCGTGCCACAGGGGCAGCAGCCGGGGAGTTCTGGGATTCATGGCTTAGACAAGAAACACATTTCAGAGGGAACTCAATGTGAGGCAAAGTTGGATTCAAAAGAAAGCAGAAAGTGCTCTTGAGAAAGTGAAGCCATCTGATCTGACAAGTGTGGGCTCTGAGAGAGTCTGGACCCTCTACATGTAGATATGGGATCTGCGGCTCTCAAGTTAGAGCTTGAAGGTTGCTAAGAAACCACCTTGGTTTTTTCCTAACTTTGCCCAGAGTGTAATTTATAACAAGCTTTAAAGTTAGAGTTTTTTCTCAGTAAACAAAACTGTGTTAGATTTATAAGGTATCCTCTATGTCTAAGAGACTGGTATGCTAGCAACAGTGTACCCATAAGTAACCACTGCCTTGATTAATTACGTCTTTGACAGCCTTGATTGAAGTGTCTTGGGGAGCTCTTCATCTGGCCCCTAAGTGAGCACAACTTATTGTCTCTGGTAAGTTGCCTTTCAGAAAACACAGGCACCTCAGTGAGTCCTGTCAGTAGGATCTGAAGAGTGCTGTTTCTCAACAGTAGAAGCAGATCCGGTCCCAGAGCCTTCCTTCTCTCTCAGCCTTTTCTCTCTACCTACATCTCTCCATCTTTTGGCCCTGCCTCAGTGGGAAAAACATCTTGCATTTGCCACAGCTGGCCTATAGTGTCCGGTGCCTCCCGTTGCCTTCCCTTTTGGTCGCATGCTAGATGTTTGTGTGTTTGTGAGACCATCAAGGTACAGTATGTACTCCGCTGGTGTCTTTCTAGGGTGTGGGAGGGCTCTAATGGAGGCATCCCGGCAAACCTAGCAACAATGTTACTGTTCTAATTAACCACACCCAGTGTAATCTAGCCTGGGTGCGGAGACTGTCAGAGGGCGACTGCTGAGTACCAGACCCTGCTTTCCCATTGCTTGAGTCCAGTAGGTTGTTTCCTGGCCTCACCTGGCTCACTTAGGGAGTGTGGTCATCCTAGGTGTCCTGGGACATGCACTGGAGGGCCCTATTGCTCTTATTCACTGTGATGGGACACAGACCACTCAGCACGGCATAGCCAAGTAGATGTCCTGTCCGTGGGAGCCTCTGTCTGCATCCCCCTTCCTCATGCCTGCTCAGCCTCCTCTCCAAGGCTCGAATAGCTTGGCACACAGGCTTTACTAGCATCACAGTGGGAAGACAGTGTCACTGGGAAGAGAGCTGCCTGGCCACAGACTGGCACCATCCCTCAGAGGGTACAGTGGGACAATGTGTCTGTCTAAGCCCTTTGGGCCGCATCTGTAGTTTCCTCAAGAATGTGACTATGAGTTCTGACAGTCACTACCTTAGCTCCTGGCACATGGTAGACTGAATTAGTGTCCCACACACCAGTCATCTCAACTTAACCTCTGGAGTTGATGGTACCATGTGGCAGCTTCTTGGGAGCAAAAATGCCCGGCGTCTAAAATCTCGTGTTCTTTTAAGTAGTAACATGCATGTGGTTGGTTTTGAACCTTTCGTCCCTCAAAGGAATAGACTTTCTAAATTATGTTGAATTTAGGTCGCAGCTGACTTTCCTTCCACTGGTCTGAGTTTGTTTTCAAGACTGGCCAGGTCCCAAATAAAAGACTCGCAGGGCTGGGGAGGAGGCTGCTGTCCTCACCAAGAACTTTTATCTCATCACTGCTTTTGTCTTTCTAAGAGCTCATAATTTGAAGCTTAGGAAAGAATGTGTGTTGCCACAGGATGGGGCAATTAGAGGAGCTTTTGTGCTGGAAAGCTTAAATTGCAGTTTAAAAATACTCCAGCAGACTTGGGATGTCGCTCGGTTGGTAGAGCGCTTGCCACGCATCCACGAAGCCCTCAGATTTAACTCCTAGCACCACATAAGCCAGGCACGGTGGTACATGCTCGTCATCTTAGCACTTAGGAAATAGAGGCAAGAGGACCAGAAGTTTGAGGTCATCTTCAGCTACATAGTAAGTTCAAGGCCAGCCTGGGAAGATATTAAGATTCTGTCTCAAAACCAGACGGGCTACTACATGAGTGCCATTCTACTTAGAAGTATCTGTGTCCATCTCCCTTTTGAAGTGTGTGAGGATTGTCCCTGGACAGGACTGCCTAGCTCCATCCACACTCAGAAGGAAAGAGGAGGAGGTCTTAGTCACATTATTGGACTTGTCACTCTGCCGCCGTCTATATTCATTGAGCATGTTTGACCTGCGCCTGTGGGTTATTTCCTAAGACATGGGCCCATCCTCAGCAGATGGCTTTCAGAGCGCTCGGTTCCTCTATCTAGTTGTGAGCTGTATTGTGCTGGGATGTGGGGTTGTGATGGGGGCCTGTGGTGCAGGGGTCTCTTCTGATGAAATGGACCCAGCTGGGAGCAGGGAGCAGTAGATTCCTCAGAGCTAGCTGGTTCTAACACTGTATTCTTAGTCAAGTTTCATGACAGGAAGTAGCTTTAATTACAACAGTTTATTTTGCCTCACAGTTCAAAGGGATACAGTCCACTGTGGAGGGGAAGGCCTGGAGGCAGGGGCATGAGGCTGCTGGTCACATTGTGTCCACAGTTAGGAAGTGGAGATGAGTGTTGGCGCCCATCTTCCTCTTTATTCATTCTGGGTCCCTAGACTATGGGATGGTGCCACCCACGTCCTGAGGATGGTCCCCCGCCTCTGTTGAATCTCTCTGGAAATGGCTTCACAGACGCCCGAGAGGCAATCGGGATGATTTTAAATCCAATCAAATTGACGGTGAAGGCTAATGACCACACCCACTCTTAAATACATGGCCTTGGAAGTGACCCTTTAAACAACAACAATGAAATCCCTCTGTGACTTAGTTTCCCTTTTTGGGTAAATGGGGGTAATAATAGAACAGATCGCCTGGAAATTGAGCTGGTATCCACGCAAGGAACAGATGCATTTAGTTATCGTTTGTGAAGCAGAAAGAGTACACACCTGTGTGAAAAGGCGTGCTAAATGCTATGTGTATGTCGAATGCAGTGAATTTGACATGCCGATATTTATGGATAAACAAGCAAAGTGTTGCCCTGGCAATGCTTCTGGAGCTAATCACTCTTGAAGTGTGGCCCAAACAGTGAACGGTTCGCTGCAGGCTGGCTCTCTCCGGTCCCTCAGCTCCTGTCCTGGGGAGATGGAAGTCTCCTGCCTGCGTGTCTTCTGACCTTCAAAGTTTTAGTCTCCTGGGTCTGCTGCTCCTTGTTCAGACCCGGCCCAGTGCCCAATGTCAAACGAAGACACTGAAGTCTGTGCCTTGTCATTCCCGTGCCTCTGAGCGATGCCACCGTCTTGGGATCAGTTTACGTACCCCAACTCCCTGTTCTCATTTTCTTCATTCTCTTCCCTCCCAGCAGGGCGTGGGTGGGTGCACAGGGGATGCGAGGGATATAATTAGCACCCAGGGAGAAGCAGTTCCAGCCTGCGTGTTTTTCTGGGACAGCATTGTGATGAGGAGGACACGGGTATCCGGGGACCAAGCTTTCCCTGCTGCTGTCGACCCAAGCCGCCCTGCAATCCCAGTGTGTGACCCCAGTGCACACCCAAAGTCAAAGCAAGCTGAGGACACGCTAGTGGGACAAGGATCTCTGTGGTTCCTGTGAGCTCGGCTGTGTGTTTGGAGGGACCGTGGGTCTGTATGAGCCGCGATGGGCTGCACCTTCAGAGCCTTCTAGCTGGATGTGCTTGGGTGGATGGGAGGCAGTCGCTTGTCCAAGTGGGTCCATCTAGGAAGAAAGCTTGGTGCTGTCCTCCCTGCACACACACTGTCCAGGCAGAGAGCAGAGAAGTAGGTCCGTGCCCAGGGTCATGGGTCAGAGAGAGGACCAGCTACATCCATGCCATCCATTGTGCCATGTGGTTCTCACTGATGTTGTTTATACCGTCACCCTCTCTCTCCGTCTTGCCGTTGCTAAGGAGCCGTGTTCAATCATGGGTCTAACCTGAGCTAGAGGTCTTAGCTTTACCCTTTTGTTTGTGTTGGAAAAACCAGGCCTGTTCGCTGGACCTTGTAGAACCTTTGGCTTCTCCAGAGTTCAGACCCACCTGGGCCACCCTGGCTTTGATTGCCTCTTTGGACTCATGGTCACTTTTTGAAATGCTAGGGCAGGGTTATGAGAATAGAAACGTTCTCTGTGTCCAGCCTGTCCTGTGTACCCCTGCGACCCTTTAAGTTCATTTGAACATAAGAACAGATTTGAAGCCAGGGTTTAAGAGACTGTACAGCCTGGACCAAGTGCACGTGTGGCCTCTGCACACAGGTGCACAGGCACAGCCCAGTCTTCTCTGTCTGTCTGTCTGTCTCTCTGTCTCTCTCTCTCTCTGTCTCTCTCTCTCTGTCTCTCTCTCTCTCTCTCTCTCTCTCCCTCTCTCTCTCTCTCTCTGTCTCTCTCTCTCTCTCTCTCTGTCTCTCTCTCTCTCTCTGAATTCCTCCTGTGTTTCAGCTGGTCCTGGTCCTGATGACTGCCCTCTTGTCTTCCTCCATCTGTCATTATCACCTCAGACTTTTCCTTCCCTTTATCTTTCTTCCCCTTCCTCTTCTTTCCTCAGTAGGGTTCCACTCTATGTAGCACAGGCTATCCTATAATTTGCTGTGTAAACTAGGCTAGCCTTGAACTCACAGCAGTCCAATTTCTCAAGTGCTGGGATTGCAGGCACACACTGGACTGCAGGCCTCTCTCTGCACCACGTGTCACCAAATGAGATGCCCAGTGCCTCCAGAGAGAGACAATGTGTAGTAATATGGGATATCCTTATGGTTTTAGACTTACTTGATTTAACCTGGAGAGAAGTGATTCCAACTCTGCTTTTAAAATATGAATTGACTGTTAGCTGTTCCACAACAACCGCCGACAGTATCTGTCCCCCAAACATCCCAATAGCTGTCTTTATCCTGGGCAGCACGGCTGCTCCAGAATGTTCCAGAATGGAAGAAGATACTTTTCTATTCTCATAAGGGAGCTGGGGTTCATTCTGCCTTCGGCGTGTTTATTGACACGCACATTAATGGTCATGAAGTGTCTGAATGAAGAATGAGCAACCCATTGTGTCACCTGCAGCCGGGATGGGCCCCGCCTGCCGAGGCCGTGTGGCTCCTGCCCCCGTTCCGAGACTATAAAGGCTGTACTATCTGCCTTTGGCTTAGTGCTTGAGCTGAAGGAAGGCAGAGGGAACCGAGGAAGGAGTGGTCCCCCAGGGGTGGTCCCCAGGAGTGGTTCCCCAGGGGTGTTCTCCCAGGGGTGGTCTCCCAGGGATGGTCCCCCAGGGGTGGTCCCCAGGAGTGGTCCCCCAGGGGTGGTCTCCCAGGGGTGGTTGATCCCCCAGGGGTGGTCCACAGGAGTGGTCTCCCGGGGATAGTCACACAGGGATGGTCCCACAGGAGTGGTCTCCCAGGGGTGGTCTCCCAGGGGTGTTCTCCCAGGGGCGGTCTCCCAGGGGTGTTCTCCCAGGGGTGGTCTCCCAGGAGTGATCCCCCAGGGGTGGTCCACAGGAGTGGTCTCCCGGGGATAGTCACACAGGGATGGTCCCACAGGAGTGGTCCCCCAGGGGTGGTCTCCCAGGGGTGTTCTCCCAGGGGCGGTCTCCCAGGGGTGGTCTCCCAGGAGTGATCCCCCAGGGGAGGTCCACAGGAGTGGTCTCCCAGGGCTGGTCCCCATGGGTGGTCCCCCAGGAGTGGCCCTCTAGGAATGGTCCCCAGGAGTGGTCCCCCAGGGGTGGTTGATCCCCCAGGAGTGGTCCCCCAGGGGTGGTTGATCCCCCAGGAGTGGTCCCCCAGGGGTGGTCTCCCAGGGGTGTTCTCCCAGGGGCGGTCTCCCAGGGGTGTTCTCCCAGGGGTGGTCTCCCAGGAGTGATCCCCCAGGGGAGGTCCACAGGAGTGGTCTCCCAGGGCTGGTCCCCATGGGTGGTCCCCCAGGAGTGGTCCTCCAGGAATGGTCCCCAGGAGTGGTCCCCCAGCGGTGGTCTCCCAGGAATGGTCCCCCAGGGGTGGTCTCCCAGGAGTGGTCCCCAGGGGTGGTCCCCCAGGGATGGTCCCCCAGGGGTGGTCTCCAGGGATGGTCCCCCAGGGGTGGTCCCCCAGGGATGGTCTCCAGGGATGGTCCCCCAGGGGTGGTCTCCCAGGAGTGGTCCCCCAGGAGTGGTCTCCCAAAAGTGGTCTCCCAGGGGTGGTCAGTCTCCCAGGGGTAGTCCCTCAAAGGTGGTCCCCCAAAGGTAGTCTCTCAGGGGTGGTCTCCCAGGGGTGGTCCCCCAGGGGCTTGTCCCAGCTGGAGAAAGGAGAGACAGGGAAAATAAACAAGGCTGGACCCAGAGTTGCCTCCTGGAAGGCTATGCATTTACCGCTTCTGCCCAACACCCGAAGCACCTTGCCTTTTCGGGTGGGATCTGTACACACACAGCAGTGAACCCCTTTTGATCTGGCAGCCCTCCATGGAACCATTGAAGGTACGGCGGACATGGCTGACCCAAACCTGTCACCGAGCAGTGACACAGGCCCCTCGCTTTTCCTACTGAACTCAGCAAAGATGCATGGAGTGTGGAGCCCACCCTCCCCTCTGTTCATCTCCACTCTTGCTGTCTGACGATTAAGTGTTCAGCACATCATATCCAGAGCTTGGAGGACAGAAAGAATCAGGCAGCCACAACCTTGACCATCTTGCTTCAGTAGATGTAAGAGAGTGGGTGGCACAGGGAGTCACGTCTGAGCAGAACCTGGGGCCTGTGCAAAGGGCAGGCGGTCTGTGGGGTTGGATGAGGAAGTCAGCAGGGGCTTGGAGCTCAGTGGGCTAGAATGTCAGACCGTAAATACAGGTGGTACCTCTTCCAGGTCCCCCACCACCCATGCCCCAGGCCTCCCTGCAGTTATTACATAGGCTTTTGTGTCCTTTAGTTACCCACTGGGCAACTTTATCCTTTTCACCCCTCAGCAGGAGGGTGTCTTGGAGGGGAGAGACACATGATTGCTGTCCCCATGGGCCCATGTGGCATTCTTAGTAATCCCCACAGACAGCAGGCGAACTCTCATGCAGAGCTACAAAGCCAATCAGCTATAAGTCACCTAGAGAGCACGGGCTATGTCCTACTTCTGACGTTCTGTCTGAATGGGGTTAGTGCCCCATGGGGCTAATGTCAAGTTATATAGGTCATGTAGAAAGCTAGGTGAGGCTGTGGGTAGCAGCTGCATCAACGACTCCCCTCCTTCATGGCAACCAGCCTCTGTCACCATATTCCAAGTGGCAGGAATCACAGCAACCAAGAAAGGCCAACAGGGGAGCTTGTCAATCCGAATAGGTGAGGGAAGCCAACTACTCTGTAGTGTGTTTAGGAAGCAGGCTGGAGCAGGCCTTGGCAATCCATCCAGAAATGGCATGCATTGGAGGGAAGATGACTCTAGATATAACTTCAGCAAGAGAAAATTCCACGCCTCTCAGTCAGCATGATACAGCAGTTACAGTGTTGCTTCTCCTCCCTGATCACCGGTCTGAATAATTTATGGCTCTACTCACAGGAGGCTGCCAGGCCTCCTGAAATGCAGAGATGATCACCAGCACTTATGGCATACCAGTAAACATAGCCCCGTGTTTCAGCATCCCCATACCCACAGGACCACCTCCTGGATCGGGTTGGTGCACTGGTAGCAGATAGGCTGTTTACAGTGTGGCTGGGGACAGTGAATGAGGGGCCTGCCCTGCTGTCTAGGTGAACAGAAAACATAATTTGCTTTGCAAAGCCTTCAGTGAGTTCCTATAGGTACTGTCCCAGACATAGCTGCCAAGCCTTAGGCTTGTCTCCTCATACCAGTGCTGTGCTGGGCATCTGGCGTATGGACTTGTCCACTTTACTCTGCAGACAGACTTTAGAGGTTGATTTCACTCAGTCTGTTCTACAGAGAAAAAACCAGAACAGGGAGAAGCCAACAAGTCTGATGACTTTTAAGGAGTTGGAGGCTGCGGAGGTGGCTCAGTGGGGAAAACACCTACCATGCAAGCATGAGGCCTGAAGTCTGGATCCGTATCGGTGAGCTCTGGGCTTGATTGAGAAACCCTGCCTCAGTGAATGAGATGGAGATGAATGACTGACGAACAGTCCCAGTTTCGACCTTGGGCTTCCATATGCATGTGCACATGCACACATGTATGTGCACCTCCTACATGTACACATGCAAGCAGTCACAGATGAACACACACACACACACTGGAAACAAAAAAAGGTAGTTGCATGCCTGGATCTGGCCGCTGCTCAGAAACCTGGCTTTATCTGTGAACAGCTTGTTTTGTTTTGTTTTTTATAGAACATACAAGCTGGTAGGAAAGGAAGGCCTTTGAAACTCTGTCTTCACACAGTTTTTATTAAAAATTGCCACACGGATGTAAAGAAAGCTTGTCTACTGTTGAATGAGATATTTACAAAGTTCTGTTGAGGGAAATTATAAAAAGGTAGAACCTGCCCGTTCCCAGGCTGTGCCTCTGCGCCGGCAGCCTGGCAGGCCATGCACTGGCGGACAATGGCCGACCTGTTTTTATCTCATGGAGATTCTGACTCTGAACTCCACAATCTCTCCACTCAGATCACTAGGTTCCCACTGGTGAGTCGCTACCACACCAGTCCCGTGCTTCAAATCCCCCACGGCCTTTGTGGAGCACCTCAGGCAAACCCATGCTTGGCTGCTGTATCTTTGTCTCTTGAACCCAGACGAGCCTCCGCGTGAAGGAAAACACAACACAAACTCAGTTCAGAAACAATGGTAACTCAACCTCTGGGCGCAACAACTAAAACCTAATCTTGTAAGCCCTCTTAAAACCTGATCTGTCTGGTGGCAAATCTTTGCAGATCCACCATGATACTAGGAAACTCTAGTTGCTACATCTTACCCCTCCTCTGTCCTGGTTCCAAAAAGGACTAACTCTCTCCTGCCTCCTCTCTCCTTCCGTCCAACCCGGAAATCCCACCTACTCGCCCAGTGGTTGGCTCCTTTATTCATTTAGGGAATTGGTTTACAAGAATAGCACCAGGCCCATCCGCAACACTCTACTAGGAATCAGAGCATGCTGCTTTAAGCATGTGTCCTAGAATTGCAAACAGTAGGTCCTAGGAATCATATCAGCACACACATGTGTGCACACACTCACAGAGAATCCTCAGCTTACGACTTCCTGACTTTAGGGTAATGCACAAGTGGTGATGTATCTGAGTAGGGACCATACTTGCATTTTTTTTTCAGATACACCAGAAGAGGGCATCAGATCCTATTGCAGAGTGAGCTACCATGTGGTTGCTGGGAATTGAACTCAGGACCTCTGGAAGAGGAGTTAGTTCTCTTAACCACTGAGCCATCTTTCCAGCCCCACACTTGCATTTTAAACCTGGATCTTTTCTCTGACTAGCAGTATGTCAGATGATACTTCTCCTGAGGTTTGGAACAGTGATGTTGAGCCACAGTTCCCCATCACTTGCCCTTGTGAGGGGAGCAGCTGACACCCAAAGTCTGCTGGGACTGAATTAGAACAATCTGGTTGGAGGGGCACGTGCATTTTCCACCTAAGATGTTTTTGTTTCATGGTGAGAATGTTATAGTAAGTTGAGTTTTGGTATGTGTATATGCGTGTGTGTGTGTGTGTGTGTGTGTGTGTGTGTGTGTGTGTCACACACACACACATGCAAAGAGGCTATGTCAGTCAAAATTTGTGAGGCCTGTTTCTTATTGGTGAAACTGTCTTATACTAGTCCCTTTGAATTAACCCGCCAACAGTTTAAAATAATGTGGGATGGCTTAGCAAAGCTTGCGCTCTACTGACTGCAGCTGAAGCATTTTGGATACAGAGTCCCCCTGACTCATACAGCGCATGCTGGAGAGCATGACAGCGGGACTGCACATGCTCACTCCCTCTGCTGCGCTCTCCTCAGATCAGTTCTCACTGAGTGAGCTGCCCTTGGCTTGATTCCTGAGACGTTGTTACCGCTGACGTACCTTAGGGTGTGTGAGGGGACTAGGTGCGATGAGTCTGGCAATAGAAGGATTGGGGGACAGGAGGGTAGGGGGTAGAACAGAGCAACAGAGCTTGGGTGCTGGGAGGTCTTGTTGGGAAGGGAGGTGGAAATAATGTGTATGATCTGGGGACAGAGGGTGGGGGACAAGACGGGAGCATCTGAATGACAGGAGCCCAAGGGATGTGAGAGCCAGGCTATTGACCTCCACTTGGGCAAGGTGTCAGATGCAGGAGGGAAGAAAGAGAGGCTAGGTAGGGCTGTGGCCCGAGGCCCAAGACCAAGAGGACCCGGCCCCTGTCGGGTGGTGATGGTTTTGGACGTGAGCACTCGGCCTGTCTTTGGGTTTCAGGTCCAACCAGAAAGATGCCGCCCAGCGCTAGCGCGGTGGACTTCTTCCAGCTCTTCGTCCCGGACAACGTGCTCAAGAACATGGTGGTACAGACCAACATGTACGCCAGGAAGTTCCAGGAGCGATTTGGCAGCGACGGTGCCTGGGTGGAGGTGACGTTGGCAGAGATGAAGGCCTTCCTGGGCTACGTGATCTCTACCAGCGTCTCGCACTGTGAGTCGGTACTCAGCATTTGGAGCGGAGGCTTCTATAGCAACCGGAGCCTCGCCCTTGTCATGAGCCAGGCCCGTTTCGAGAAGATCCTCAAGTACTTCCATGTTGTGGCCTTCCGTTCCAGCCAGACCACGCATGGGCTCTACAAGGTCCAGCCCTTCCTCGACTCCCTGCAGAGTGGCTTTGATGCTGCTTTCAGGCCGTCTCAGACCCAGGTGAGATCATGTGTGTGCACTTGCATGTATGTGTTTCCACACGCAGGTCCATGCATGCAGATGTGTTTGTGCATGTGTGTGTGTACATATGCGTGTATGTGTGCCCATGCATACAGATACGTTTGTGCATGTGTGTGTGTGTCCACGCATGCAGATGTGTTTGTGCATGTGTGTGTATACATGTAAATGTGTCCATGCATACATGCGTGTTTGCATGTGCATGTGTGCATGCATACGTGTTTGCATGCTAGGTGCCATTGAACATCTGCGACTTTTGACTCAGGAGATTTGGGACACCTTTCTCCCTGTCCTTGTTCAAGTGACTCGAACAAGTCACTTCAAGATCACCAGCCATACTGCTAACCATTTGAGCCAAATGTGTCTGTAAGGGAGGGTGGGGGCTTGAACTCCAACCCCCAGACAGTTGGAATTCAGCCCTTTACCCAGAGCTACAGCACTCTGCTCTTTCCACCTTCACCTCATCCATGGCTTTTCCCACACAAGGCTTTACGCAGACCAGCCTCAGGGTCCCCGTCGTGTTTGCTGAGGGGCTAGGCACCTTCTGGATGGCGAAGGAATGACCTGGAATTGCCGTGATTTATTCGGTCACTGGGACTTCTTAGATGCCAAGGTCCACCTGGCCTCTCAGGCCAGAGCCTGCAGCCTAGTCCAGGGGCTGGTAGCTCAGCACCTGTCACAGCCCCGACTCTTCCCAGACATCCTTAACCTGTTCCAGAAGGCAGAGGCTCTCCTGGCTCTCAACTCCTGACCCACACTGCCTTCCCTGTCCACCTGCACTCAGTGCTGTCATGCTCGGTGCTGTCACACTCAGTGCTGTCACACTCAGCACTGTCACACCCGGTGCTGTCACGCCCGGTGCTGTCACGCCCGGTGCTGTCACACTCGGTGCTGTCACACTCAGTGCTGTCATGCCCGGTGTTGTCACACTCAGTGCTGTCACACTCAGCACTGTCACACCCGGTGCTGTCACACTCGGTGCTGTCACGCTCAGTGCTGTCACACTCAGTACTGTCACGCTCAGTGCTGTCACACTCAGTGCTGTCACACTCAGTGCTGTCACACCCGGTGCTGTCACACTCGGTGCTGTCACACTCGGTGCTGTCACGCTCAGTGCTGTCACACCCGGTGCTGTCACACTCGGTGCTGTCACACTCAGTGCTGTCATGCCCGGTGTTGTCACACTCAGTGCTGTCACACCCAGTGCTGTCATACTCAGTGCTGTCACACTCGGTGCTGTCACACTCAGTGCTGTCATGCCCGGTGTTGTCACACTCAGTGCTGTCACACTCAGCACTGTCACACCCGGTGCTGTCACGCTCAGTGCTGTCACACTCAGTACTGTCACGCTCAGTGCTGTCACACTCAGTGCTGTCACACCCGGTGCTGTCACACTCGGTGCTGTCACACTCAGTACTGTCATGCCCGGTGTTGTCACACTCAGTGCTGTCACACCCAGTGCTGTCACACTCAGTGCTGTCACACTCAGTGCTGTCACGCTCAGTGCTGTCACACCCGGTCCTATCACACTCAGTGTTGTCACACTCAGTGCTGTCACGCCCAGTGCTGTCACGCCCAGTGCTGTCACGCCCAGTGCTGTCACGCCCGGTGCTGTCACACTCAGTGCTGTCACGCCCAGTGCTGTCACACTCGGTGCTATCACGCCCGGTGCTATCACGCCCGGTGCTGTCACACTCAGTGCTTTAACACTCACTGCTGTCATACTCAGTGCTGTCACACTCAGTGCTGTCATACTCAGTGCTGTCACACCCAGTGCTGTCATACTCAGTGCTGTCACGCTCAGTGCTGTCACACTCAGTGCTGTCACGCTCAGTGCTGTCACGCCCTGTCCTGTCACACTCAGTGATGTCACACTCAGTGCTGTCACGCCCAGTGCTGTCACGCCCAGTGCTGTCACACCCAGTGCTGTCACACTCGGTGCTATCACGCCCGGTGCTGTCACACTCAGTGCTTTAACACTCACTGCTGTCACACTCAGTCTAGTGTCAGAATCTCAGAACTGCTCTGTTGATCCAGCACATTGAGGAGGTGGCTGATACCCAGAAAGCTCGGAAAGTTCTTTCCTCTGTGGAGAGGATCCAGTTATACAGTCACACCATTTTTACACTTGCAACTGTCTTCTAAGAGGCTTCTGCTGGGCTCCCACTCCCCATGGTCGCTCTCCTGAGTCTGTAATGTCCTTCTATTCTGCACAACTGGTAATGTCAGGGCTTTTGTGGGGTGTCACTATGTCTCAGGTCCTGTTCTAGAACTTGCCAGGCGCCATGTGCAAGATAGAGGTGAGGTATAGGGGAGGTGGGGTTCGCAAGCTACTTCTCTTTCCCTTCCTAGAGGAAAAGACCAGTTGAGACATTGTTCTTCTCCACACCCTTGTCAGAGTTAGGGTCAGACTTACTGTGGTTCTCAGGACTGGTCCAGAGTCTGCTGCCTCCCCGTACCACCGTCACGACTCCGCCCCAACACACAGATGCTCACGCACTTGCACACACATACCCAGGGGCATGACAGCATTGGGAGCTGTCACTGTAGCAAGCGTTACCCTTTGCAGGAGGTTTTACAGAGTCCCCAGAAGACTCCAGAATCTACCAGCAAACAAAGCAGCCATTTTTGTGTGATGTCCACACACAGGTACAAAACGGGACGCGCTACTCTCATCAAAATTGGAACCAAACTAATCAGAGAAATATCCCTGGAGAGGGATTATGCAAATAAGTAAGAGATTCCTCGCCTGCCATACTCGACACCCTGAGTGGCTTGTCGCACAGAGGGGACTCAGGGATGGTGCTGTGTGTCAGAGCTGACTGTTTTCCCCAGAGGAGGAGGAAGAAACTCAGAGATTCTTGCTCGCCCTGCTGCGATGCGCTGTAACTGTGGTTGGAGATCTTGTAGAGATGAACTCCACGGCTCACTGAGGGGGGCTCTGTTCTTGGATGGCTGGAAACAGCAGACTCACGGTCTAGACAAGGAGATGGGCCGGGGAAGAGCAGGGAGCTGGGGACACCTTCACGCCATCTTCCCTGTTCCTAAGACCTCCTTAGATTGTCCATTTTGCTAGATGGTTCCACATGGGGCTTTGACTGTTTCATAAGCTGCAAGGAGCCAGAGAATGTGAGGGTCTGGGCTGCAGCCCAGGCAGGCCGACTTGTCTGTCCCCAAATTGAGCAGAGGCAGAGGCTCATCCTGAAGCCCGCGGGGCAGAGTGTGTACAGTGCAGAGAGGTATGACTGGTGCTTTTAAAAAGAGGTTTATTTTTATTTTATGTCCATGAATGTTTTCCCCGAGTGTAGGTAAATGTGTGCGCATACATGTGTGTCTTGCCCACAGATCAGAAAAGGGCATCGCATCCCCTAGAACTTGAGCTCTACAAGGTTGTGAGCCACTACATGGGTGCTAGAAAGCAAACTCGAATTCTCTGCAGGAGGAGCATCGTTAAAGCCCTGAGGTTGATGCTTTAAAAAATAGAACTGAAGGTGCTATTACCAAAAGGATGCCGGGCCTCAAGTGCTGGGTGTTTTGATCATAAAAAGAGAAAGCTGTGTAAGAATTTGTTTTGTGGGCATGTGGGGGAAGAGGGCACCTCAGCAGGCCCATGCCAAGGCACCCCTTCCCCCTGAGGGACCAGACACACGGTGGTATAGTATAGAACAGAGTTTATTCAGGGCATGGGGAGGGGGTGTTAAGAGAGTAGTAGAGGCAGAGAAAGGCGGTGAAAGGGAGAGAGTAGAGAAATAGAAGCTGGCCATGACCACGTGGAGAGAGGGAGGAAGGGAATGGGGAGAGAGGAGAGCCCAAGAGGGCAAGAGGCAAAAGAGAGAGACAAGAGAGTAAAAGAGAGAGAGGAAGGGCAAGAAGACCCTTTTATAGTAGGCCAGGCCTACCTGGCTGTTGCCAGGTAACTGTGGAGTGGAGTTTAGACAGAATCCTAACACTGAGACCACTGTCCAGTCCCCACCCCAGGCCATGGACTGACGGTCCAGTGCCCACCCCAGGCCATGGACTGACGGTCCAGTGCCCACCCCAGGCCATGGACTGACGGTCCAGTGCCCACCCCAGGCCATGGACTGACGGTCCAGTGCCCACCCCAGGCCATGGACTGACGGTCCAGTGCCCACCCCAGGACATGGACTGAAGGTCCAGTGCCCACCCCAGGCCATGGACTGACGGTCCAGTGCCCACCCCAGGCCATGGACTGACGGTCCAGTGCCCACCCCAGGCCATGGACTGACGGTCCAGTGCCCACCCCAGGCCATGGACTGACGGTCCAGTGCCCACCCCAGGCCATGGACTGACGGTCCAGTGCCCACCCCAGGCCATGGACTGACGGTCCAGTGCCCACCCCAGGCCATGGACTGACGGTCCAGTGCCCACCCCAGGCCATGGACTGACGGTCCAGTGCCCACCCCAGGCCATGGACTGACGGTCCAGTGCCCACCCCAGGCCATGGACTGACGGTCCAGTGCCCACCCCAGGACATGAACTGACGATCCAGTGCCCACCCCAGGCCGTGGACTCAGGCCATGGACTGACGGTCCAGTGCCCACCCCAGGCCGTGGACTGACGGTCCTGTGCCCACCCCAGGACATGAACTGATGATCCAGTGCCCACCCTAGGCCATGGACTGATGGTCCAGTGCCCACCCCAGGCCATGGACTAATGATCCAGTGCCCACCCCAGGACATGGACTGACGATCCAGTGCCCACCCCAGGACATGAACTGATGATCCAGTGCCCACCCCAGGCCATGGACTGATGGTCCAGTGCCCACCCCAGGCCATGGACTGATGGTCCAGTGCCCACCCTAGGCCATGGACTGACGATCCAGTGCCCACCCTAGGCCATGGACTGATGTGGCTTTGGGGGAAGACCTCAGGCCCTGAGCTGACTCAAACCTGCCGAGAGAGAGCCACACTTGACCACCATCTCTAGGAGCTTAGCTTGTTGAAACTTTTCCCGCACAGAGTCAGATACTGTTTTAGATTTTATGTGGTGTCTACTGGGTCTTGTCCTTTCTTTCATGTGGCCACAGAGCTGCAGTGGGTGAGAACAGGGGATTATCCCAGTAAGTTTTGTTTACGAAGGAGGGAGTGATTTGTAGACCCTCAATCTAGAGCGTCATGTAGTGTGGAAATGAGTGTGTATACACTTCATCTTGCTTAACTCCATAATTGTGGCATAGAACAGCGGAAGGAATCGCAGCATAACGCCACAATGCACCCGGAGGCTTCCCAAGCACTTCAGTTTGGAAAACCATCTTAGAGTCTTTTACTCTATCGTCCTGTCCTTGAAAAGGTAATAGATTCATGTTATTAAGAAGTTGATGTGCCTGGCAGTCGTGACACATGCCTTTGATCCCAGCACTTGGGAGTCAGAAGCAGGTCTATCTCTATGAGTTCAAGGCTAGCCTGGTCTACAGAGCAAGTTCCAGGACAGCTAGGGCTACCCAGAGCTCACTGTCTCCCCGACTGTTACACTCGTCCTCAGCATTCAAGCAGGGGCCCGTCTCAAAACAAGACAAACAAAACAGTAAACAACAAAACAACAGAAGTTGGCGTGAGTGAAGTCCCGTAATTGCTTAGGGGCAGGGGAGCTGGAGAGATGGCTTGGTGCCTAAGAGCGTTTGCTCTGCTTACAGAGGAGCCAGGTTTACTTCAGAGCTTCCATAATGGGCAGCTCCCCCCATACATACACACCCCCATACATACGTACCCCCATACATAGCTCCATACACACTGACAGGAGTTGGGCCTGGAGACCCTAGGCCAGTGATATAAATCACTGATACAGGCCACAGTCCCAAAGACCTAGAGTACCAGACACTCAGAGGCACTGAAAGCTGACTGGGACAGTGACTCTGAGTGTGCTGTCTCACGTCAGTGAAGATTAAAGGCACAGCCAGTGTGGGCATTTGTAAAGTGGACAGTAAGAACCACGGCCATCTTCAGAAAGAACGTCCGCTGTGCATCAGGACGAAGGCCAGTGAGCCCGCGCCTCCCAGCCGAGCCCTCCCTAGAGCAGCAGCGCAGATAAGGAGTCAGGTGACTTGGTCACAGCCTTCTGAAGGTGTTGCTGGGAGCCGAGCTCACACTGCCCTGTGGGAA
The DNA here is from genome assembly GCA_036184795.1 of Tokudaia tokunoshimensis. NCBI lineage: Eukaryota > Metazoa > Chordata > Mammalia > Rodentia > Muridae > Tokudaia > Tokudaia tokunoshimensis. Next base: position 51,491,016 of record BTHU01000020.1, on the reverse strand, counting down.
CATCCTCCATCCCCCTTTCCTGCAGGTGCTACACGAACCCCTGATCGACGAGGACCCCGTGTTCATCGCCACGTGCACGGAGCGGGAGCTGCGGAAGAGGAAAAAGCGGAAATTCAGCCTGTGGGTCCGCCAGTGCTCTTCCACCGGGTTCATAATCCAGGTGAGCCACTGGAAGGGGATGGGATGTGTTGGAGATGGGAGCTCTGAGATGTGCAGACACTGGGGAGATAGGAAGGATGAGGTGGGGCACCGTGGGCCCAGGGGGTTGGGGAGTTAGTCAGCTCACTGTCTCCCCGACTGTTACACTCGTCCTCAGCATTCAAGCAGGGGCCAGTCTGGTCTCGCTTAGCCTCCTGTGGGGGTAGCTGGTCCTTGGAAAGCACGCGGTCGTACCTGACTCCACCCCTATAATGTAAGGGTTTTGACATGATCCCAGGACCCTCAGGTGCCAGACACTCAAAGACTCTCGTGTGTTTTGAAGGAATCAGAAGAGAAGCAAGAAGAATGTTGAGTTCCAGGCCAGCCTGGGCTACAGAGTGAGACTGTTAAGTCCAAGCAGCAAGCATAGAGGGTCTGTGAGCCGGCTCAGTGGGTAAAGGTGCTTGCTGCCAAGCCTGATAATCTGAGTTTGATCCCTGGGACCCACATGGTGGAGGGAGAGAACTAATTCCCCCATCTTGTCCTCTGACTTCCACAGACTCACCATGGTACACAGTGACATGTTCACATGTAGGCATGCATGAATACACATACACACGGATGCACACAATAAAAAAATGAATACATATAAATTTTAAAGTATAGAACTTATTGTATAGCACTGAGTTCTCCACACTTGGGAGTCTCTGGATGCCTCTGGTGTCTGGATTTCTTGGTAGGGAGAAGGCTCTGGCTAGACAATGTTACACCATGTTTTCATGCTGGCTAGGCAGAAGTCAATGTTACACCATGTTTTCATGCTGGCTAGGCAGAAGTCCATGTTACACCATGTTTTCATGCTGGCTAGGCAGAAGTCCATGTTACGCTGTTCACACCTTGAGAAGAAGTAACGTCACACCGTCTTCACACTTTGAGGAGGAGGTGACTAGAATGCCTGGGCTTGCCCATGTGGGCAAAGTGCTGAGCAGTTTCAGATGGTCTTGCAATTGTGTTCCAAGCCAAGGGCAAACTCTGTGCTGCCCATTGCTGGTGTTTAGGAAACTCTCTAGTCCAAGGAGAGCAAGTCCCTGGCCTAACTGTGAGTCCTGGCAATCTCCAGACAGGTGAAGAAGGCAGTCCACGCCAGTGACCACAGACTCGTGTCCTAGAACACACCAGGTTCCAGCTGCACTTATCAGTGCTGGTGGAAAGGTCTTTTATAATTAGTGTCTTTTCCTAACTTGACTTTACACTCAGCAACCTTCCCCCCAAAATCCCAGAACATCCATAATTCCGTACACGCTTTAATTTTTTTAAGATTCATTTACTTTCATTTTATGTATATGATGTTTTGACCATTTGAGTGTATGTGCACCATGTGTGAGCCTGTGTGTGTCTGTGCACCATGTATGAGCTTATATGCACCATGTGTGTGCCTGTGTGTACTTGTGTGTGCCTGTGTGAATTGTGTGTGCCTGTATGTAATGAGTGAGCCTGTGTGCACCATGTGTGTGCCTCTGTGCACCATGTATGTACCTGTGTGTGCCTTTATGTCATGTGTGTGCTTGTGTGCACCATGAGTGAGCCTGTGTGCACCATGTGTGTGCCTGTGCACCATGTGTGTACCTGTGCACCATGTGTGTGTCTGTGCACCATGTGTGAGCCTATATGCATCATGTATGTGTCTGTACACCATGTGTGTGCCTGTGTACCATGTATATGCCTGGTTCCTGTGCAGTTAGAAGAGGGCATCTGGTCTCCTGGGACTGGATTACAGACCACTGTGAGCTGCCATGTGAATGCTGGGACCAAACCTAAGAGCAGCCCTGCTCTCATCCACGAAGCCATCTCCCAGCCCTAGTAAATGCTTACCATTCTCCATACTGATTACTTTTATTGCCACTAAGACCAAACACAGGACAAGAACCAACTTAGGAGAGCTTTCTGCTAGTTCAAGATTAGGCAGACATAGCAGAAGCAGGGGCAACTCATGCCTGTGGCAGAGGGTGAGGTGGCTGGTTACATTGTATCAACAGTCAGGAAGCAGCGCTCAACAAGAAAGAGAGGCCATGATGTAACCCTCCAGGCCAGCATACCCCATCCTTCAGGAAGGCCCCAGCTCCAAAAGGTTCACCAATTTCTCAAAACAGCATGACCACCCGGGACCAAATGTCCAAACCACACAAACTTGGGAATATTTGTATTCTAACCATAACCTGCAGAAATAGCCCTTTGAGTATGTAGCCAACATATCTATATAAACCCTGCTGGCTGAAGCTAGAGGGCTAGAGACATAGATAACCCTCGTGGCTCCCAGAGAGTGATGGACTCACCCTCTCCTACAACCTAATTGCCCTAGGAGGTTCTTGAGCACTACATAGAAACACACCAGCTGATGTTTTGAGTTCAGCCTGGTGAGACCTGAATATAAGAAAGAACCACTTGTGCCGTGTGCAGGCTCCCATCCTATACTGTGTGTGTGTGTGTGTGGCGGGGGGAGGGGGGGTTGACATGTACGTCTGTGGTTCATGCAGCAATCTTAAAACTCCCTGGAGTTCAGTGTTTCCGAAGCTGAGTGTGTGTGTGTGTGTGTGTGTGTGTGTGTGTGTGTGTGTGGCGCGGGGGGAGGGGGGGTTCAACATGTACATCTGTGGTTCATGCAGCAATCTTAAAAATCCCTGGAGTTCAGTGTTTCCGAAGCTGAGTGTGTGTGTGTGTGTGTGTGTGTGTGTGTGTGTGTGTGTGTGCGCGCGCGCACGCGCGCGTGTGTGCGTGTGTGTGTGTAGAGTCCAATAACATGTTTAGCTGCATAGTACAGAAGACCCATGGCAGGCCAGGACCCACCGGCTTCCCAACCATTGCAGAACCCGGTGGCTCTGTTGTCTGGTTCCACTTTCCAATGAATTATCGCTCATTCTGTTGGAGACTTTGTTGCTAAGTCACATCCCTGTGCAATGACCTGAACACAGAGTTGGGCCTTCATGTTTTCTGTTCTTAGGACACCTATGCTCGGTAGGTGAGCTCCCAAGCTCACCAGACAGGATGGTCCTGACGTAGTAGCTGGGTCTTCCATGTGCTCCTTCTGGGAGTTTCTCAGAGAGCACCGTTGGTACCCCAGCTCCTAGCAGTTCCAGCGTGTCAGATTGCTCCAATGTCAGCTTGCTCTGCAGGACAGGACAGGCACAGGAAGGCGATAGGCGCTGCTGGGCATCTGTCTTCAGAAATATGAACATTCCCCGGAACTTCTACTGTCCTTAAGAGAGACTAGTCAGCGCCCTACCTGCAGATCTGGTCTGCCCTTGAATCCATCCATCCTCTTTCCACATACACAAGTTTGGTGGTGATTGTGGAGCTGGTATAGATCGTGTGTTAGGGATTGCTCACCAAGATCAGCTTATCGGGCCCTTGGAGTGTGTCTGACCTCTATTGCCTCTCTGGTGCAGTGAGACAGACAAGAGCTGTCTTACCTGCCTTTGGGCTGACTAGTCATTTTGCCCGGTGGGGCTTAGCCCTCGAAGTGGCCTTTGCTTCTATTTGTGTGTGCACATGAGTGTGTGTGTGTGTGTGTGTGTGTGTGTACACGCACGCATGTGCATGTACGTGTGGGGACTTAGGAACAGGCTTGCATCAAACTCGACTGCCCGTTTTGCCGTTTCTAACTGCTCCCGTCCCACCCGGACTCTTGCGGACAGAAGCCCACAAGCTGCTCAGGTCTTGTGTAGCCATGGTGGTGACCTAGGACTTCATGAGGCTCATGACATAACGGGGTGAGGCGGTTTCCCCATGTTCTCTGACCCCATGTTTCCTGCAGCCTCGGGCTATGGTCCATGTTGCCCTTGGCACTCTGACCCTCTGCCTTTCTGTTCAAGATCTACGTCCACCTAAAGGAAGGCGGTGGCCCAGATGGCCTGGACGCTCTGAAGAGCAAACCGCAGCTGCACAGCATGGTGGCCCGGAGCCTGTGCAGGAACGCGGCCGGGAAGAACTACATCATCTTCACGGGGCCCAGCATCACCAGCCTCAATCTGTTTGAAGAATTTGAGAAGCAAGGTTTGTCCAGCGGCCGTCCCAGCACGGCCAGCTCCTTGGGGGGTGGGGAGTGACGAGAGGATGAGGAAGGTAGGAGCAGGCTAGGACAGATCGCTCAAGTGTCTCAGCTGCCCTGTGTGTGTGGTGTGTGGGTCCTGGGCTCACTGTCAGGTGACAGCATTGGCACGGAGCCCTGCCCATCTGCTGGGCACTGTTTTGTGTGCCCTATGCTGTGTGGTCCTGGCCATAAATGGCCTGGAGGAAAAGCCCCTAGTAAAAAAAAAAAAGGTACCAGGGTCGTCATCCTCCGTAACTGGTGACTCTCCCTCCCCTGTGGCAGAGCCCCGTGTGGTCAGGCACAATCCTACAGGCCTCAGAAAGGTCCTAGGCTCCTGGAGCAAGAACCTGCTTATTCTTAGATGAGCCTCGAAAGACCTAAGTGTCAAGCTGTGCTTGGGGACAGCTGAGAAAACATCACTTGTAGACCAAAGCTTCTAGAATTGAGGCGTTTTGCTCTGCAACACAGTGGATATCAGGCCTTAAAACTGAACCCTCTTGTATTGTGGAGTGAGGGGAAGCTTACATCCTGGCTTTGGAAGCCGGGTTGAAGTGAGGGAGCCGGCAGCCGCGGCTAGCCAGAGTTACAGTGTAGGTAAGGATGGCTCTCTGTGCCGGGTGGCACCGGCAGACTCGACCCATCTGTGGCAAGAACCTAGCAAGAGATCAGACCGAGGAGGGAAGGAAGGTAAGCTGCAGGAGCTGCTCCTAGAACATAGGACACAGCCGCTTTGGAGGAGGTCTGCCTCTCCTTGAAGCACAGTGGGGAGCTGACCTGCTGCCTGAGCAGACCTACGGTCTGTGGAGACATGTATATAGGAAGTGTAACCCTTGATGGTGTGTGCATGTGTATGTGAGGGGTCACTTCTTGATTTGCTCTCAGCACTGGAAGTTGGAGTGTGTGTGTGTGTGTGTGTGTCCCTGTGTCCAGTGTTAGATGTGCAGAGCTGTATGAGTATAGGACATGGCTTGGCCCAGCAAGCTGGGAGACGGGAAGAGAACCCCTGGCTGGAAGAGAGTAACTGGATATGACATTTTGCCTTTTTCTGAGGTTGGGTAATATAAAATGATATCACCGTGAACTGTTAGTATCCTCTAGAGCTACTGAGCTCTTTGCCGTGGAATGCCATGCGCCTTGTCTTCAGTGACAAGAGTCCCAAGAGCTGACCGGTGTGTCCATCCCGAGGTCTCTGGCTGCGTTGTCAGGCACAGCCATATACGCAGCTATGACCCAGGGGCCTTCCCAATGGACATGTGACACCGTAGATAAGTCCATTTATGGAGGCAGATGGAATGATATGCCCCACGGTGCCAACCAAGAGCCCCGGTGTTGCATTAGTCCATTGCTTGCATTAGTTATGGCCTTAGTGACCTTCGGGTGTGCTCTTGTAGAGGGATGGGGAGGCAGAGAGGAAAAGGCCTTAGCAGCCACTTCTGAGGGTTCTGCTCTCCTTCCCGGGGTGTGGGGTGGGGCACCCTGACAGTGGCACGTGTGAGAGTTTGCATCTCTCCTTCCAGGGATCTACTGCTGTGGCCTCCTCAGCTCCAGGAAGAGTGACTGCACAGGCCTCCCTCCATCCATGTTGACTAACCCTGCCATCCCACTCACCCGGGGCCAGCACCAGATCAGAACGAAGGGCAACATGTCTCTGATCTGCTGGTACAACAAGGGGCACTTCCGCTTCCTGACCAATGCCTACTCCCCTGTGCAGCAAGGTGAGTGGGGGGTGTGAACGTGGCACAGGAAGTGGAGGTGCCCAGGGCACAAGCGTGGAGGACCCTCACGCTGTCAGTGTCCATAGCAGTTGGTCGTGCTGTCCTGGGAAGGGGCAGGCAGGAGCTCCATGAAGCTCTTAGCTTGCTTTGGCAAACTGGGAGGGTTTGATTGGCAAGTGGCTTGGCCTCACCTGCTTGTTAGGGCCTGATGGTTCTACGGTTTAGGGCATGGTCATGGGCTACATCGTGGGTGGAATTTGTGGATCATTTTATCATCTCTGACTCCTGGAAGCAAAGCGCCCGCGTGATCCTGGCTGCCAGGCGGTGCTGTTTGCCTCGATAATTCTCCGGGGATTTAAAATCCATTCAGAGTAGAGGGACTTAATTATCCCAGAGTCCGTATTTAAAGAAACTGACAGTTAAGACCATGTTAAACTGATGAGACAAAAACTGAGAGGATTGCAAAGGAATCTACAGAGACGCTTCCAGTGTGGTATGCACACGAGCAGTTTGCATTCCTATGTGCACACCCGGTGTGTGACATGCATGTTCCTGTGGTGTACAATGTGTACAATGTGTGTGTGTAGTGTATACACATACTATGTGTGTGTTTATATATATGTGTGTATATATGTATACATATATGTGTATATATATACCACTATGTAGTGTGTGTGTGTATATACTGTATACACATACCATATGTGTGTTTATATATGTGTGTATATATGTATATATGTATACCACTATGTATTGTGTGTGTATCTATGTATATATAGTATATACACATACCATGTGTGTTTATGTGTGTATATATGTATACATATCACTAAATATATATAGTGTCTATATATATATAGTGCATCATATACCATGTGTGTTTAATATATGTGTGTGTGTATATATATGTGTGTTTATACTATGTGTATATATAATGTATATAAAAACCATGTATGTATGTGTTTATATATGTATATATACCATTATATAGTATGTGTAGTGTATACACATACCATGTATATGTTTATATATGTATATATGTATATATGTAATATATACCACTATACTACTATATATACTATGTGTATATACAAACATATACTATATATATATCTGTATGGTGTATGTATGGTCATGTTATGGGTGAGGTCTACATGTGCTTTTGTGGTACAGTGTGTATATGTATTTATGTTCTCCACATGGTGTATGCCTCTGTAGTGTGACATAAAACTAGCTGGCACAGTGGGAAACCATATGTCTGGGTGTCCAAGGACACCTCCATCTTTGTTCCTGTGGCCTGCAGAGGGTAGCCAGGCAGTGTACAAGCAGCCCAGAGGACAGACATCATACAGCCATCATTGGTGCAATAAAATGGGGAGGCCCTGCGGGTTCCCTTCTGGTCCCCAGGCCCTGCTGGTTGTGAGGCGCGTTGACTGCGTTCGAGCAACATTCTGGGTAGATGAACAGTGGTGGTGACTCGGGCAAGGAGAGGCCCCGAGAGGCGTGAGGGGGTTGGGCCTGGTGTGGAAGGGCTGATCCCCTTGTTCCTCTGTGACATGATCCCACCCACGCTGGGAGGAGCCCAGAGAAACTGCCGCTATTGCCCCCTCCCACCAGCCCCGACCAAGTCAACCGGTATGAGAAGGAATAGAGAAGCCTCCTTCCCCCGCAGTCTCCTCGGGCCTGTCCCGGTAGCATCTGCACATCCCTGTGACTATGTCATTGTCCCTGTGCCCATGAAGCTACCGAGTCTTGGTGGCAGATGACTGTGCCCATGTCTGCCACCAATGCCTCCTCACTCCCACCGCTCTGACGGGTCGGTGCTGGTCCAGTCCCCCACCACGCCCCACGCCCAAGAACTGGGCGGACTGGAGAGGGGCTGAGCTCCCGTCTCCCCCACAGGGGTCATCATCAAGCGGAGGAGCGGGGAAATCCCCTGCCCTCTGGCCGTGGAGGCCTTTGCCGCTCACCTCAGCTACATCTGCAGATACGACGACAAGTACAGCAAGTGAGTGCATGGGCGGCCGGGGGTGCGTGGGCGGCCGGTGGGTGCGTGGGTAGCTCCTGGGTGCACGGGCGGCCTGGGGATGCGTGGGAGGCCGGGGATGCATGGGCAACTGGTGTAGGTGCACGTGTCAAAGGGGTGAGTGGGCGGCCAGTGAGTGTGTGGGCGACTGGTGTGAGTGAGAATGGCATCAGCCAGAGTGCATGAGAGTAACGTCATGTATGTGGGCAGCCTGCGGGGCTGTTGGGGATGACACACTATAACACCGGCACCCTGGTGTGTGTGTGGGGGGGGTAGTGTTGGCCCAGACATCGTGGAGAGACCATAAAGACCACGGAGCATGAGGACCCGCGGGGGCTCCCCGGCCCCAGGTGGCCTATCCACCCATCCCCTCTAGAGATCCCCGCACTCCACTCACACCCCAGGCCTCCAGCCCAACCTGAGGTACCCGCCACTGCTCATACCCCATTGGCGGACATCTTGGCACATAGTTCAGCCTTTATCGTCTCTAGGTTTTGTCCATCCTGTGCTGGACACCCTGGTGGTCTTCAGATACAATGTGGAGACAATAAATAGGTTAAGTGAATCCTAAAATAAGGTTCTACGCATATCAGTGTCCTCAGGGTCAGTCCCAGGGTCTCGAGTCTTCCCTGAGGAGGGACAAATGGATAACGGGAACACATTTGGGAAGGAGAGAGAACACATCACAAGGCCTGGAATTGAGGGACTAGGCACTTAGGGATGGATGGGCCTAGAGAAGGACTTTGAGAAGACAGATGTTGGGGGATGGGGCAGGGCTTGTCTTAGCCCCGCCCCGAGCCCCCGCCCATAGCTGCTTCTCAGTGCATCCCCCAAAAGGGAGTCAGCAGATGTTGTGGCCTATGCTCAGCCTCTAGGCTCCTCTTCCCGGCAAACTATAACCAGCACGCCTGTTGTGAGACTTTTCTGAGGAGATGTGGACAAACGCCTGTTCTCCCCACTGGACACTAGTGGCAGATAAAGAAATAGTTCCACCCAAGTCTAGCCTAGTGAACCGATGAGTTTATAATGGTCACTTATGGGACCATGGATGACAGTCCACAAAAGCTGTTTCCCTGGATCTCCCTCAGCTAGCCGGAGGGTCTCCTCATCCCAGCATTTACCAGGACTGGTGTAGCCATGGTGTGGGCCTTGTGAACCTCTCAAGTGTCAAGAGTTCCCTCAGTCTTATGGGTTTCATTTACTTGCTTAAGTCTTTTTTTTTTAAGTTTTTTTAAAGAATTATTTATTTATTTTATGCATGTGAGTACACCACCATTGCTCTCTTCAGACACACCAGAAGAGAGCATCGGATCCCATTACAGATGGTTGTGAACCACCATGTGGTTGCTGGGATTTGAACTCAGGACCTCTGGAAGGGCAGTCGGTGCTCTTAACCGCTGAGCCATCTCTCCAGCCCCACTTGCTAAGTCTTAAAGAGCTTCCCTCCTCCATGAGGGAGTGTGCAAACCCCAGGAAACAGCTACACAACGCCGTGCCTCCTCTCTTTCCAGGTATTTCATCTCTCACAAGCCAAACAAGACGTGGCAACAAGTCTTCTGGTTTGCCATCAGCATTGCCGTCAACAACGCCTACATCCTGTACAAAATGTCAGACGCCTACCACGTAAAGAGGTACAGCCGGGCACAGTTCGGAGAGAGACTTGTCAGGGAACTGCTGGGCCTGGAGGACACATCACCAGCCCTCTGAGACTGCTGGCCCAGGGGTGCCAGGGACAAGGAAGGAGCCTGTCACCTGCCTGCCCATTGGAGGGCCCGTGTGTGTGGTCAGAGGTCTGCTTTCCGCCATCGCTCACACAGAGGGTGGCGTCCCAGAGTCTGATCCAGGTGACCGGATGGATGGGCTGTGACCTCGGAAGGTACCAGCAGTGGGACCAGTGGACCATGCTCTGCTTTTCAGAGCTGGAAAGATCGTGACGGGATCAGACCAGGCAAGCTTACAAAATGGACCACTCAGTACCACGCCTCAGCACCTGGGTTCCCAGCACTCTCCAGTGAGATCAGCTTAGGTGGCGCCCTTGGAAAAAAGAGATGCAATGTGGTGCCATTAAAACTCAGAGCCAAAGGGACAGGGCGGCTGCGGGCTGTAAACAGGGTATCCCTGTTCCATCTTCCACAGAGCTGCAGCGAGCAGGGTGAGGAGGGGAGAGCGATGCCGGTTTGGTTTTTTGGTTTTTGGTTTTTTTTTTCCGATATATCTTCAGGTTAATCCCCTTCTGTTGCTTAAGGTCTACTGTGAACAAATGTGTCCCCTCCTCTCCGACACCACCACACACCCTCACAGCTCCCTGCATGATCACAGTTCTGTGTCCGGCCTGTGGCAGAGTAGGAAGGGCCACTGGCTTCCAGGACATATGTGGCTCCAGCTATCAAGGCCTGGGGAGGCTGCAGGCTGAATACTCTGTCACTTTGTCACTGTTGGCAGAATTACCTGTCTTGAGAACTATGTAGCATCATGAAAACAAAATCCATCACCTCCCTCTGTCTGTGGGGATGGGGTCCCCCAGAAAGGCACAGCGGGATTAGGAAGCCCGAGCTAGGGGCTGGCCCTGTCAGGAAGGCTTGTGGGATCTCCCATAGACCCAGGTCCTTCCCACCAGAGGTTGACAGATCTCCATGGAGCCTGAGCCCCGAGGTGGGCCCACTGTCCCCACAGATGGAAACAAGGATTGTTCCTCTTGATCTCGAAGCCACCTAACATCTTCAGATGCAGAATGTCCTCAGCAGGGGCTTTGGGGCACTCCCTCACTCATTCAGTGAGCTGAGGCGTGGCTGGCAGTATGCTGTCCACACCTTGTCACGTGTGTGTCCTCCCTCTCCACAAGCAACCTTGCCTGTGGTGGGACCCGCGATGCCACAGATCATAGGCCCAATTCCAGTTTGTGTTTAAGATAACCTTTACTGTACCCTTAATCGGATCAAAAGCACTTTTACCACATGGAGAAATATATTTTTAATTTGTGATGCTTTTTCTACAAGGTCCACTCTTTCTGAGTTCAGGTGTTTCTAACACTTAGGGAGACTAATGAAGGCAATGACTTTTTCTTTTCTGTCCAAACAAGAAAAATAAAAATAAAAGTCTATTTAGATGTTGGCTGTTAGTATCTGTGGCTTTGTTTCAAAGGTCAGAGTTAGAGAGCTGTTCCCTCGAACTTGCTTTCCCATTGTGTGACCAGGTATGTGTGAGCTGAACTGTTCTTGGAATTTTTGAACCATTGGGACAGTTTATAAAAAGAAATCAGTTAGGATTTGATGTGTGAATCTATTTATATACACATATGTATGTATTCATATATATGTGTATATATATACGAATGAATGGTAGTAGCAGTTCTGAGTATAGTTGTCCAGCCCCACCCGCATTATTTTTAGCCTTGGTTACCTGAGGTCAACTGTGATCCAAAAATACTAAATGAAAAATTCCAGAAATAAACAATCCGTAAATTGTAAGATTTTATTATAGCACATTGCTACAGTTGTTGTATTTTATTGTTACCTTCTTACTGTGCCTAATTAAACTTTATCACAAGAGTGTGCGTAAGGAAGAAACATAGTGTGTAATTCCGGCACCCACAGAGGGTTCTTGGGGCCCAGAAATATGTTCCCTGTTGAGGGATGGTAGGAGCTGCTGAGTCTCCCCTAGACTGTGGTGTGCATCTGAGGCCAGCAGGTGGCGATGTTCTACAGACTGTCAACTGCTGGAGCCTTCCCAGGACAGAGGTACTGTTTGTGGCTCTGTTGCCACCTCTACTGTAAATAGTGGGAAGATGGAGGTAGGCAGTGGGGGGACACTGCAGCCTCTGAGGCATCCGTAAGTGGAAGAGCTTTTCTTTTTTCTCATGAAGGTCAGAATGGCATGTGGTATAAGGTTAGAAAGCCTTCCGGACCTAGACCTTGCCTCCACAGAACTGGTAAGACGTCAGGCGCTGCTGTTGTTAAACTCACAACTTCTCTTGGTCCTCAGGCAGACACCAGAATCAGACAAGCCCAGTGACGAGAGAGAGAGGCTCCTGTGTCAGCTTTCTGTCACCAAGGCAAAAGGCCGGTCCGCTAGATTCAAGGATAGTGTTTATTTAGATCACACTGCGCATGGTGCTAGTATTGGCTCTTTCTGCTTTGGGTTAAGGCAGAAGTTCTTGACAAGAGGACATGGTAGTACAAAGATGTTGACGTCATGACAGCCAGGAAGGAGGGGGGGAGGGAGGGAGGGAGGGAGGGAGAGAGAGAGAGAGAGAGAGAGAGAGAGAGAGAGAGAGAGAGAGAGAGAGAACAGAAGATCCATATCCCGGTGGCCCAGGAATCGATTCTTGCGAGAGGCTCAGCACAAGGCCCAAATCCTTCCTGCATATCCCACAAACCACCAGTTCCCCACGCCTGGAAGAATACACGGGGCATTGGCACCTCCACATCTCATGGCCAGTGAGGCGTCTCTCCATTTAAGCATGCTCCTCAGGGGATTTCTTTGTTAAGCAGGTACAGAAGTGAAAGAATCATGCGCTCCAGACCCTCCCATTTCTTCAAGGCCCCTGGCTCTGGTTGTAGTGTGAGTTCAGCTCAGATCATAAAAAATCGATGGATTTGCCCCTTTCCTTTTCAGGTTCAGTATTTGACTGACAAGAGGCCCAGACTGGGACATTATCTTCTACGGTCATTGGGTCATCTTTGAATACTTAGGTGGATCATCCTAGGCAAAGGATCCCTGGCTGCTAACCAGGGAAGCCAACCACCAAGGTGGAAGAATCCCTGTGCAGGAGTCCAGATGAACACTACCCTGACACAAGACCTGAAGCGTGCAGATCTCTCATCTACAGCCAGGCCATGAGTGACCACTTCCCCAAAGCCAGGCTCAGCACCTGACTGTGTGGGCACAGGTCTGTGTATAGGACAGTCACCACAAGGGCGGGGTGGGGGGACCATGGTCACTTCCTGTGAGGCAGGTGGGACAGACCCCACTTCCTGTGGGCTCATCAAGGGTACAGGTCATGTTCTGTTTGTGTGTGGCCTGCTTGCCGTGGGTTAACACAAGCAGGTAGTTGATTGAACAGGCCCTGGGCAAGACCCTCTCTTCCCACCCAATGTGTACACAAAGGCCAAGTATATACAGTTAAAAAAAAACTATTAATAAGACAGAGAAAATTTAGGGTTGGTTTTTTTTTTTTTTTTTTTTTGCTTGTTTGTTTTACTGTAAGTTTCCTTCTAATGTTTCAGAGAGAGAGAGACAGACAGACAGACAGACATCTGGGTCTAGAGAGATGGCTTAGCAGTTAAGAACACTTGCTTCGGGGTTGGGGATTTAGCTCAGAGGTAGAGTGCTTGCCTAGCAAGCGCAAGGCCCTGGGTTCAGCCCTCAGCTCTGGAAAAAAAAAATAAAAGAAGAACACTTGTTGCTCTTACAGAGGACCCAAGTTCAGTTCCCAGCGCCCACACCAGTTAGTTCATAAGAACCTATAACTCCAGCTCCAGGGATCCTACACGCTCATTCTGGACTCTGCAGGAACCTGCACTCAAACATGCATGCGCACACATACACATAAAAATAAATATTTGTAAAGATCACCCGGAGGCTCCTTGAGTTTTGCGTTGGATGGATGTATTCAGTTGGGTGCATTGTTAAGTATAAGGTAAGGATCTGGGGTTGAGGCCTGTGGCAGGATTCCCATTTGAGGTTATTTTAATTTAATTTGGTTTTTATTTTATTCTATGGTCGTTTTGCTTTGATGCCACAGTGCCAAGTAATATCCAAATCCACAGGAGGACAGCGTCCGCCTAAAGAGCGAGGCAAGGTTCTCTGGGATCCCTAATGGTCAAACCAGGTTTCCAGTCTGGGCCTCACCCACAGTCAGAGCCAGTGGGTTCAAGGGGTTCCCATATCACTAGGATGGGAGATCGGAGATCCACACTGGAGCCAAGTGGAAGGGGCAGTGACAGAGCTGGGGCTGATATGTGGTCAGCGCTGACCCGGAAGGATCAGGACATTGGCCTCTGGGTTTCTTGGTCACCTTAGAAATGATGTCAGATTTGAGGGGCCCCAGGGCTGGCTGGAGCCTGATTCTTGTCTGTCACTAGGAGGCAGCCTCCAGCACTAGAGAAGTGTCTAGCATGGAGTCAGGACACTTTCAGAGACTGGGGACAACCTGCCAGAGGCAACTGTCCCTGAAAGTTGCTTTCAAGGAGCATTGGCACCCGGTGAGTGGAAGGTGATTTTAAATCTCTCTGTAGGCCTGGGCAGGGTACCCCAAGGAAAAGATACATCCCAGAAGACAAGCCCTGACTCTGGGTTCACAGGAAGACCTAGCTCACAAATGGTGACTTAGGACAGCCCATCCTGAGACATGCTCCACTCCCTTAAGAGGGGTATGAGCTAGCACCTTGTATATAGCCTGTACCTGAGAGCACTGTCTTCCGAGCCCTCTCCTGCAGGAAGAGGATCCTGCCCATTCTTGGGGAGCAGCCATGACAGGGAAACTTGTGGTCAGAGAAGATTGGAGATTTCAATTTCTACCAACAATTTCTTGGTGTTTCTCCCTTGTGATTTTTATTTAGCCATTTTCCAGGAAAGACAATCAGTTTTATGGGGACCTACGTGTGTAGCTCTCTAGGATATCACAGCCACAGCGCCTCCTAATATCACAGAGCATGCCCTCTTGAGATGATTGTCATCTGTACTCAAACACAGTTCACAAGATTGATTGATTGATTGATTGATTGATTGATTGATTGATTTGCAAATTCCACAGCCCATGAGCTAAGTCCAGGGTCTTCTATGTGAAACATGGCCCTGTTAGATAAATCAGGAATCGGGGCTGGAGAGATGGCTCAGCGGTTAAGAGCACTGACTGCTCTTCCAGAGGTCCTGAGTTCAAATCCCAGCAACCACATGGTAGCTCACAACCATCTGTAATGGGATCTGATGCCCTCTTCTGGTGTGTCTGAAGACAGCTACAGTGTCATGTACAAAAATAAATCTTTAAAAAAAGAAAAAAAAGATAATTCAGATATCCAGTCATGGTTGTTTCTTAACAGAGTTGTTGTAAGCAAAACTCTAAATTACGGTCACACACACATTGTGTTTTCCATTCTGATGGCCTCTCTTGGGGTGAGAGGGTATGGGATCATAGCTGCTATTACAGTTTGGATATAAAATGTCCCTGGGAACTGATATATTGAAGATTTGTTCCCTGGGAGGTGACTGAACCATGGAGACACTAAACTGAGCAATGTTTAAAGGCAGTTGATGAGTTCTCAGCTGAGTGAGCTGACAGACGCTGGGCCTGAAAGCAATGCTCTGAAACCACGAGTCAAAATAAACCTTTTGCCTTTAAGTGTGGTTCTCAGAGACTTTGTCACGGGAATCAGAAGCTGACCACTATATCTGGGATTAGGCTCAGCTTGGGACCTACCCAAGGCTGTGGGAGATGAAGAGAGGACAGACCAGACCAGGGTTCCTTGCTGCCCCTTTCGGGAGATGGTCTCTGTGTCTTCCTTGGTTCCGCTTCCCATCTCCTTCTGCTCATAGACTGTTCTGGGCGCTAGCAGTCTCCATGACCTCTGACCTGTTGGCCCTTGCATCCTCTGTCCCCACGGGTACCACAGTCACAAGTGCATAGACCCAAAGACAATGTGTGAGCAAAGGAGATTTAGGAGGGAGCCCCTTGCCCAGCATCGGGGCTCCTGAGGGACTTGGGCAATCACCTGTGACCTAGAGACCTGGGAATTTGCATAATACCTTTTCAAAGGGAAGTCCTGCTTACTAAGTAGACCCCGGGAAGTCCTTCTTGACTGAAGTTCAAATAAATGAGAGGGGTACAGTTATGACCTTGCCGAACATCCAAGAAGGTCACAGTGAATAGGAACTGTTGTTGTTAACAGTGGCTCATGAAGAGGATGATTTCATTTTCCAGGGTTCTGCTTTTATATTTTATTACAAGATAACATAAGCATTTTAAGGAGGGCTGGAGAGATGGTGTCTTCATTAGGGTTTTACTGCTGTGAACAGGCACCATGACCAAGGCAACTCTTATAAGGACAACATTTAGTTGGCACTTGCTTACAGGTCCAGAGAGGTTCAGTCCATTATCATCAAGGCGGAAGCATAGCAGCATCCAGCCAGGCAAGGTGCCAAGAGTTCTACATCTTCATCTGAAGGCCTCCAGGAGAAGACTGGCTTCCAGGAAGCTAGGACTAGGGTCTTAAAGTCCACCCCCCACAGTGACATACCTACTCCAGAAAGGCCACACCTCCTAATAGTGCCACTCCTTGGGTCAAGCATATACAAACCATCACAGATGGCTTCATGGTTAAGAGCATGTGTTGCTCTTGTAGAGGACCTGGTCCTGGTTCCTAGCACCCCTATGGGAGCTCAGAACCAATCATCTGTAACACTAGATCCAGGAGATCCAACACTGTATTAACTTCTGCTGGTATCAGGCATATATGCAGAGAAATATACATGCATGCAGGGTGCACATACATACACACATACATACAGGGAAATAATTAGTGCCTCTTTACATAAACTAAAAGGGATTCTGATCAAGCAGCACATCTTTCATAAAATAGGACATTAAAATATTTATTTTAATAATTTTCAGTGTGTGTGTGTGTGTATGTGCACACGTGCGCGCGTGAACACACTCACTTGTTTACTCACTGTGTGCCAATACACAATGGGTACAGAAGAAGTCATTGGATCCCCTGGCGCTGGAATTACAAGTAGTTTTGAGCAACTCATTGTGGGTGCTGGGAACTGAACTCTGGTCCTCTGCAAGTGCCGCGAGTGTTCTTAACTTCTGAGCCATTTCTCGAGCTCCACCATTCAAATATTTTTGCAACACATTATAGCAATGCTTGTAGGTTTTCTACTGGCCAAAGATAGTTTCTAAACCTTTTTAAAAATTTCAGTGATTTCAAATCAATCTCCCAGGAAGTGCAGAATATACCTTCACAGCTTCCTGTGTATGCTGATGTGATAACTTTTTAACAAACGGTGACTGTCTCCAGCTCCCGTTCTTGAGTTCTTCCCTCTATGGCCCTGTCCGAATTCTGCAGAACCTTCTTTCTATCTCCATCTTTCTCTCCTTCCCCAGGATTCCTCTGGTTGAAGGAGAGTTAGAGGGACATAGATAGACAAGGAAAGGAAAGGAGGTTCTCTGAGAGGCCCTCCCCCACCCCGCTTCTTGTTCCCAGAAGTCATTGCGAGAAGGCGTGGGGGTGGGTATCTAGACAGGACCAATAGGGACAAGAGGAAGATGTAGGATTTATACAATACCCGGACTTGACCAGACTCACATGGGGTTTCTCCAGCCTGAAGGTGTGAAGCTGTTACTTTTCTTTTCTCCATGGTTTCTTCCGGATGTTCGAGTCTTTGTCCATCCGGGAGAATGAGTTCAGTGACCCCCCTCGCTGACTCTCAGGACCCCCATCACATTTCCTGACTTCTCCTGTTCAGATTGGAGACGCCTACTTAAGGATGTACACCTGACTAAAAATCGAGAACTTGGGAGTGGCCATGATAATCTGGTAAGGGCTCCTTCTGAGTGAGGGGACACCCCCACAACTAGCATGGTCAACCCCCCCAGTCAGCGCCACCGCTATTGCGAACAAGGAGAGTCAGGGAGCAGGCTACAGTCAGACGCTGGTTTATACGGCTGGGCGGAGGTGACTGGCAGGACATTTCTCCTATGAGATCCAGAGCAGGAGCTTATGCCAGGACTCCTGGGCCAAGAGATATTGTGAAATGGATCTCAAGGAACTAATTCTCTTCCGGGGAGGAAGAGAGAGAGAGAGCTATTCCCACTTGCTATACCTGGGAAAGGGCCACGGGGAGGTCGCCACAGGTCTCTCTCTGCTCAATTGCTCTCAGCCGGCGTTGGGCTCGTGGGCCCTTGAGCTGTAAGTAGCGGAAGTGTAGGCACCTGGGGCCCGCTGGAGGCAGGGAAGACTCGCTCGGTTTTCTCTTGAGATGTTCTACCACGTAAGCAAAACTCAGAGTAGTCTTGAAGTTTTCTGGTGTAGAGGGAAGAAAGCCTGCTTTGAGGTCAGGGTGGGGAGAGCCTGAAATTCAGATGCAGGAGGGTCGGACTGGGTTAGAGGGCAGGGGGCTATCTCTGGGTAGGAAAGCTTTGTTGCAGGTTGGCACCTCAGAGGGACTTCCACTGTTTGTCCAGAGCCTACGTGGATACTGCTGGAGTGGCGGGGCAAATGCTCTCTCGCACATATGCCCTCCCCCACTTAGCCCAGGCTACCCCGTGTCCCTGATGTATGTGTAATGCTCTCTGCTGGCTTTGTCAAAAAACAAACAGCAGGCTCCGGAGGCCCCCCAAGCTGGTGGGTGAGTAGAGAAGAAAATGGGAAGAGTGCAGGGCGGCGTCTGTGGGCCTGCAGGGGAGACTCTGGTACAGGATTGACACTGGGTTCCACCCCTGCGACAGTCAGTCCATGTAGCTAAAGGCCACTTAAGAGTTTCCCCAGCCTCGAGCCTGTAGCACTAAAATGGAATGAGCCCGTGTGAAAGTGCCCTTGTAGCCCAGGGCCAGCAACAGGTGGAGGGCAAAAAGAACCAACCTGCCTGGGTGTTAGGCTGAAAAGGAGGCCCCACCGGTCTCAGTCGCGGCTGCTTCTGCCTGGCATCTCTAAGCCTGTTTCTCTCTGATTGAGGAAGAGTATTCTTCCCCCCCCCACCCCCACCCCTCGCTGCCCTCTTTTGCTCTGCCCTCGGGACCCCTCTTCCTGTTTTGTTTTTACTTCTCCTTCGCTGCAGCAGATGGGGATGAGGAAGAAAATCATTCCGTCCTCTCCAGATTACAGGTACATGGCACAAATTATTCACGCTGGGTGGATTCCATGCTTTCGCCTAGATTATAGATGTGAGAAGCGGATGAGAGGGAGCGTTTCTCTAGGCAGTAAGTAACAGTGGATTTTATACCAGGAGGTCATTAAGGTCTCAGTATTACACATGGGCAAGAGTAAATAATCCAAGCAGGCACCCATGCCCACGTCCACTTCCTTTGTTCCTTGTCGGAATGTTGAGCCCTTGACCCCACGTTTGTGTCATGAGGTGTAACTGGGAGGGTGGCTATGAGTAGCCAGTTTCGGATGACAGCTGGACCAGAACCGCCGACAAATAGCAGTGGCCGGACGCAGGCCTCGTCTGCACATGTCTGGGCCCTTTCGGACCAACCTGGAGGAGCCATGAGCTGACTGTAACCAGTTTCAGTTGGCTGACACTAGGCGTGGGGCCAAGTCACAGGTGAGGCCCCCTGCCTGCTCATCTGGGGACAGGAAGAGGCACAGTGTAAGAAGAAAGAACCCTGCCTGTTGGCTGTGACTGAGAATGGACGAGTAATCCTTTTCTCTGGCATTTCTGTAAATGAAAACAGGGAATTACTAAATTGGTAGGTGGATGGGTCCCTGAGTGAGACAGAGCCCAAAGTCTGGGCTTTTTAGAAAACACACTCATGATGAGGCTTGGCGCCTCTCCCCCCCCCACCCCCGCCTTGCCTGAACCTTGATTATTTGTAACTATGTAACATGATTTGTAACTATGTAACACATGTGACCCCTGGGCTAACGGGCTAATGCCTACCTACCTTCTGTCTGCATCTGGTTGTCTCCAGCTCTGTGAAGTCTGTGAGCTACTGATCACTGCTGATACCTTAACTGTGGGATTTGGGGTGGTGTGAGGCTGGGGCGGAGCTTCCCCATCATACCACATGGTCTGATTGAACTCAGTAAATGGGGCTCCTGGCACCTCTTGGAGCTGATGTGGTTTACACAGAGAGTGGTTCTTATGGCGAATCAAGTGTTTTGAAGACTGGTGGCATTTGCATTCAAATGTCTTGAATGCAAACAGAACTATGGGAAACCTGTGGCCAAGGACAAGACAGGGGCATGGCCATACGAAAGACTGGAAGGAAAAAGTGTGAGGCGGTAGGGGCCTGAGCTGTGGGCAGGTGTGGAAAGCCCATTACGTAAGCCACCCTCTCCTAGGACAGACTGGCGTGCACTAGCTGTCCACTGCTGACAGCCTGGAGAGGCCCATCCAGGTGGACCAGGGACTGCAGGTAGGGAGCCCTGGCCCAAGATTTCTGTATCTCTCCCCCCCCCCAATTTTATGGCAAATAGGACAAACAAGATTCCTCCAAAGTCACCACCCATCAGTGGCAGATTTATTCTCAGACACTCAAACAAAATCCCGATCTCCTTTGTCAGAAGGCGTGATCCCAGCATCCCCTGGGAGGTCTCCCTCACAGGAGATGATGGGAGAATTCTGACCACCTATGTTCTTAGAACTTTGTTTGGCAGAGTCCGAAGGAAGAATAGAGGGTATTGAGTTGTTGAGGCTGTCTGCCTTCGTATGCAGACACATGCAAGTTGATTGTGAGCACAGGCTTCTAGGTAGTTGGCTGCTGTCCTAGGGTTACTATTGCTGTGATGAAACACCATGACCAAAGCAACACAGGGAGGAAAGGGTTTATTTTTGCTTGTCCTTCATATCAAGTTCGTTATCAAGAAGGAAGCTGGGGCAGGGACCTGCAGGCAAGAGCTGATCCAGAAGCCATGGCGGGGGTTGGGAGGATGCCACTCACTGGCTTGCTCCTTATGGCTTACTCAGCCTGCTTTCATACAGAATCCAGGACCATTAGCCTAGGTGTGGCGCCACCCACCATGGGCTGGGCCCTCCCCTATCAATCGCTAAGGAAATGCCCTATAGGCCAATCTTTTATTTATTCTTCTCTTATACAATACATCCTGACCACAGCTTCCCCTCCACTCCTCCCTGCTCCCTCACCTTCCCCTTCCCCCCAGGTTCACCACCCCCAGTGGACAGGCCTCCCAGGGGTATATCTACTGAACACAACACAACAAGATATAATAAGACCTTCATCAAGTCTTGGTGAGGTAGCTCAGGAGGAGGAGAAGGGTCCCAAGAGCATAAGAGTTAGAGACACCCTCACTGTCAGGAGTCCCCCCCCAAAAAAAAAACACCAAAGATTAGTTGATTCTGTTCTTTCAGTGTTCTTGACTCCCTCTGGCTCCTACAATTCCCCTTCCCCATCTTTTGCGGGGTTCCAAGCTCCAAGGGGAAAGACCCAATGGAGACTTCAACTGGGCTCTCTCTCCATCTAGTGTTTGGTTGTGGGTCTCTGTGTCTAATCCATCAGCCTCCAGAGGCAGCCTCTCTGATGACAACTGGAGTAGGCATTAATCTATAAGTACAGCAGAACATCATTAGAGAGCAATAATTCATTGATTTGATTTGATTTTTTTTTTTTTTTTTGGTGGTGGTGGTGGGGATAATCATGTTTGGCTCCACCCTCAGTCTCTAGGCTATCCAGTTTCTGGTTCCTGGTCATCCAGGCAATATTGAGCATAGATTCCTTCTTGGGGTGTGGGCCTCAAATTAGACCAGTCATTGGTTGGCCACTTCCAATAAGTTCTGAGCCACCATTACCCCAGCACATCTTGCATACAGGAATGGATTGTAGGTAGAAGATTTTGTGGCTGGGTTGGTGTCCCAGTCCCACCACTGGTTAGAGAAGATGCGTCTGTTCAGGCTCCAGACCATCCATTACTAGGAGTCCTCAATAGGTCACCCTCGGGGAAATTTCTACTATTCTATGTTTCCACATCCCCCCCCCAAATACCCTCCAGTTCCAGTCTTCCCTCTCCCTCCATCCCTCAACCTGATCCCTCCTGTTCATATCCCCACCCCATGCCCAGTCCACCCCCAAAAAATCTATTCTATGTCTCCTTCCCAGGGAGATCCATGTGTCCCTTCTTGTTTAGTCTCTCTGGGTCTGTGGACTGTAGCATGAGTGACATTTGCTTAACAGCTAATGTCCTCATATACGTGACCACATACCATGTTCGTCTTTCTTGGTCTGGGTTACCTACCTCACTCAGGATGATTTTTTTCATGTTCCATCCATTTGCCTGCAAATCTCACGATGTCATTTACCTAAACATTGTATAAATGTACCACATTTTCTTTATCTATTCTTCAGTTGAGGGACATCTGTGTTGTTTCCAGTTTCTGGATAATTATGAATAAAGCCACTATGAACATAGTTGGGCAAGTGTCCTTTGTGGTAGGAGGGAATGTCTTTTGGGTATATGCCCAGGAGTGGTATAGCTAGGTCTTGAGGTAGATCGATTCCTAATTTTCTGAGGAACCACCATATTGATCTCCATAGTGGTTGTACAAGTTGGCTCTCCCACCGGCAGTGGAATAGTGTTTCCCTTGTTCCACATCCTCACCAGCATGAGTTGTCACTTGTGTTATTGATTTTAGCCATCCTGGCAGGCGTAAGATGGAATCTCAGAGTTTTGAGTTACATTTCCCTGGTGGCTAAGGATGTTGAACATTTATTTCTCTAGGTGTTTCTCAGCCATTTGCAATGACTCTGTTGAGGATTCTCTGTCTAGATATGTACTCTATTTTTAATTGGATCGTTTGGTTTGTTGATGTCTTTTTTTTTTCAGTTCTTTGTATATTTTGGATATCAGCCCTCTATCAGATGTGAAATTGGTGAGAATCTTTTCCTCTTCTGTAAGCTGCCATTTTGTCCTACTGATGGCGTCCTTTGCCTTACAGAAGCTTTTCAGTTTCATGAGGTCCTGCTTGTTAATTGTTGATCTGAGTGCCTGTACTATTTGTGTTCTGTACAGGAAGTTGTCTTCTGTGCCAATGAGTTCAAGGTTGTTCCCCACTTTCTCTTCTATCAGGTTCAGTGTATCTGGTTTTAGGTTGAGGCCTTTGAAGCACTTGGACTCGCGTTTTGTACAGGATGATAAATATGGATCTATTTGCATTCTTCTACGTGCAGACATCCAGTTAGACCAGCAACATTTATTGACAATGCTTTCTTTTTTTTTTCCCCATTGTGTACTTCTGGCCTCTTTACCAACATTCAGGTGTCCATATGGATGCAGGTTTATCTGGTTCTTTAATTTTATTCCACTGACCGACCTGCCTGTTTCTGTACCAAGGCCATGGGGTTTTTATCACCATTGCTCTGAATGCAGCACAGCTTCAAATCAGAGATGATGATACTTACATACAATAAGCCAGTTTTTATCACCATTGCTCTGAATGCAGCACAGCTTCAAATCAGAGATGATGATACTTACATACAATAAAAGGTCATCTATGATGATGATAGAGTTCTATTATTGTATGGGATTGTTTTAATATCCTGGGCTTTTGTTCTTCCATATGAAGTTGCTTGTTGTCTGTTCAAGGTCTATAAAGAATTGTGTTGGAATTCTGATGGGGATTGCATTGAATCTGTAGATTGCTTTTGGTAAGATGACCATTTTTACTATGTTAATCCTACTGATCTATGAGCATGGGAGGTTTTTTTTTTTCCATCTTCTGATATCTTTTTCAATTTCTTTCTTGAAATCTTTCAAGTTTTTATCAAACAAGTCTTTCACTGGCATGATTAGAGTTCCACCAAGGTATTTGATATTGTTTGTGACTGCTCTTGTGAAGGGTGTTGTTTCCCTGATTTCTTTCTCTGTCAGTTTATCATTTTACATAATATCATTTATTATACAGGAGGGCTACTGATTTTTTGAGGTAATCTTGTATCCAGCCAGTTTGTGGAAGGTGATAATCAACTGTAGGAGTTCTCTGGTAGAATTTTGGATGTTGCTTATGTAAACTATCACATCATCTGCAAATAATACCATGACTTCTTCCTTTCCAGATTTTATCCCCTTGATCTCCTTCAGTTGTCTTATTGCCCCAGCTGGAACTTCAAGTACTATGTTGAACAAACATGGAGAGAGTGGGCAGCTTTGTCTTGTTCCTGATTTTAGTGGAATTGCTTTGAGCTTGTCTCCATTTGATGTTGGCTAAAGGCTCGCCATAATTGCCTTTACTATGTTTAGGTGTAGTCCTTGTATTCCCTACCTAATCTCTCCAAATTTTACCATAAAGGGACATTGGGTTTTGTCAAAGGCTTTTTCAGCATCTAATGAGACAATCATGTGTTTTTCTTTCCTTTGGTTTGATATATGGTAGATTACATTGTCTGTTTTTCCTATGTTGAGCCATCTCTGCATCTCAGGGATGAAGCCTACTTGGTCATGGTAGATGACCTTTTTGATAAAGTTCTTCAATTCAGTTTGTGAGATTTTTTTTGTTGAGTATTTTTGCATCTGTGTTCATAAGGGAAATTGGTTTGTAATCTTTCTCTGTTGAATCTTGTGTGGATTGGGGATCGGGGTGCTGTGGCCTCATAAAATGAACCTGGCAATGTTCCTTCTATTTTGTGGAATAATTTGAGGATATTGGCATCAGGTCATCTTTGAAAGTCTGGTAGAATTTCGTGCCAAAGCCTTCCAATCTTATGGAGCATTTTTTTTTAAGATGACTTTAGCTTGTGTCAAGTTGACATAAAACTAGCCAGGGCAGTCACCCTAAGTCTAGCCAAGGAGGGTGTCTCAAGGAAGATGCTGGTAAAGGTGGATCCTTGTGTCATCTGAATCCTCCTTGCCATGGGAGCTCACCAAACTCACCTGTGACCTCATTGCTGGGTGGGTTTTATCATCAACTTGATACAAGCTAGTTATTTGATAAGAGGGACTCCTAATTAAGAAAATGTCTCCATAAAGTTGGTCTGTAGGCAATCCGTGGGATAGTATCTTGATTTAATGGTTGATGTGGGAAGGCCCAGCTCACTAAGAGGGGCACTGCCACCCCCTGGCAGGTGGTCTGGGATAGTATAAGAAAGCAGGTGGAGGGACCCAAGGGGAGCAAGTCAGTAAAGCAGCACTCCTCTGTGGTCTCTGCTTCAAGTTTCTGTCTACAGGTTCCTGCCTTGAATTCTTGCCCTGACTTCTTTCATGATGAATTGTGATCAGACCAAGCGAACTGAAATTAAGTCTTGGTCATGATGTTATAGTACAGCAACAGAAGGACTAAGATAGCTTATATCGTTTAATTTGGGAAGATAATAAAGAAAAAAACCAGGGTATTACATTTTTTTCATGAAATTGGTCAGCCACTGTTTCTAATGTACAACCCACTAAATGAGCCATCTGGACACACCTATACTGGTTATAGGGCAGGGACTGTGGGTCCAGTCAGGTGTCGTCAGACTCACAGTAAGTCTGTCAATTGTAAACCACTGGGTTCAGGTTTTTTTGTTTTAACCGTTCATTGATTCTCTGTGCATTTCACACACCATGCGCCTCAGTCCCCACTCATCTCCCTCCAGATTCACCTTCCATTCTTGCAACCTTCCCCGCAATGAAAACAAACAAATTTTTAAAACCTCACCGTGTCATGATGCATCTCACAGTATATATACCCTTTTCTCCAAACAGCTTCTCTTACAAATGTTCACTGCAGCGAGTCATTGGTTTAGTTCGAGGCCTCCGGCTTCTGCCCCACCAATCGATCATTCCTGGATCCTCACAAGGACTTCTCAGATATCCTGATGTTGTCCTGGGTCATGGAGATCCTGCAGCTTTGGTTCCGTAGGACTGGCCCCTTTATGCACCCCAGAAGATCATAGATGGGGTAGATGTTGGGGTGGACCAACTCAGAGCCCCGGATCTGGGCTTGGGTGGTAGCTGACTTGGTCAGCCTGACAACTTTCCCATGCTTACATCAACCTGAGCAAGCTCTCCAGCAATGCCCAGTGAGGGGCGGGGCCAGCTCACCCACTCCCATTCCCAGAAGGGCCAGCTCTACTGTGCTGCCCAGGCGAGGTGTGGGGCTGCTCTCCTGAGTTCTATAGCCGGCAAGGGGTGGGACCCTCTCTGCTCAGCCCTCACACATCAACACGGCACAGGCAGCAGCCCAGACTACAGACATCTGCATGGCCTTTGGCGGTAACAGTCCCCCACTGCTGCAGGGCCAGGAACCCAGAGCAGCAGCTTGGGCCATGACCGCACTGTGGCCGCAGTGGCCATTCCTCACCACTCTGGATTTTCCAGGTCTTACCCTCTCCATTGCACACTCCTCTCTGCTTCTCTTTCTCTTCCATCTCCCCACACTCATCCTCCTAGTGACACCTGGGGCTCTGGGCATCTGGGGTCCTCTCAGGAGTGCTGTGTCCCACCGTGCCACGTGGCACTGGGCGTTAGTTGTCTCAGAACCCTGGGCTCAGTTTTATAGAGGAGCGAATAAATAACCTTTTCTATAAATTGCCCTGTGCCATTTGGCTTGGAGATAGGATTTGGGTCTCCAACTTCAGACTCAAGCATTTGTTATTAAATAGTCCTACAAAATCCCAGTTGCTGAATCAGGTTGTCCCCTGACTCTGTGACAGCAAGAAAGGAGGTGACAAGAGATAGTCTAAGGGGGATGACGCCCCAAGATATTAGGCTTGCCGGAGTGTGAATATTTAGGCAACTATTTCTCACTAATGATTTTTTTCCTGATGGGGAAGATGTTGCCCAGAGGTGGGACTCCGTAACCTTGGTTCACGTCAATACCATAGCTCCTAGCTGCAGCCAGAGAGTAAAGGCATGTGACTACTATTAGTCTCATGACATGGCTCTCCTCTGTTGCTTTCATTCATTCAACACTGAAAGCACAGTTGTGGTAGGATTGCTCTGCTGTATAAAGGCTGTCGTGGGTTTCTGAAAGGCTTACCTGGGAACTTACAGGTCCTAAAGTTTAACCATACGCACACAGGTAATATTATGTGTTACTATTCAACTTTTAAAAAATGATTTCTTTCTCTTCTTAAATTTTATGTGCATTGGTGTTTTGCCTGTGGGAGGGTGCCAAATTCCCCCTGGAACTGGAGTTATGAACAGTTATGAGCTGCCATGCGGGTGCTGGGAATTGAACCTGGATCCTCTTGACCGCTGAGCCATCTCTCCACCCCCTCCCCCCAGCTTTCTTTCATGAAGGTGATGCTGCACCGTAATATCTTCCAAAGTAAACACCGGCTGTCCTCATTAGACCAGTTGTGCCAGCTTGCAAAAGATCTGCAAAGTTAGGCTTGCTGGCTGTTGACTTATCGATGTTACTATGTCTCCTAAGATTGCTAGACGGTTTTTCTAGAATGGAAAAGAACCCTTGTCTTAAAACGTAAGCATGTTACAAAGGTTACATAAACTTAAGCAAGTTACATGAGCTATATAAAAGTCGAAGTGTAATACATTAATATCAAATCTGAGCTTAGATCAATGGAGTTGTTGGGCAACTCTGTAACAATCACAAGAACTGGCTTAAAACGGAAAAGGTATGTCTAATTAGTTTTAAGGTTTGTTTTCTGCCCAAGCTTTATCTAAATATTACATAGCAGTTAAAGTATAAGATCAGGGTAACTGACCTTGTGGGTTTCCTATAACCACACTTGCAGGCCATACTAATGGGATTAAAAGGGAGACTGTTTTTCACTTTGCTCTCCAAGGTCAAGTAAGTCCCAGGGGACTGTGCAAGCATCTCTCTAAACGTTCTGTAACTATGGGAAAGCCACTTGTTCTCTTGTTTGTGGAGGCCATGGAGACCCCACCCAGTTAGCGCAATGCAGGGTCCAGTCTATGAATAGGACAGTCAATATGGAGGAAAATGTTCAAGCAAAGCATTTGACTTAACTCACCTACGTGGAAAAACTGATAAATGGTGACAAGGGTGGGGGTGGGGCTCTAGAGGATCCAGAGGGCCAGGGGTGAGGGGGAATAGATTCTCAACTGGCCTTGATTGATTCTGGCCACTGACATGGTCTTAAACGCCCAGCAGGAATGTATAATCAAAGACTGAAATGATTGGCTTGCTAACTTAACAGTCCAGGAGAAATCGTAAGGCCAGATATTAGGTTTCATTGCAGATAAGATGTTTTAGACAATTATTTCTCACTGATGAATGCCTTCATAATAACTAAATAGGGGACACTGTGACCTTGACTCAGTTCAACACTGCAGCCCAGACCTGCAGCCAAGAGAGACGGGCCCACTGTTGTTTTAAAATAAGCTAACCAACTGGTAAGGCCAGACAAGACAACTTGGATGGTCCGACTCCAAGGATTTATTTGGACTGGCCTTCCTCCAGGACCTCACGAACTGGTCAAGTTCCCATAAAACCTTGCTCTAACATAGAGCTAACCTATTTCTCTGTGGAGCATCTGAGGAGAGACTCAAGGACCCCCTCAACTTTCTAGTCATAAGGGGATATAAGGTCTCTAGAGAAAAGATGCAGCCTGAATTCTAGGTAAACCCAACAGAGAACCTCAACCACCTTCAAGATTTGGGATCACTGTTCCCTGTGCCTGTAGCCTGTCTCATAAGAGTCCCCTCTTTCTTGGGCCAACACCCCTTCTCCTGAGATGGTGCCCTTTTCAGCAGTCATCACCCCTGACCCCCCACCTCTGAAAAGCAGGGATTGAAAGCGTTTGACAGGGAGTGTGACAGCAGGTCCCTGAGATCTTGCTGACTCGTTCTCATGAGACCTTGTGAGAAGAAACAGCTGCAAGGCATGTGATTGAGTGTCTTACACAGGATCAATAGAGGATCCTATAAAATACCCAACCCACAGCTGGAAAAATGACTGCTCTTCCAGAGGACCCAGCTTCGACTCTCAGCACCTGCCTGCATGGTGGCTCACAACCATCTGTAACTCCAGTTCCATGGATCTGAGTCAGATCCTCTGTAACCAGGCATATGAGATGAACATACATATATTCAGGTGAAACACCCATACTCATAAAAACATCCCCAAGCCAGAGACTTTCCCATCCAAAGGGATAATGCTGTTACTCTCTCTGTCTTTCCTGGATGTTCAATTCTTTGTCCATCCCAGAGAATGAGCTCAGCAATCCCCTAGATGACCACTAGCTGCGCCCCCCCCCCACCCCCCCTATACCATGAGTCCAGGGACACCAGCACCCTCCTCCCTCCCTCTGGCTTAGAGCTCAGGCCTGCAACCTCATCTATTCCTCCACAGGAATAATATCAGAGTGGTACTTTTATATCAAAGACTTCCTGGGGCAGATACACCCTGAAGGAAAAGAGACCTTGAAGTTAGGTGGGCTGGTGGGATTTGTTTACAAATCCAGAGTCCCAGCCTTCCTACCATGGTTACTAAGCTCTGGTCATATTTTACAGTGGTATAGGGTTTTGAGGGCTGGTTTAGTCCTTTCCTTCTTCCTTCCTTCCTTCCTGTTGTTGTTACAGTGAGGTTGCTTTGTAGTTTGATTTTGCCTCACTATTCCCAGTGTTAGTGCCCAGGTGCTCCACCTAGTGGTAGTTTGTTGCTGGCAGCATCCCGCGGTGTCCCAGCTGTCGCATGGAGACAAGGGATGACCGCAGCCAGTCTTTTTATAAAAGCCTCCAGGATTCAGTCAGGGGCACCACCCTGATTACTTTTCCTAATCCAAATCCCCCTTCCAAAGCCCTGTCTGGATAACAGACTAAAGTCCTGTCTTCTTAAAGCCTCCCAGTGGGCACTGAATTTCAATACATAGCTAGGTATGGCAGAACACACCTGTCATGCCAGAGCGTGCATGCGTGCACGCATGTGTGCATGTGTGTGTGGTGAAAGGAACTTTACTTTGTTGTGAGTCTGAGAATAGCCTGGGCTCTCCAGGTCAGAAGTAAGACCCCCCTAAAACAGAAGCTGAGCATGGGGTTGGGGTGGGGGTACAAACCACATTCAAGTAACAGCTGGGGCTCATGGGAACACTTGGCTGTGGCTGGCTTGAGATCGAGGACAGCCACCGCAAGTGAACTACAACCTATCGTTAAACAAAGACACTTAGCGCCACCAAATCCCAGACCTTGAGGCATAAGAAGAATACCAGCAGCAGAGAGGAGAAGACCAGATCTCTGTCTTGGCCAGAGTGCTAATAGTAAAAGCTGAGGCTGGGGACACATGGGCTGCCACTCACTGTCACTGGGTTGAGGCATTGTGACAGGTCAGGAGGGAGGTGCTACTTCACAAGCTTTTGTTCCTGGAGCAAACCTTTCGTGACCCTGGCAGATTCGGGGGCCAACACCTCTGAGCTGCCCCACAGGGACGCTCCTGAACCCAAAGTGTTCGAGACAGTTCTGCAGGACAAGAGAGTGCAGAGACTGCGCCTGTTAGCTCTGTGGAAGGCGAGAGGGTGTTAGATGCTCCCTCCACCTCCACCCAAGAAGCCCACCTTGGTGTCTGTACCAGGTGCTAATAGGAGGGTGTGGCCACCATAATCAGGTCTGATTCTGTGCAGGCACAGGGAAACTGGGATGAGGTGGGGGAGGGTTCCTTCATGATGCCATGTAGCCAGGCAGAACACCTGACAATCTTGAAAAGGAGTCATGGAGGCCAAATCAAGACTGTGGCCTCTGGGGACATTAGAATATGGGTTATCTAAGACTCCAAGGCTGTTGTCCTAGCATGGGTGGACTGAAGTGGGGCTGGGAGAGGGGCAGGTTTAGGTGCTGCTGTCTAACCTCAAAAGGGTCAGGATAACCAAACAGCAACCGATCTGACAGCCTGATCTTACCCGGATCCGATGAGCTCCCAAACCTAGTTTTTTTGCATTTCTTTCCGGGCAAAGGTCCCCACCTCTGGTTCAGGCTGTTCCCGGTCTGGCCAGCAGAGGGAAGCAGAACCTCAAGTTACCAACAAAACAGACCAAATAGTGTTGTGGTGGACTGGGGCGTGTGGGCAGCTGGAATTACAGAAGACGACACAACCCCACGTAAGACCAGCAACAACACGGTCACTGGGACTAACAGAGTGACCGAGCAGGGCTGGGACTAACAGTCACCAGACAGGGCTGGGAAAGGGTTGCAGAGCGCCACAGTCCTTCACCTGGTTGCCGTGTCTAGGTTTGTGAGGTACCGAGATAGTGAGGGGTCCCTGATACTACACCATATTTTCCAGTAGAGGATAAGCTCACAGTGTGCATGAAGGACAATTGGATCTTGGGGAGGGGGAGAGGTACTAGGTTATCCCCAGGTCTAATGGGAACCCACTGTGGAGAAGAGTAGCAGGGGTAACTTGTGATTGGACAAGCTGAGCCACCATCCCAGGAGCACTGGTTGAGGCCAAGGACCTCACCTGGGCTGTGAGCAGCGCCAAGCCTCAGCCCTCCAGTTTGCATCTGAGATTGGCAATGATTCATGCAGACCAGTGGCTCGGCCATGAGGAGGAGGTGGTCAGGACTAGTCACACCCAAAGCCCGCCATTTCCCCAGCACCCCAGCACATCCCAAGTCAGACAACTTGGCTCTCCTGGAAATCTCTGTCTAGTCCCATAGTTCTTCCTGCCATGAAGGAAGGGCTCCACACTCGTGGCTGACTTACAGGAATTCAGCCGAGCGGGTAAGGCGCTGTGCCCCCTGACCCCTGGGCAGCCCCATCTCTACTCCCACCAGGGCACTGAAGGTCACCGAGGGGCAGATGAGAATAGCTACAATCTCTGCTGCAGGAGCCGATCCAGACGGAGAATCCTGGCTGCTTCCAACTCATGCTGAGAACTTGGGGTGAAATCCCACAGACGGTCTAAACGGGGTGTGCTCACACCACCCCTGGAACAGCTGACCTTAGCAAAACTACAGCTTTTAGGGAACGCAGTTATCTAGTTGGGGGATGTGAGGATGCTTACAGAAGGCAGGCCATGGAAGGTCCCAGTACAGGGACCATAGCCCGGTAGATGGGCTGCCTGAGCCTCCTGTACTGTATTTTCCCTCAGCTGCCCTTGTATATGTCCTCCAGGGTGTGGTCACCCTAGTGGTAGCTACTAACCGAAAGGAAGGAGTTGCATTGTATGGACAGGAGAGCTGTAGTCATGACCCTGAGTCCTGGTCTGTGATCTCTGGCCTCTATGAAGCCCACGGTCACTGTGAGGTTACCACCTGGGTATCAGACAACTTGTTTGTGTGAGGGGAGCTATGTGGAACCACCCAGCACAAACTGTGAGCATTTCCTAGGGCATGTGGGTGACAGTTGGGATATTCAGAAGGAAGCATTCATCTTCCCGGACAGAATCTGCCTTTGGGCCCACACCCCAGCAATTCAGCTTGTGTCCACCAGTCTTTCCATCTTGTTCTTAACAGTTTGACTCAGGACATATCAGAGAAACCTTCAGCATTCCCCTTCACTCCCGGGCCCTGGCTTCTCTGCTTCATGGGCAAAGTTTGTTATCAACATGCTGTTTTTTGAGGTGCAGTCCCAGGCTGATCTGGAAATTGTGATGTAACCAAAGATGACCCCGGATGCCTGATGATGCCCCTGCCTCTGTCTCAAGTTCTGGAATTACCAGTCTATGTCACCAAACCCACTGATTTTTCAAAATGAGAGAAGTAGTGAAATTCAGGTCTGGTGTGTGAGGCCCACCCTGCAGGCCTGAGCAGCTCTTTGGTTCTGAAGAGACTTGACAGAAATGTCTGTCGCTCTGGCATGCTGGGCGGGAGTCCTGTTGTTCCTGGCGGTGGAGGGGGTGCCGGGGGGGGCGGTATATTCAGATGTTTCCTGGGTGAAGGGTGATTCACCATCAGGGTGTTCTTTTCCCCAGTACAAGACCATGCCCTAATGAGAGCGACAGAGGTTTGGAAGGGGGACAGAAAACGCCCATCTGCAAAGCCACCATCTTAAGGAGTGGCAGAGTGCACCCTCAGATGGAGAAGCAGGCCCCCCACTGATCTCCATCGGGAAGTTCCACTCTCAGGACCAAACCCTTTCTCAAAGGCCTTGCCTCCAAATGTCATTGCTTTGGGGATAAGGTTTAAACGTGTGGATTTGTGGGGCATTCAGTTCCTGGCTGATGGCCTCTTCTGGGTCCCTGGTGTGACCTGTTGTGACACAGTGACAAACATAGTGTCTAACAGGTACATTCATGTTTGACTCTGGCTCCCAGGCTGAAATCCACCCTTCTGGCTCTAATACCTCAGGGTCCTCACAAACTTGATGCTAATTACTGATGGATTCCAAACCCATAGGGAAGGGAATAGGAGTCTAGGTGCTGTCCACATTGCTCCTCGGGGAACCCCAGAGCCACAAGGGGTGGTATAGTGTGCAAGGGGCAGGTCTAGTGTGCAAGCCCAAACTAACTGAGGCTTCTTTAGGTCCCCACTCTCTCCTCAGAATCCCCAAGCCTTCTCCAATGCTCTCCAGCCCTTGAGAGCTGCCAAGTGTTAGCTGTTACAAAGGGACTGCATGCCCTGGTCTCTCCTGGAGGATTGCCATCTTCTCATGACCTTTTGTCACACAGAGCACTGCACAGAGCCCTCCCCTCCTCCCCCCACCCCGCCCCAGGACAGCCTCAGTCTCAGAGCTGGTGCCTGCCTCACGTGACCTATGCAAACCACCCAGGCTCATGGCTGGCTTGCTAGAGCTTGCCCAGTGCCGAAATGGGAAAAACATCGTGGGTTGTGAAAATTAGAGGCAAAAGATCCTCCAGGGCTGGCCAGTCCTAGCCAGTGTCACTGAGGGAACTCCATGTCCCTTTCTGTCCACCCACTCCTGCCTCTCAAGCTTTCATTAGTTCCTGTGTGGTACCCTGGTGACACGTGATAACTCAGTATAAAGACTGGACTCTCTCTCCCTCCTTCATCCTCTTACTGGACCTGGATGGAACTCAGGGAGGCGGCAGGTACCTGCCGTGTCCATAGCTGGCGTTAGGCCCAGGGTAAATCAATCCCACTATCCCAAAACCCCTAGCCCTGTACCTGCTACATACAAACTGTAACATGGCCAAGGGTCGCTTTCATATAGTCTCTTAATTCTGGGGTCTTATTCTCTCTCACCCACTTCACTCTATACAGTTCCAAGGTGGAGAGATGACTAGCTGCAACCCAGGCCCCTCCCCTGTGTTCTAGGCTTTATCTGTGGGCGTTAATGACACCAGCAAAGGTTTTAAATCTCTCCTTGGCTCAGCTGCCCACCTGCCTACAGCACCTGCAGGTGATGCTAATAAAAACACTAGCTGGACACTCACTGGTGTCAGGGATTCCCAGACAGACCAATAGTTACATACAGGCAGCTTCTCTGATGGTGGAGATGGAGAAGACCCAGGCTATTTGCAGGCCAGAGCCCTGGGATATGGCTCAGCTCATGTTCACAGGCCTGGAAACCACGGGTTTCTGGGAAAGTTCTGGCACCCAAGGGCCAGAGAGCCCTAGGGTTCCTGTGCCAGCGCACACAATGGGGAGAGTTCCAGCTCCTGAGAGCTCACCCTTCTGTTCTACCAGAGCCACTGGATGACTAAATGGTGCCATCTTATGGAGGATGGTTGTTCCCACTCATCTGTCACTCTCAGATCAGTCTCTGCCCTTGTACCCAGGCAAGAGAATATAATTCTCCAACATGGGGTGCTGAGAGGCAGGTGTCCTGTCAGCCACACGGGGGCGCTCATGAGGGCGCTCATAGCCTCAGACTAGGCGAACTCACACCCACACTGACATACTTCTCAGAACCTTGAAGCTTTCCTTACCTCTTCCTGAAACTATTTTGTTCTACCGTGACTGGAGCTTGCAGACAGCGGGTACTGTCTCTGTTTTTCTTTTTTTTTTCTTCTTTTAATTGGCTACATTCATTCCAACCATTATTACAGATTTCCACTCACTCTGCGTCCACTGCGGCTTTGGAATCACACACAGTAGTAATGAGACAACACAATGTTACCTATTGCGCTGAAAATAAGCAGGTCACTGTGTCTTTGGTATGACTGGCTTCTTTGTGGCCCGCTGCAATGTGTTTTTTATTTGGGACCCTCCTGAGAACCCTGAGCTGTCAGCAGGTACCAGAGACACCAAGGGCAGGGGAGGAAGGGGTTTAGTAGGCCAGCAGCTACCCTCTCAAAACCATCCTAACAGTTCCATCCATCCTACGGAGGCTCAACCCCTTCCAACACGGTAGTCCAGGAGGCTGTGTGGCTCAGCAAACAGTTTCTTTTCTAGTCCTGACAAGGACACACGAGGGGAGTTGCCCATCTGCTTCCCAAATTCCCGAGACCAACATCCTGCCTCACGTAGGCAAGAGGCCTCATCTAGGAGCAGCATGACTGTCCCATGCCATGGTGGGACTTGGGGGCAGGCAGTTTGTTCAGCACTGAGCTGAAATCCGGTCGCTTGGGTCTCGTATTATGAGACAGCATGTTTATCTGAACTACTTATAGGTAGTCTGGATCCAAGAGATCCCGCTCAAGGGTAACAAGGGGCCTTCTGGGATACCCTTTGGTAATCCAAGGGCTCCTCCCATGATCTTCCAAGGCCCATGCCTTTCTGGGCCTCACTGAAATACCCGAAGAGAAACCACCCATGGCTACCCCTTTACAAAGCTCAGCATAGCAGTTGGCTCTAACTACCAGAAGGGCCTCCTGACTACCCATCCTGCAATCCTCCTTCCAGCTCCCAGGCTAGTCCTCTTAGAAATGGAGTTTAGAGTCTCGTCAGAGACTCCAAGGTCCCAGGATATTGCCGTGCTGTAAGTTACTGCCTTTGTCTCTCAGACGGCCACAGAGTCAGATTTTAGATGTCTCACATAATAGAAGCGAACGCAGTAGTCTGAGAAGGTCCAGGCATTTCCCGGCCGGTCCCTTCACTGTCTTATCATGGCCCAAACTGCAAGATAAGCACCAGGGTTTATTTCCCTGGATACCTAGCCAGTCACATGGAGGTGTGGTAGAAGACTCTGTACAAGGCCAGGATGGGTGGGGGAGCCCCAGATGGCTGCTGTGTGGGAATGTGCATTTTAAATACTTAAGTATAAGGAATCTGGTACCTAGAGAGTGCCAGCCAAGTCTTCAGGGCAGACTACAGGGAGCGGGTGCATCGCAGGGACTGGGCAGGTGTCTGGCACAGCCCAGCTGTTCCACACTGCAAACAA
Organism: Tokudaia tokunoshimensis; assembly: GCA_036184795.1. Taxonomy (NCBI): domain Eukaryota; kingdom Metazoa; phylum Chordata; class Mammalia; order Rodentia; family Muridae; genus Tokudaia; species Tokudaia tokunoshimensis. The sequence goes on along the minus strand of BTHU01000020.1, from coordinate 51,455,256 downwards.
CTGTCACGACTGCAACAGACCCAGCATTAGGGGTGTGTTTTAAGGGGTCGATGAGAAATGTCAGTGCAGGCAGAAGCAAGACCTTGATTCCAGCCCTCTGCCCGGTCCCACACCTTGTAGAGACCAAGAGAGACAGCAACTGAGCATTATCTATAAAGTATCTTCTCTTTATTTAAGTTAAACAATTTCAAGGATGGTTTCCATCTATAAAATGGACAAAGTACAAGCTCTGAACAGCAGTTCTTTTTTTTTCTTTTTTTTTTAAAAATCAACTGGAAAAAAAATTACCAAACTATATTTTGAATTTGCAAAACGTACTCACAGACAACCATCATTTTCAGCTTCACGGAGACTCAAGGACCACCACAGAAGACAGCCACCTTTGCCTGTGTGCACCCAGGGCTCCTGGGAGGTTTTAGTTTTAAAAACAGGAGTGGGAGGGTGGGATAGCCCAGATGACTACAAAACAATACAAGCTCGGCGAGTCACTTTGGCACACTGTCATGTAAACACGGCTCACCGACGGGCCTTGCCCAGACCCCCTCTGCTCGGAGCTGGGTTGAGTTGGCACCCTGGCGGCCAGACAATCAGATGGTACAACGGTGATGAGGCCACAGGGTGGGGTGGGGGGCACGTGTGGTTGGGACAGCCCATGTTGTCTCACATCTGCGGAGTCACGCTGATAGAAGCAGTGTCGGGGTTAGCAGCAGACGTTGCGCTTGGACTAGACTCCAGCCAACTCCCGCCTCGCCCTTGACAGCTCTGCACCTGTACCTGGGATTGACAGTCCCCAGAGCCTACCTTGGAAGGTGGACGTGATGGACTTCATTAGACACGTGGGCACCCTGTTACAATGTATCTTTTGTTGGTTGCTTGGCAGGGGTAAAAAGACGGAGGGTCAGCACCTGGCCAGGTCTTCCCAGAGGGTCCGTGGTCATGGCGGGTACACACGGAGCTCAAGTAGAAGAAACCAGCCACGCCCCCTTCTGGAGCAGGTGGGAGGCACCTCACTCACCGCAGGCCCCTGACCACCCGAACCTCTGGTTCCCAGAGATCGCTGGGACACCTGAGATGAGCACGCATGATGCTTATAGCCCACCAGGTGTCACTTCCCCTGCATCCAGGTCACCTCTGTGGCTGACACATGCCTAGGTCCTCTGTGTGAGTGCACAGGCCTTGTGATCTGAACTCTACCCACAATTCCTGCAGTAGCCTGTTGGGTAGACCAGGGGTATTACCCACACCAGGGCTATAGACACGTGGGGTCCACCCCACAGGCTGAAGGGCTACTCTTCCGTGCTCTCTGCCGGCAGCTTGGTTAGTACCAAAGACCCAACATATACGGGGTCTCCAACCGCTATGAGCCTAGGGATAGCATGTGACAGCTGTCCAGTGTCCCTGGTCTGTCACTAGGGTCCCGTTGGCTCACATTAGTTAGAAGCTGTGGGGTTGAGTTTTCCTAAAGAAAAATCTAATTTTAAAAGAAAACCCAAAGCAATACTTGCCAAAAGAAGTGACCTATTTAGGTTTACAGATGACAATGGGCACAAAGCAGACCACCTAACCCAGCTGCAATCCCCTCGCTGAAGTTAAAGATCGATGCTTGTGGGCAGGGCCGGTGGTTTGGGGATGCCCCTACTGGAAGAGCAGCAGGGGCCGGCTGGTGCGGCTCCAAGGCAGAGATGCACCCTTGCCCTGGAGGTGCAGGCCCCTCGGCTGAGCTGCGCGGTGGCCGTGGGGCTCACACGATGACGTAGGGAAAGCGTAGGGGAACGGGCCATGATTCTCTCTATATGTATCTATTTAGTGTCCCACCATAGGAAAGTTCACGTTCGAATACAGCAAGAATGTCAACGGAAGAGGGACATGGCTGGGAGGCCAGCTGAGTCCAGGGACAGGGAAAGACAAGGAAATCTGCAAGGGAAGGTCAGCTTTGTAGAAATCAATTTTTTTTTCCTTAGACAGGGTCTTGCCTGCCTCGGTCTCCTGAGTGAGGGAATTACAGGCACTGGCCGCCATGCCTGGTTCACACACATGATTTTGAATAGGTTTAAAAAAAAAAGCCAAACCACGCTGGAGATTGGTGAGTTCTTGCCATGAGGGCGGACGCTTGCCCCTGCTGCCTCTGTTCTCAATATAAACATGATTGCTGCTTGTCCACTCGTTCCGGCCAGCACTGGGCTGCTTCTCTGCTGGGGTGTAAGCAGGAAGCAGACAGTGGGAGGCAGAGGGTGCCAGCCTTGGGAGGGACCCTCTGTCCTGAGCCCCAGGGGCTCATTTCCTCTTCAGCACAGCTGTCGGCCCAGCTCACGCCTCGCTGAAGACTTGAGACTTAAGACTTTCAGACCATGATGGAACACTGAGGTATATAGTTTTGCGGAAAGTTTCGGAAACATAATTATGTGATCACCAAACTGGGCCGCTGTGCGGGTGGACGGTGGGGCCCTTGGGGCCTCTTATTGCTGCAGGTTGAGTGAGAACTTCCACTGTTGTGACAGGGCCGGGCCACACACCTCCACACTCAGGCCTCCGCTCTTGGCAGTGCGGCTATCCAGGCACAGGTTGCTGCCCACGTGTCGCAGTTTGGAGTTGCCTTCGATCTGCTCCCACTTCTGTGACAGAGAGAGCATAGCGGGGAGGGGAGTTTAGGGCAGCGTAGGGTCTGTAGGCTAATCTTGGGCACACACCCGCTATCCCCACCCTCTCTCTGCTCCTGAGTCCCTGCTGTCCCCGTGCCGCAAGCTCCACATGTCACTCTTGGAGTGCCTGCTACGACACGATGCTCCTCCGAGTGTTAGCACACTCCGACTGGCAAGTCCACCAACCCACTGTGCCATGCACAGAGACCTAACAGCCGCAAAAAGTCCGAGGCGCCCTGACCCTGTTGTTTAGCAAGTGATATAAACATCCTAAACATTTATGCTTGCCCCGTCTCCCCCCACGGCTCCTCTTTCATTAACAAGGTCTGAGGCTCTGATTAACGTTCTGTACATGCAGTTCCTTGGAGTAAGTATCTCTGAAAACCCCTCTGACACGGTGGCATTAGATTTTCTCACTCTTGCCTCCCTTCCTTTTGGTCATGCAAATGCACACATCCATGTGCCTGGAAGCTCAGTGTTCTCACTGGCCAGACAGTGCGGTGCCACAGAGACAGGCTGAGGGGGCAGCAGAGCAGGACCGCCAGTATGAGGCTGACCTGCTGCCTGCACAGGTGCGTGTGCGTGCGTGCGTGTGTGTGTGTGTGTGTGCGCGCGCGCGCGCGCGGCTCAGCCCTCAGGATATTCTCCACCTGCTCATCAGATGCCAACTGTGGAAGTCAGGGGCGGTCACCCCGAGAGAGGCTCTGCCACCTGCGCCACCTCCCTCCCTGTCCCCGCTGCTGTCAGTTTTCTGGTGTCCCCTTCATTGTCATGGAAAGCATGCCTAGGGTCTGACCAAGCTTGTGGCGAGAACATACTCGGATTCTGGCTCCTGGGGTGGGGCTGTCTGTCACGCGTTGAAGCATCCATTAGACAGAGGATGCTAAGGCAACAGTGGAGTCCCCCCCAGCTGTCCCTGGAAGGTGGTCTTCAACGCTGGCATCTGCCCGGCGGGATGCCACAGTGTGGTGGGTTTACTGGAGCAGCGCTCCCATGTCCCCACAGGTGAGGTCTGGAGGCTGTATCATCACCTAGGACCAAGTGCAGCCTTCCCTGTCTTAGAAACTCAGTTAAGGACCCCACAGAGAACATGGGGCGGGTGTTTCTATCTCCTCTTCCTTCTTAAGGATTAATAGACCAGATAAAAGTCTCACTTTACCACCGTCTTAAGGCCGAAAGACCTGGCTGTGTTCTAGGTGGGTCCAGGGGACAGTGGCCTTCCTTGGTTCAACATTTACAGTCTTATTCTATAGGGTCTGACTCAAGTTATACAACTGCACTAACAGATGTTTAGAGGGTGAACACAGGGTGGGCTGGGGAGCAGGGACACGGCACTCAGGTATGAGATCAAAGATTTAGGGATGGACTTGGGAGACAGGACCCTTTGCAAATATTTCTCTGACACCTAGGATCTAAATAGGAACCAGTTACTGACTATGGCCCTATACTACTAAATGCTGGAGGGTGAGGAACCTGGGTCTCTGCTTCTGTTTGTGCAGTCAGGTGGATGGAAGGACACTGAGCTGTGGCTCTGGTGACCCTCATGCCTCAGTTTCCCCCTACATTTGTCTTCTGGGGAGGGACTGTGGGAAGACTGGCTACACTCCCCTGTGGCGAGTTAGAAGGGACTGTTAATGCCTGCACTGTGATTGTCACCCTAGAGCTCAGAAAGGTGGTTTGTCCAAGATCCCCAGAGAATATGTCAGACAGAGCTTGCAATAAGGTCTGGTCCATGGAAGAAGCATTATACAGAGAAGCTCCTCAACTCTCACCAGGGTTAAGATGCTGATCTCACTGTGAGCTCGGAGTAAGACAAGTGTCACCCCCCCCCCCCGCCAAATGCTCAGTCACGCAGTGCGGGGAGCTGAGGAGGCTGCTGGGGCCCTGAACCTTGGGAAAAGATCATAGTACATAACTGCTGGCCGTGGAGGAGATCGGGGTCAAAGCCCACAGTCCACTTTCAGTAGAATATGGTCACTCTGTGTTCGCCCAGGCTCACTTCGCTAACCATTCAGATTAGAATTTTCCTAAAGTTAAGCTGGAGAACAAGCAATTTATCAATGACATAATTTCACATAAAACACTCTGTGGCATGAGGAAGGAAAGACTGGGACCGTGTGACATGAGGCCTCCAGAGGATGAACAGCAGCAGCTGGACTGTAGGCGTGAGGTGGATAAGCGCGTGGCCCCTGTCACTGCTGACGCCGTGAGAGCCTGGGCCCTCGGACTCACCTGTCTGCTGTCGTTTTCCCGGCAGCCCTGCAGCCTGATGAGGGATCCGGGCGAACGGTCCACCACAGTAAGGCACAAGTCCATGTGCTTCACCGACTTCTCCTTCGTCAAGGCCCATTCCTGGGAGAGACCACAAGTCAAGCTGCAGTCATGTGGGAAACTTGACTCGGGACCCCAGGGGTAAGTTGGAGTCAGCCAGATGCTCCCGGCTGAGGGACAAAGCTACACCCAGCTGCTGGGCTGGCCTCGGTAACTGTTACGTTTTGGTGGGAGATGCGTTTGCACATGTGGGCCCCAGCTGGCCAGTCTGTTCTGGGAGGCCGGGGGAAATGCACACTCCGGCCGCCTCAGCTGCAGGCCACTCTGGCTGGCGAGTCCAGCTGTGACGGACTGACTGCTCTCAATCCAGGAGCCAAAATAAATGCACCCTTGAGTTATTTCTGTTAAGAGCAGCAAGAAAAGTTAATACAGCGACCAAAAACGAGCTGTATCAAGAGTGACTAGCACACTGTGATGAGCATTTTAGCTCACAGTGCACGTTAGAGATCCGGTCAGCCGTCGGCTCTGACCCACAAGTCCTCCCGCATCGTTCTGGAATGACTCTGCTTTGGAGACAGATTTATGAATGTAGGTTGAGTCTGTGAAAACTCCATAAATGATACATTGTAGCTTTTGGCAAATATCTACGTGGCTGGAGTCTGCAGGAACCTGCCGCTGGAACTCACAAAGTCCCAACTCTGCAGGGACAGTCTAAGCATCAGCACACAGCACGGCTCCTCCTAACTGGATGCTCACCCCATGCTGCACAAGAGCTGCATAAGAGCTGCATGAGCGCGTGTGCACGTGCGTGTGTGCATGTGTGTGTGTGCGCGCGCTTTGCAGATGAGAAAACTGGGTCAGAATGCATTTAAATATCCTTGCCTGTGCTTTTAGCAACCCAAACACATGCACATTCATGTGTACACAGAGGACAGGGCTGTCAACTGCCTCTTTGAATAACACACAAGATCATGAACAAACTTGGAAGACTGGGGACAGAGAGGAAGTGGTCGGGTAGAAGGTCCCATGTATGGCCGGAAGGCAGGGCTTCCTAAAGTCACTTAAGAACCTGACCCTTAAGGGTACAGCCACCCACACAGGGCCTCTGGGATCCAGAAATGGAGGCCTCAGTGAGCCCAGCATCCCACACCAGACCTTGGGCCTTCTTTCTCTTCTCTGACGCCACAGACCTCTGTGTCCCTCAGGAGATGTATGAATGCAGTATTCTGTGAGGGCTACAGAGACTGCCACAAGGCCAGAGGTGATGAGTCAGGGAAGCCTTGCTATCTATGAGCAAGCGGACTGCTGACGACAAGACATTGAACCCCAAACGAGACAGAACTCACACTGATGGCTGCCACTGGGACATGAGGGCTCCTGACTCTCTGAGAAGTGCAGAAGGGGGATGTGTGTGTGTGTGGAGTGGGGATAGGCGGCTGGGAGGGTAGAAAGAAGCAGAGTCAGGGAAGAGGGAAGGGATCCAGTGAGCCTGGAGGCAGGATGGTCCTGACCATCGACCTTTCCTTGCTGTCTCTCTCTGTCACTGTACATTAGCAGAAGTTACTCACTGAGACGCCTGCACTTTGAGTCACTGGGGTAGGCCCTTCTGAAGACGGCCTTACTTTCTGGCCACCGTCTGTTTCCAAATTGTGAACACAAGGTGGCCAGCTTCCTCATACTGCCATGCCGTGATCTATGTGAGTCAGAAGGACACTCCTCAAGCTGTTCTGTCACCACAGCGAAGGGTAGCTTGTCTATAATCTGTCTGCTCTATATCTAGCGTGCTTCCTTCCAGATGTGCCAGGGCATGGAGATGCCACTCGGTGTCCCTGGGCCACAGCTGGAGACACACCTGCTTGTGGTCAGGAGAGTCACGGGGACCTCTGGGCACCGAGGGTCTAGACTGTCTTCATAGGACGAGTGTGGGAAGACGGGTCCTGGCTGGCCAGGAGGGTCACATGTGGATACTGTGTACTTCATTATTTTAAGATAGATAATACACTGAACTTCAGAAACCTGATTTGGCCATGTACACAGCAGAGCTGGCCACCTTGTGCTGGTCCTTCAGCAAAATTTGTAAAATATTTAAGAAATGCTTCTATGAGCTGCCATCCTTTAAAAAAGTGCTGCTGAGGTTTAGCGGGAAGCCAGATACCAGCACCCCAGCCTTGCCGCCTGCACTGCGCCAGTAAAGTCAGGAAGGGTGGTCCCTATCCATGCGGCACCTGACCCAGAAAGCAGAGGGGACTCGGTCACGGTAGGGACACCCGCTGGTGTCACCTATGCCTCTGGGTCCTCTCCAAGCACTGGAATGCCAACCACTAGCCAAACATGGCAGCCTGAATTTATATTCAGTAGTTAAATAAGACTGAAGACTTAATTCATAGTAGGCACATCTTAAGAGCTCATGTGCACTGGGCAGTGGTGGCGAATGCCTTTAATCCCAGCACTCGGATTTCTGAGTTCGAGGCCAGCCTGGTCTACAGAGTGAGTTCCAGGACAGCCAGGGCTATACAGAGAAAACTCTGTCTCAAAAAACAAAAAAACAAAAAAAAAGAGAGAAAAAGAAAAAAACCTCATGCACAGGTGCCTGCTAGCTGTAGTTCTACAACATTTCTAGTACTGAGGAGGGGGCTCATGGACCCCAGCTGGACTGTGGGGTGAAGTATCCCAGGGTGAGTTGTATAAATTGTACTAATCACCACGTCTGCCAAAGATCAGAACCCAACACCTGCTGGTCTTCACCGTCAGGCCCCAATCCCCGACCTGAGCGCACGCTAAGCAGGGACCCATTAGGGACAAGCATGGGTTCGGATGCAGGCCCAGTACATGGTAGTGGATTCAGCAGGGACGGCAGAGCTGGCCAGCCGCTCAAGGTGTCATTCAATACCTACAACATCCCCGCTGGTTCTCAGGCTGCTGGCCGGGCCAGGGCTTTCTACAGAGCCCAGGGCGTCTAGCTGAGGACTCTGGGTCTTCATGACAAGCACGCTCCCCACCTACCTGGTTTCCTCCAGCGTTGTGACACTCATAAATTCCAACAACTCCATCCGCGAAGTGTCCCAAGGTGTCCAGGCAGTTGGTTCCCTGCTGTAAGGCCCCGAAAGCTATGTCCTGGTGGTCTGGAACCCTGAAAGTCATTCATCGTAAGAGCCAAGGCCAACCCCACAGCCCTGCGCTTCCTGTTCACCGTGGCCTCTGCACAGGGTCTCAGACAGCAGAAACAGGGGGCAGCTTCGTGTCACCCCGACATGATGCAGCCCCAGCCTCTGGATTCCTGACTGTTAAGTGGGTCAGGCATGATGGCACATGCCTCTAATCCCAGCATTCAGAAGGCTGACGGAGGATTTGTGTGAGAGTTTGAGGATAATGGGGGAACATTAAAAAAGAATGCCCTGCAAACTCCCGGCGGTGGCTCCGGGCCACTGTAGACTCTCCTGCCCTGGGAGGCCACGGTCCTGCTCTGGTATCAACAACTACAACACTATTGTCCTGGCAGGGTTCCCGCAAGATCCTCTCGCTTCCATGCAAATCCCACACACCCCACGGTTGCCAGCTATTGGCGGACCCACATTCCATAACCAAGTAAATCAAAACTCTTAAGGCTTAATTAGCCAATCAGATTTATGTATCTTATAAACACAATTACAAGATGCTGTAAAGGCTTTATCCCAATATCTCTACCCTTTTAAAAACACCAAAAAAAAAAAAAAACAAACCGTCTGAAGCCTTCTTGATTCTTTGACCTCCCACAGGGCTCATGCGCACTCCTCTCCCACTCCTAGCTCCGCCCCCTATTTTCCCCATCCAATCATAGACCCTCTCTGCCCTGATGTAATGTTACAGGAAAGTTCCTGTAATATTTGAGGCCAGCTTGGGCTACTGAGTGACCCTTCCCCGCCCGGCCCCTCCATCTCAAAACAACAATAGTAAATGGGAGATGTTTCCTCATGTTCGGGTAGGGGAGAGTTACTAACAAGTTGGGTTGTTGGCTGTCCCTTAGAAATGTTTGTACTTAGCCAGATGTGATCACTCACGGGTCACATCTGGCTCTTCATATTTCTCAACAGACAAGACCTTGCCCAGTAGAGCCCAGCCTCGGGATTTGTTAGGTGGTCCAATGTATACAAATGGGGTGTATGGGGGGGGTTGGGTGTAGGAAGGGGACAACAGCCTTGAGATTAAGGGCCTGTCTCCTGATTAAGGGCCACACTCTAACCCTCAACTGGTTCTCCTGTGAGGAAATGATGAAATGGGCGGGCCCTTCAGGATGAGAACAGCCTGGCAGCACCGTGGCCAGAGGCCGGCTGGTCCTCCACCGGAGACATTGGTGCTCTCGGACAGAGCTGCTGCCAGCTTACGGAAGAGTGGTGTTGGGCCACAGCTCAGCAGAGTGTCTGTCACTCACCCTCTGGTAGGAGCTGGGACACCATCACTGCTAATGCTACTCTAAGAAGGCAGGAGCAGCTAAGGGGAGCTGTGAGGAGAGGACAGTGTGCTCTTGGGGAGACGGCCTCTGCCTCGCTAGTCCACCTCTTAATAGGGGACAAACCAAATCGGGGGGCTTTGGGATTCTCCCAGGCTCTCACAGAGCAAGGGTAACTGCAAAAGAGGGGGACACCTGTGGGGCGGGACCACGTGCTCCCCCTAGCGGCCAGCTCCCAGCAAGCATGAATTCTCTGCGGCCTCCTTGGTCACAAAGTGCACTCAGGCCCCAGAACTTACCTCAGCTCGGGGTAGACGTTGTCCAGGTACCACTTGAAGGGCTTGCAGCCCAGCTTTTTCCTGAGCTCCAGCCTGCTTTGAATACTGGAGGAAAGGAAGAGACACTCATTCCTTAATGCTGGGGAGAATAAGGTGGCCTGCATGGGACAGCATGTGCTGGGTAGCCTCAGGTGACGACGGATGACCTGCTCACCTCCCAACGGGACATGCTGGCACACAGCGGAGGCCCCTGTTGACACTGCCGGGGTCCCCAACTAGGAGGACAGGGTGGCAGCTATCCCCACCTCTCCCATGGTCCCCATGAGAGGACAGGATGACACTTACTTCCCATAGGGCACGTTGCGCGCAGAAGGCACCGCTGCGTAGTAGAAATGTTTGTACTCATCCATCCAGACCTCAGCTGCCCGGCGCGTGTTCCTGTGAACAGAGAAAGCCATCCTGAGCTGTAAGTCCCAGCCTGTCGCTGGAGTCACCTATCCCTGTCCGTCTGCCACAGTGTAAGGGCAGTGCCATGGCACGGTGTAGCCGAGGCTACCCCAGGGTCTGTGGGACGTGCTCACCCGAAGCACCGGCACTCAGCACGAGTCAGCCCGGAGCAGGACTGACATCCCTGTGGACCTCGGGGAAGGCTCTAGTGGCGACCCCAGCCTTCCACAGCATGCGTGGATACGGCACCACTGGCATGCTGGGAAAGTGAAGTAGGTTCCCCTAATTCCCTCCGTCTGCCTCCCTCTGAGACACCGTCCTGTGTAGATTGGAAATGACAGCATGGAGAAGTGGTAGCCTCGTGCCCCAGGTCTGGGGAGGCCTGCTGTCCTCAGCTCTAGTGTGTAAGGAGAGCTTGCGTCTGTGACAGTCAGGAAGGGCCACTGTAAGCACAGGTAGCCACAGACCCTCTGCTCAGGTGAGGGGAGACATGGCCTGCCATGCCCTTCCAAGATGAACGCAGCAGGCAGTGGTCGCCTTGGAGGTGAATCATTTTCTCTGCAGTGAGGTCTTTTAAATGCCAAACCTGTCACACTGTCTGAGCTATAATTACTAAATCCATTTCCACTTGGGGCCTCCATCTTCCCCATAAAGTGACAAATATTCCTGTTGTCCCCGAGTGGGGGAGGGGCAGACTGCTGCCACCGAGAGACAGGATACTGTAAATGTGCTCATCCTTGGGCTCCCGGTGCTAACCCCAATAATTTCCCTCAAGGTCGACAGCCAGGACTGACATACATGTGGAAATGTCAGTTCAGTTTATAATGGAAAAACTAGTAGCCCCGCGGGGGCAGCTGTGGAGCGCACCCTCACGGCCACTCACGGCCGTGTAGGTCTGAGCATGGAGAAGCACCCAGATGACCGACACAGACCTCCAGCTCCCAGTGTGTCTGTGAGGAACAGAGTGACGAGGTCCAGACGCTGACCTGACCCCTGGCCACCTCCCTAGGCAGAGAGGAAATATGGCTGCAATACTGAGGGGTGGTGAAAGGTAGGGGGGTGGGGGGTGGAGCCAAGCCCATGAGGTCAGTCCTGCCCTCCGTGTCCCACCTGCCGTGCAGTGGGCAGCCTCTGAACATGACACTACCACCCGCTTCTGTCTAAACACGTCCAGAAACAGTCAAGTGACCATGGATGGAGCCTCCCAAACATCCTGCAGTCCGTGACAGGCTGAGGAAATCCCACCTCAGCAGCCTGGCCTCTTGGGCTACTTCCACAGGGAGCTGTGACCTTAGCTTATCAAACCAGTCCCTCCGCCTGTCCCTATTAGCCCAAGTTCTCGTCCCCATGGTGCTGACCAGATGAGCATTAGAAGCATTCTGGCCAGCGTCTGGGTTTTGCTGTCCGCTCCCTAAAAGGTCCAATTCCACGCTGTCTGCCCCGTGAGGTCTGACTCACAGGTTTTTAGTTTTTTAAGACAGAGCCTCTCTGTGTAGCCTTGGCTGACTTCAAACTCACAGACATCCACCTGCTTCTGCCTTCTGAGCACGGGAATAAAAGGCGTGCGCTACAATGTTAGAACTGGAAAAAATTCCCAGGAAAAACCTGGTTAGACCAAGCGGCCTTTCCGTTTCGGTTTGTTTCCTAACATCCATTGCCCGTCGGTAATCGATCGGTTATGAGCCTTGATGTCTGCCGGCTGGAGTGCTGTGTGACCTGCTTCCTGATATGGTTTCAATGTCTGCTCCCCAGAACTCAGGCTCAAACTGAGTTGCATCAGATGACACTGAGAGGCAGGAGCTTGAAGCTGTGGCCGGGCCATGGGGCTCTGTTGTCACCAGACTGGAACTGTTCCTCTGCGCCTCATCCTCATCTTTTACCCTTCACTATGTGGGGCATAGGGACAGCCCTTGGCAGGGGTTGACACCTTGGTCCCAGATGTGTCAGCACCCAGACAGTTAGCCAACCATGCCGCATCTTGTAATAACCCAACAGTGGCACGTTTACTGCAGTACGTGATGGGCGAACGCAACCCTGTTCCTCTTAGCACTGTGAGTGGCGATACAGCACAAACCCAGGCTCTCCCTCCCTTTGATGCATTTGTGAGCATCCCATGGTAGTCTTTCCCTGATGTCCCGGTTAGGATAACTCCAGCTATCACCCTACCCTGCCGCACCCCCTCCCCCATGATGTCGTCTTCCTGAGACCTCCTGGAGCACACTGAGACGGTTTCTCTCACTGGAATCCCATCTGGCATGCTAGCCACTATTCCTTTCCTCAGCTCAGGGGCCGTGCCTGTCAAGGGACACTGTCCCCATACAATTCTAGGGTCTTCTGAGCAGACAGCAGACATCCGGTCTGGCCTTTTACTTCTTACCGGGCGAAGACCGTGCCACTGCCACCGGGGAATGTGTAGGGGTGCTGCTTCCGGAACACGTGACCCACGCGGCTGCACGGGATGATCTCCAGGCTGCCGCCGCACTGCCACACTCGGAACGAAATCTCTGATAGGAAGGGAAGTTGGTAACCATCAGAACTCAGAGCTGCTGTCCCCATGGTTAGCCACCTACCATACCTCACTTTCAACTCTGAGGGAAACCCACGGGGCGTGGGTGGGGTACGGGGGGGTGCCACTCTGGAGCAGGAACTGGAGCTTCTATAGAGGAGACACTGGATGCATCCAGGACAGGTCACCTCCACAGCACACCCAAGACTGAACACGCATGGAAAGCACTGTGGGACAAGAGGTCTCCCAACGATGACTCTTGCTCTGAGAGCAGATGCCTCCCAGCGGCTGTCAGCTGGAGATGCGTGCACAGACCACGTTCCTCCACGCTACTTACTGTAAACTGACTGAGTACCAGGATGCACCGGGCTTTCCTTCAGGGAAAAAAAAAAAACAGTCCCTGTCTGTTTCTCGTGTGTCAGCAGATCCGGATGTCAACCAAGTTCCCAGGGTAGTGACCAGGGACAGTCACCTGCCCTAACCTTAGCAAGACACACAGGAGGCTGGCTATGTCTGTCAGTCTGTGCTCTCACATCCCTGAGATGTGGCCTCCTGAGCCCATGACACACGCTGGCCCACTGGGTGGCTCCAGTCATTGGAACCTACGGTGCAAGAGGCTTAGGGACCTTTCAGGTTCCCTACCTCAAAGCCTTTCTCATTCACAAAACTTCTCCCAAGCCCACCCAAGCCCAACGCCGCACTGAAACTCAGAAAGGAGCCGGGCTCTCCAGCCCTCCCTTCTCCCTGCGGAGTCAGAGCTGGAAGTGGCTTTCATCCCGCTGGGCAGCGCTGTCCTACCAGATGAAACGTTTCCACCAACTTCAACTTCAAAGGACACATTTGCACGACTGGGCTAGCTGAAGCTGCTCTTTTAAACCAACAGAAGCTATCAAAGTCTCTGTCACAAGAAAACCCACTCGAAGTGACAGCGATGTGACTTCCCCTCCTTGTCCTGGCCCCCTCTCCTCCCAGGGCACACCTGCGTAAGGACGAAGGAAACTAAACTCTTGATGGTGAGGGGAGTCAGCTCTGAATGACAAGCACTTGAAATCAAAGGCGTCAAGTAAAGGGAGACAAGGACTGAACAAGCTAAGTAGGGTCTTTTCATCCGGCACGCAAGGCACTCGAGGCACCAGCCTGCGCAGACCGACACCCGGAAAGCGCCCATGTCTCATTCCTGGGCAAACATGATCTCCAAGGGCCATTAAAAAAAAAAAAAAAGAATTATTCCTAAAAGTGGTGGAGAAGGGTCTGAATACCAGAGCCCATCCACGTGACACATATGATAGCATGTAACACGCATGATGGCATTCAGCCAAAACGGCAGCTGCCCGACCCCATCAGCATTCTACAGTTAACCAGAGCCCTGCAAACGGCTTATTACTCAGATTTGGAGGCATGTACTCAGAACCTCCAGGTCAAAGGACGTGACAGCATCTGGTGTCTGTGCGGTGAGGATGGCACATGTCTTACTGCCATCCCCGTGGTCAGGTATGGGCGCACACATGTAGGAGGTGGTTTTTCCACTGAGGGGCTGGCTGCTCTGGGCCTCCCTAGATGCTGACACGACACCCTGCATCCCACACTTTACCCTGAGTGGGGGTGGGGGAGGGGCGCACATACCCAAGTTCTCTCCTCCCCACACGTCCATCATCATGTCGTACTTCCCCAGCTCTTCAAAATAGAGCTTATCCATCACGAAGAGGCCGCCAGCGATCATCGGGGTTCTGAAACGATGACGGAGCAAGGGCAAGGTTAGACCACACCATAGGCTGGACCTCCGTCCTCTGCTGTAATCTAAGGGGTCTCTAGTCACTGCTTGGGGTCCCACAGAGGCTGGGACCCTTGGCTTTTACATGCCCCAACTTACAAGGTAATTCTAAGAACCGCAGAAGTAACACTTAAGGCCACAGCATACAGTTCCATTCTGCTACAGATAATATTACGCCATAAACAGGAGCCAGCACAGACCCGGCAGAGATGCCTTTGAAGTGTCTGAGGAAAAGCACCTAAATTCCCTTACTGTGTGACCTGGTGGCAGACACTGGCCTTGAGGGGAGGCCAGGGACCCAGAGAGTAGGAAGCACACTGCAGCAGGGGCTGGAGTCCGGGCTCTCCCAGGAGGGCTCCCTGCAATAGGCTGCACTTACTTTATAGGGGCAACCGGGTTCCCCTGCCGGGATCTCCTCTGCTCTGGTGTCATGTAATCCCACTTGAACACCAAGTTCCAGTCAAAACCTGCCAGCCCAGGAAAGAACGGCAGTGAGGAGACAATGAGCACGTGTGGATAGAACTCGCTGCCAACCAACCAATCAACCAAAATGAGAGAAGAAGGGGAGGGGGAGCAGGGAGGCTGGTGGGTATGAAGCCCAGAGAAATCTTCCCAGTCCTCCATAGTAAACAGAGCTATGAGTTTTCCTCTAAAAACCCCAAACTACATGTGTGTCTGCGTGTGGTTATGTGCAGACAGGTGCTGGTGTCCATGGAGTCACGAGAAAGGGCTGGAGCCCTTGGAGCTGGGGTTACAGGTTGCCTGACTTGAGTGTTAGGAACTGCACTCTGGCCCTGTGAACCTGCCCATCTAATCTTTTTTAAAATTTTTTTATTTTGATCTAGGGTATAGCTGTATAGCCCGGGTTGGTCTTGAATTTGTAGCAGTCCTCCTGCCTCGGCCCCCTGAGTTCTGGGATTGCACACATGTGCCACCATGCCTGACTGGGATTTTCTAATCTTCGAATGTAAGAACAAATGTGAAACATGAGGACTTGGTGTCTGTTCGATGCCACTGCGCCTACGAGGGTTGTGCACACACACAGGCCTGGGGACCTGGGACCGAGTCAGAGCTAGAGGAATCACGGTTAGCTCCCAGAACCACAGTGCAGCACATAGCGCCCCTGTGGGACCCATGGTTCTTCAGGCCTGGACCAGGATCTTTCAGGACCCATAACTTTCAAACTGCTCCCACAATGACCTAAGATCTTACACGCTGAGTCTCATGGTGCAGGCCTATAATCCTAGCAGCGTTCATGAGACGCTAAGGCAGGAAGGAGGAGCTTGGGTTCTAGGCTAGCTTAGCTCCCTAGGCCCCCCTACCCCTTGCTATTTGTGAGTTAGGGGCTAGACCAGGGTACAGTATAACCTGTTCCATCTTGTATGTGGCACTGACTCCACAGTAATGTCTACTGCAGTCTCCTGCAGTCTCCCTCCCACCAAAGAAACACTGGAGCCTCAACAATTCTTATGCAACGAAGAAGCTTGAACAAATTTCTCTTGGGTCCCTGGAGGGGGACCAGAAGGTAACATTTGTAGGCTGTGTGGCCCTACAAGACACTGGTCCATTCACACAAAGGCCACCCAGTGGTAAAGCAGACTGTGGTTGGGCGGCTGGGAAGGGAGGGCCAGCGTCCAAGCTTGAGCACAAAGGTAGGACTGGTGCCTGGTGGGTGGGCAGTGAGAGACCAGCAGTAGGATGGCCGGACTCCAGGGTGGTGAACTGACAGGCTGGCTGGGCATGTAGGCTACGAGAGGAAGCCTGGCCCTGGCAGAGGACACAGAGACAGGTTCCAGGCCCAGTCAGCCAGTCCTTGGCTCTACGGGTGTCTCAGGTCCTGCCTCTTGCTGGTCTCAGCACTGGAGCCTCTCAGGCCAGCCCGCCAGGGAGTAGAGGCTCCTCTGCCCCAGTCCCAGGGCATCACAAACCCCCTAGCTTTAGTAGCAGCAGCTCCGGGAGAGAGGAGAAGGTAGGGTAGGGAGTCAGGGTGGTATTGCCAGGGAAGCCAGTCCTTTCTGTGTGGTACCAGCCAGAGCCCACACCACAGTGCTCCGCTTTCACTGTCGCTGCTGACACGGGACCAGCCAGCCAGAACGAGCCAGCAGGCGGACCAATCAAGGCCGACACCTACCACCTTTGAGGTCAGCAGAGGCGCCCACATACTGGAAGTTGTCCATGTTAATGACATCGATAATGGGGGATACAACCCGGGTCCTGTCCTGAGAGGGACAAAGGAACGAGAGATACTTGTCACGACACCAGGAAAGTCAGAGCTGCCATCCCAGCAGACACCGCTGTCCCAAGGTGTGCAGGGTGGTGGCATGAGAGGGGACAGCTGACTGGACACTTCTGCTGCCTGTTCCCCCAGTCACAGACCCCGGGCTGTGCAGTGGCCCTGAGTCCTGAACTTCAATCGTGGGTGGATCTTGGTGTCACAGCTCAGCTACATCATGCCTGTCACCCTCTCATGAGCTGCACCAGCGAAGCTCAGGAATGAACTTATGGCTGAAGTGTGTACACTACAAAGCCAGGAACGGTTTCTGGGTGCAGGTGGCGTGAAAGGAAGGGGGTGTCATCACCTCACGGCAGCTGACTGGAGTTCCCATTCCCGAACTCAACTCCTCTGTTATTGTACTGAGCACGGTTACCTTCCACAGTGACACTGTGGGAGAGCAAACATGAGGCCTTCCACCTCCTCGTCTTCCTCCTCAGCCCTGCCTCATGTGGACTTCGTGAGAGAGAGGGCGTGTGGCCCTTGAGTTCCTTAGAGAATGCTTGCTAGCTGAAGGGCCCGAAAGTTCAGCGACAACGGGATGAGCAGTCTCCAACGGCATTACAGAGCCCCACCCCGCCTGCTTGCAGGTTGATGGGGAGATGAACTTTGGGCCATGGAGAATAGAGCAACACTCCAGCCCACCCCACTGTCCCCATCAGGCTGGCCCGCTCCCGCCTCAGCTGGCCAAGCTGGGGGGTCACATGGCAGGGACAGGGGGACACAGGAGAGTGTGTGAGAGGGGTCCAGCTGAGGACTCGGTGGCAACCCTGCCTCCTGTGTGACCCCTGAAGCCCAGTCTCCTCACTTATCAGGTAAGGGAGAACACCTACCATGCCACCTGAGCCCCGTAAAGGGCAGAGGTGGGACTTCTAGAAGCTTTTAGTTGCTTAGTATTTTGTGACTTGCCGTTGCTACATGTGCTATGGTGGCAGGCAGAGCATCTCATCCTGTTTCCTTCACTGCCCCCAGGGAAGCACTTTTATTGCAGCAAGGAAAGAAAGTCAATAAGACAAACAGAGGGCAAGAGAAATAACATCGAGCTAAACACAGTACGAGTGCGGACACTTCCAGAAGGCAGAATGTGCCCGAGCACAGCCAAAGGTCACGTGACAAGTCTGCCAGGGCACTCTGCTAGCTTGTTTGCGTCTCCTTGTAGGTATAGAGCAGCTGGTTAGTCTGTCCTTAACCAGGGCGGAGGAGCTGCAACTGACCAGGCCTCCTCCCTGATGTTCCACCACAAGGCACTCTTACCAATGCCTATCCTGCTAGCTACATGTCTTCTTGCACGCACGTGTGTGTGTGTGTGTGTTTGTGTGTGCATGTACGTGTGTGTGTGTGTGTGTGTGTATGTGTGTGCATGTACGTGTGTACATGTGAGTGTGTGTGTGTATGGCAGGTCTCCCATGACCGGTCACCTCGTCTTGCCAGGCTTCTGCTAGCACCGTGGAAGCTGTCCTCTTTGGTTGCAGTGACAGTTCTGCACCGATGGGACATCATGAAACAATGTCTGGGCACAGCACACCCTCTGTGGGACCGAGGCTCACCTCAGCAACCCGCTCCAAGAGCGGCTCCAGCCACCGTTCATTGCACTCGCAGTGACTGTCTAGGAAGGTCAGGACCTTGGCCTGGGCAGCGTCGGCGCCCCGGACCCGAGAGCGCATTAGACCTGTGGAGATAATTCAAATTGCATGAGGGGCGGGAGCTCTGCCTGAGAGCTAGCCTGGCACAGCCAGCAGCCCCTGTGCCCTGTCACGGAGGAGTCATACATCAGCTCAGCAGTCACTGGGATAGATTCCCCGCAGGACCTCAAACCGTCAACAGGTGAAAGGAAAGATAACTTCCCTAAGGCTACTGTCCCCTTCCTTCATCTAAGAGCTCCAGGTCCCTGCTTGGCTGGGAGAGGAAAGGCATCACTCCACACCGAGAGCCCATGATGCCAGGTCTGGTTCTCCTGCAACTGCATCACAAATGCCTTTGTCTTCAGACAACAGGGCGTCAAGTCAGACCCTTGTGTGGCTGTGATGCAAAATCAGCGTCCTTTTTGGGGCCCCATTCTGCACGAACGGCTTGTGATCAGTCACAACAGGAACTTCATGTACAGTCTTGTCATCAGCTATGGACTGAGCCTAGACGACACCTGGACAGGATGCGGCTCCTTATGATGAGAAAGGACGAGTATTTTAAGTTCCTTTATATACAAGAAAAATGGATTTTCGATGACTCTTATCAACTGTATGCTACATCAGGGCAAAAAGATGAGATCTCCAACTCTAAGCCATCCAAACCCTTGCTCAGGTAACCGCTACCATTGTGGAGCTGAACATAAGTGGGAACCGTCTGAAAGGGCTTCCGAGAAGTCACTCAAAGAGGAAACTCGAGGGGCTTCAATGCCTGAGAGTGGGAATGGCGGAGCGAGGCCCAGGTCTGCGTGGGCTTGCCTCTTCCCAGAGCGCCCTCCCTCTGCGGCAGTGCAGTCCTTTCAGCTTGAGGTGTCAGCAGACCAAGGGCAGGACTTCTGTTGTGGTTGGAAAGGGAAAGAAGGCCGCAATCTGGTGATGAGGCCCGGAAGCCTGTGGCCAACAACTCCTGGCTCAGGTGACCACAGGAATGGAGCAGCCAAAGGACGGCCACAGCCAGAGGAGTCGAGGCCTTGGCTGCTCTCTACTCCAGTGGACACAGGGTTTGGGATTTGAGCCTTGCCAAGTAAAGTTTGGGGAACACCTCTGCCCTTCTATAGAAGTCACAGAAGGATCACAGTTAAAACACAACCGTTTTGTAAATAAGGGATCTGCCCATAATGCATGTGTGCAGACAACGTACAGAGGAGTACCTTCATCATGTGCGGGTCCAAGTCCTCACTGTCTGACTGAGATATTAAGCTCACCCCTCTGCACACAAGCTCACATGTTAAAGCCTTGGTCCCAGCTGGTGGTGCTGAGATGTGAGTGGACAGTAAGGCTTCCTTCTCAAACCTGGTGGCACTGTGGCAGACGGAGCTGGAGGGAAGTAGGTAGGGCCCAGCTGGAAGACACGGGTCAATAGAAGGGCACAGCTGCCCAGCCCCATTTCTTCCCTGCTTCCTCAGTGCCATGAGATGGGTCAATAGAAGGGCACAACTGCCCAGCCCCATTTCTTCCCTGCTTCCTCAGTGCCATGAGATGGGTCAATAGAAGGGCACAACTGCCCAGCCCTGTCTCTTCCCTGCTCCCTCAGTGCCATGAGGTGAGCATCCCCGCTCCACTACAATCTTCTACACTGTAGGGTTGGACCTGACCCCAGGCCTAGGTGACAGGACCAAGACTGAGAGCCCTAAGTTAGGAGCCAGACAAGCCTCTCTCTCTGCGCTTCCTTCTCTGTCTCAGGGGAAGAACACACCTGGTAACTGCACTTCCCTGAGTATCAAAGGTTAACACTCCTCAGAGAAAAATGAAATGACTCAGACTATCTACAATACATCGTTCCGAACGTCCGTCATGGATCAAAATATCAGAAGACAGGGGAGTGGGAGAATGTGGACCACACCTAAGGGGGAAAAAGTCCTCAACTGAAAATCACCCTGAGCGGACTCAGATGTTGGAATTAAGAGATGAAGATTTTTAAGTGGCCACGACTATGCTCAAGAACTCGTGGGAGATGATGGTGTCAGTGAGTGAACGGGTGGAAAACCTCAGCAGAAGAGTCAGACGGATATTCCAAAACTGAAACGTGAGATTATCTCCAGTGGAAACCTTACTGAGTGATCTTCAAGGCAGAGTGGAGCTGGCAGGAGGACCCGGGAGCTTGGGCACCGTCAGCAGAAATAGATCTCCCAGGGAATTGAAACAAAATATAAGGAGTGAAAGGCTTAAGTGTCTGAGGCGACGGGGAGTGGCCATGCACAGCCAGAGCTGAAGACCGACACCAGACGGCCCTGAGGACATGATGGCCAAACGTTTCCTGAATCTGCGAGACATCAACGTAAGCATCACAAGGGTTTTGCAAACCTCAAGCAGGATGAGCATAAAAAAATGAGGGCTAGGGTGGTCAAATCTGACTGCGGGGACACGAGTAAAGAGTCAGGAAGGCTGCTGGTGCCAAAAGCCTGTCACGTGCAAGGGACAACGGTGCATATTATGGCTACGTGATGAAGGAAACAGCTGGAAAAAAGCATTCTCTGTTCAGAAGATTGGGGTTCCACTCCCAACACCCATGCCAGGTAGCTTTAACCGTGTGTAACTTTAGCTCTAGGGAATTGGGTGTTCTAGCCTCTAAGGATGGATGGGGGGAGACAGACAGACAGACAGACACACACACACATACAGAAAAAAAGAAGAAAAAAAAGGAAGACAGAGGTAAACCTTGCAACAGCATTTTAAAGAGCTGAAAGAAAAACTCATGGTCAAGTCTCTAGGCAGAGAAAACACCCTTTAATAATGAGGGAGAAAGTCTCTAAAGAAGCTCCCAGGAGAGTCCTGAAAGGAGGTGTCTCGGCTGGGGGCAAACAGCACCCGCAGAGAAGGGCATGTGTGGACTCCTGCTCCCTCCTACTCTTGCCTTCTTGTCTTATCCCCTGTTGGCCTTTTCCCTTTTCTAGTGGGATCATGGGGCAAAAACTGAGGTGAAGCCAGTCATTTGGTAGGCTGTTCGGGGATCGCATGCTCTTGGGTTCCCTACCAGCTTGAGGGACTGACTTGAGCCCTGGGTAGACCTGTTCAGAGTGAGGAAGGCTTCGATGTCTGTGAGGTGTGACCTGGGCTTGGGGAGCAGTGGGCTTAGCCACAGCACTGATTAGAGAGTCCAGTGAGCCTTCTGCTGCATACAACCCCTTGCCTCTGCCTTCTCAGGAGATTCTTTTTTGCTTAGGTCGTTCTTCGGGCCCCAACCGAGGACCGTTCTCCTCTGAGGAGCCTCACTTCCTTCGTACCACTCAGTGAGCCGCCTCTGACTGACGTCGCAGTGCTCCGAGCCCGCCATGACCGATGTGCTGCCCTGCAATCTCTAGCAGTCCACACTGCAGTCTCATATTTGTATTTATTTCCAAATTAGAATGCAAGCACCCGAGGGGCAGGAAGAATAACTGTCACATTTATATCCTTGCAACTCTAGCATCCAGCACAGTGCAAAGCACACACTGTTTAATAAATTGTTTTTTTTTTTTTAAGATCCCGGGGGCTGGAGAGATGGTTTGGTGGTTAAGAGCACTCACTGCTCTTCCAGAGAACCCGTGTTTGGTTCCCAGCACCCAACCTTCTGTGACTCGGGTTCCTAGGGATCTGATGCCCTGTTCTGGTTTCCATGGGTACCTGCATATGTGACCTACCCACGCATAGACACACACACATACATAATTTTTAAATACTAAAAGAATACTTTTTTTTTTTGCTGGTCTGGAGAACTGGCCCCCCAAGTTAAGTGCACTAGCTGTTTTTCCAGAGAACCTGAGTTTGGTTTGTAGCACCCACACAGTGGCTCACACTGTCTATAACTCAGGCTCTAGGGGATCTAACACCCTCTTCTGGCCTCTAGAGGCACCAAGCTTGAATGTAGTACACAGACATACACGCAGGAAAAAACACCCATACACATAAAGTGGAAAAGAAAAAAGAAGAGAAAAAAGAAAAAAGTAAAAAGAAAAAAAGATCCTTGCAAGACACCTTCCTGCCTTGACCGGAGCTGCACGTGGAGACCTGAGGAGCGTCTGCACCGACCAAGAACATGGGCATATTGGCCTTACACAGTGGAGGGTGGAGAGGGTCATCTCTCTGTAACTGCTGGAAACTGGAAGAGGCTGAGGCCAAATGACAGCACACCTGAGACGCCCTGAGAGCTTCCAGACCCGCAGTGGGAAGACCCCGCAGTGGGAAGACCCATGGTGGGAAGGCCTGAGGTGGGAAGACCCCGCAGTGGGAAGACCCGCAGTGGGAAGGCCTGAGGTGGGAAGACCCCACAGTGGGAAGACCCGCGGTGGGAAGGCCCGCGGTGGGAAGGCCTGAGGTGGGAAGACCCCGCAGTCGGAAGACCCGCAGTGAGAAGGCCCACAGTGGGAAGGCTGCAGTGGGAAGGCTGCAGTGGAAAGGTCTGCAGTGGGAAGGCCTACAGTGGGAAGACAATTTCCCATAGTGGGAACACAGAAAAGACTGACAGCTGACGGCTGCAGCGTCACATCGGCATGAGATGACAGCTCTCTCCCAGTTTGGGACAGTTCTCCAGTTCAGTGAGCTGCCAAAGTTGAATCTGTGATTCTATGGCCTGCCTGGAACATGGAGACCCTGTATTCCTCATAGCTAGGCTCTAACACTTTCTCTAAACCTTTGCAGCCAAGCCACTGATGGGACTTCCCAGGCCGTGAATGGAAGACAGAAGCCAATTTTCCAAATGCATAAATACAAACGTGGTTTGAAAATATGGCCTCATGTAGAAACAATTCCAATTAAGTTAGGCTTTGACTATCCTTCCTGCATCTACTGGGATGGGGCTCCCGGGTGGCTCTGGTGGAGGGGGAGACATATAAACTGCTATCCCCCTGAAGCAGTTTCAGAGGGCTAAGAAAGGTGAGTGGGAACTGGAATGTCTGAAGAAGCCGTATTTGTGTAGAAGGCCGTGCCAACTGGCCCACTGACTAGAACTTCATGGAAAGTTCTAATGCTGAGGATCATAAGTCATTGGCTTCTCTTGTTTTTATTAACTTTTAATTGTATGTTTATGGGCATATTTTGCCTACATGCATGTATATCTGTGTACCATGTGCCTTCTACCTGAAGAGACAAGGAGAGTATGCTGGATTCTCCTGAAACGGGGAGTTACAGACAGCTGTGAGCTACCACATGGGTACGGGACTTGAACCTGGGTCTTCTCGGAGAGCAGCCAATGCTGCTTCCACCGCACAAGCCATTCGGAACAATCTGACTCTGTGGTTCTAGGCCACAACATTTGTGTTTGACTCAGAATAAAGCATTTCTTTTCTTCCTTTGGGAGCAAGAGAGTGTATTGCACTAACACAGAGGCTGGCATGCAGTGGTTGGTCTTGACTGTCAGCCTGACAGGACTCAGAATCACCATGGAGACCAACCGACATCTGGGTATGGCTGAGAAGAATTTTCTAAGGTTAGGTCAAAAGTGGGTGGCAGCATCTCATGTGCTGGGGTCCTGGGCTGTGTAAGGAGCCGTGAGCTGAGCGTTCATGCTCATCTCGTCTGCTTGCTGTGGACCCACTGTGACCAGCTGCCTCACGTTCCCACCACTGTGGTGGACTGCATCCCTGGAACTGTGAGCCAAAATAAACACGTCTTTCTTTAAATTGCGTTTGTCACACCAACGAGAAACCGCTGCACATGCACAGAGAGACACACTGCCTCACAAGCACAGAGAGACACGCTGCCTCACAAGCGCAGAGAGACACGCTGCCTCACAAGCGCAGAGAGACACGCTGCCTCACAAGCGCAGAGAGACACGCTGCCTCACAAGCGCAGAGAGACACGCTGCCTCACAAGCGCAGAGAGACACGCTGCCTCACAAGCGCGGAGCAAGGAGGACTTTCTTACCTTCTCTCCGGTCATTTCTGAGGACCCGCACCTTCTCGATTTTCCCCAAGAGAGCCCCATCCTCAGCTAAGGAGAAAAAAGAGCAGAGAATAGTGAACACTGACTCTACACAGGCTGGCAGGCCACATACTTGGTCACCTATGCAAAGTCCTTCCCCCGGTGTCTCTGGAGGACGTCTCCTCCCTGCCCTAGGTGCCTGCTCCACTCCAGACTGCATTAGGTCATTCCTCTCAGACACCCCAAACCAGGAAGGCTGATGAAACTCACGGTCATTGCTGTAGTCATCCACCAGGATTATCTCCTTGATGAGGTGAGGTGGACTCCTCTT
The DNA here is from genome assembly GCA_036184795.1 of Tokudaia tokunoshimensis. Lineage (NCBI taxonomy): Eukaryota > Metazoa > Chordata > Mammalia > Rodentia > Muridae > Tokudaia > Tokudaia tokunoshimensis. The sequence goes on along the minus strand of BTHU01000020.1, from coordinate 51,430,795 downwards.
GAGGACACTGAAGAAAGACAGAGGGGTGGAGCCTTGTAAGGGCCGAGCTCTGTTTGGAGTCTCCTCTCTCTTTTGGTTCCCAGCCTTGGCTAGAGGAGCCAATAGCTACCCCATGCTTGGCAGCTGATGTCCTTGTCTGAAGCCCCATGTCAGGAGCCCCAAGCACTTCCCATGAGACGCTGGGAAATATCTGTTGGCCTCACCTGACCACCGTCCGCAGCAGGGCTGACCTGGCTTCATTGTGGAATGTGATCACCACGCTGGTGGCTGGCAGGTCTACTCGCCACTGCTTGCGCTGACACCTGAGGAGAGAGAGACGGGCCCTGTGAACAATGAACCGTGGACACACGCGGCGATGACGGATCGTCCCGGCTTGACAAGCAGAGCGATTGTCAAGACCGAGAGACTGCAGTTGGCCTGCCAGCTGTGGAAGGCTCTGGCATAGATGGGGCATATGGAAGCAGAAGATACAACCAGGGTCTGCTTACAGACGAGGGAGTTCTGCAAGCTGTATGAACTGAGAACAGATTTCTAACATGTAAGACACGTGTTCTAAAGCAGTGAAATCCTCCCGCTTTCAGACAGACACTCCTCAGCCACGCGCCTGCCTCAGTTCTCAGCATTTTCCTCCCTGGGGGACCGACACCAGCCATTGCTTTTTTTTCTCACCTTGTGCGTTGCCTGCAACAGGCTACGTGCCGCGTGGGTGATTGGCTCTCACAGTACCAAAGGACCCACTGCCTTCCGTCCCTCACACTGCCTGCCGGGCCTCCTCCCAGTAACCTGGTGACAGGAGCAGGCTGTGTTCATGGAAGCCGGACTGCAGGTGGGCAGGCCCATTATGACTGTCTCAAGTACAAGGCCATGAGGACCTAGGCCTACAGAGATGGCAAGCTGCACAGGGTCCCTGCGTTGACTGCAGACGTCTTACACTCGAGCAGGTGAAGACCAGTTTTAAAGCCAAGCCTCTTCTGATGAGAATGCTCAAGTATAACATGGTCAAAACACCCAGTAAAGTAGGACCCGGATCAGCAGAACTCGTGTGAGGACTCTTCCAGGGCACTCTGAGGATGCTGGCAGAGAGCAGTGTTCCTGAGTCTCTATACAATCCCCCTAGGAGGGCAAAGAACTTGCCAGAGCCTTGGGAGACCATCGGCTGTGTCTGAGTGGAGCCGGAGTCCTGTCAGTGACACCAGACTGAGGAGGAGCCCAGCAGAGCAGGTGGGTTGACAGGGTGTACTGAGCCAAGGAGAGAACCCACAAATCCAGTCCCCGGCCCTGGGTCCCTCCTTACCCTTGTCATCTCTACAGGTGCCAGAGCCTTCCATGGTCCCACACACTGAAGACTCAGTTTACCCTGCAGCTCATCAGATTACCCCCAATTAGTATTTATCTTGAATGGAAATCGATGGGAAAGAAGGCAGATTTTGGAAGAACCCCAGAGCCCAGATAGGGCTCAACACTCAACTGCTAAGCAGTGAGCCAGAGGCTGGCATAGAAGCCGCTGGACGGGAGCAGAGAGGTATGGAGAGGGCAAGCACTGAGACTAGCGCTTCCCCAGGACTGACAGCCCAGCCCTGCAGACTGTGAGCACCAGCAAGAAAAGCAGCACGATTATAAAGCAATTAGGCTGCAATTGCAGAAGGGGCGTCTTTGGTTAATTTTAGTCATTATAGTACGTTCTTTTTAATTAATCACACACAGAAAAATTGTGCAGCAGTTGTTTGTGTGGAGTCAGGGACCGAATTCTACAGTTAGCATCTGATCGCACTGTAGATGAGCCCTCATGGAGGAACCAATTGATAAACATTAGCAGGAAGGTAGCTTAAAGAAGAATCTATCAAGTCTCAGCCGTAAACAAATCACCAAACGATGTCACTGTCAAGAGGCCAACCTGTAACGCTGTAAGGGGGAGGGCTCAGTGCCTCCAGGCTGGCCAACCTCTGTAGCCAGGTCCCCACTTAACCCAGGAGTGGCGGAGCCAGCAGACACGGACTGGGAGACCGAGTGGGAATGTGAGAAGGTGGGGTAGCATTTTTCACTCTTGGATTGCTGGATTCCGGGGCGATCCAATCATGCCCTGGTCTCTGCAGGAAGCTCATCTTCCAGGAGCTTTGTGGAAGTCTCCTGGGGCTCTGGAAGCATTTGCTGGAACAAGCAGGCAGCTGCCTCACACCCTCTTATTAAAACTCCTCTGCATATTCATAAGGTTTGGGCAATCAAGAGCTTCAGCGGGAGCCCATTCTTAAAGGAAGAGGAGTAACAGGTACAAGCTGAAGGATCTCACACCCCATGGGTGGTGTGTGTGCACGCACAGATCCAGATAAGCCTCACACTCAACCCAGATGGGGCCCCGGGGGAATCGCTCTAAAAAGAAAAGCAATTAATTTTGCATTTAAAGAGTCTCACTTGGGCCTGTCAGCCAGTCAATGCTGCTCTAGAGGCAGTGGGAAGCAGGGTGGCAGCTGCTACAAGTCAGTCAGCTGTAGGGTGCTTCCTCCCAGCCAAGCAGGACTGAGAGCTGACAGCTGGGTTCTCTTCTCCTAGACATACATGGAGGCCTACTCTACGCCCGGGTTCACTTGAGGCTCCAAAGACATGGTACTGACATTGTCATTCTGGAAGCTTCCTGTCCATTAAAATGGCAGCTTGACAACTTGACAAGCCAGACACATAATGATCGATCAATTGATCGATCGATCGATCGATCCCTCCCTCCCTCCCTCCCTGTCTCTGTCTCTGTCTCTCTCTGTCTCGTACACACACACACACACACACACACACACACACACGAACAACCAAATAGACTCAGCAGTTTGTATTCATATACATTGTGTGTATGTGTGTAAAAATGATTAAGAGGCCATGGATTTGAGAGAGGACAGGGGAGGGGTTAGGGAAAACTACATAAATACAATGTATCCTGCCTCTCCAAGATGTGCCTCGCACTTCACAAACACAAAAGCTTCTCATCCCCTTGGCTTTACTTTTTTGATAGCAAATCAAAGCTCCAGCTGACTCTCAGGGACAGACAGAAGCTACAGATATACACTGAATGATCCTAAATGCTGTTGGGTCATTTGTAGAGATTAATACATGTCACTGTGGCCAGTCCTTGACGTGGTGTGGCCTTACCAGTCCTGGCATTATCCATGGGCATCACAGGGGTGAAGCTGAGGACACACAGGAAGAAACTGGCCAGAATGTGTCACATACTCAAGGGGAGGGAAGGTCAGAAGGGTGATGAGGGTCCCTGGGCTTCTCGGCAGGCAACCTCACCTCATGTGACACTATAGTGGTTTGAATTGGAACCAGAGTCCCCCATAGACTCCTGTGTTTGAATATGCTTGGCCGAGGGAGTGGCACTATTAGGAGGTGTAGCCTTGTTGGAGTAGCTGTGACCTTGTTGGAGGATGTGTGTCCCTGAGGGGTAGGCTTTGAGTCCCTCCTGTCAGCTGCCTGAAAGACAGCAGTCTTTTCCCATTTGCCTTCAGAACAAGATGTACAACTCTTGTCTTCTTCTACAGCACCATGCTTGGCTGGGAGCTGACATGTTCCCACCTTGATTGATAATGGACTGAACCTCTGTGCCTGTAAGCCAGCCCCAATTAAATGTTGTCCTTATAAGAGAGCTGCCTTGGTCATGGTGTCTCTTCTCAACAATGGAAACCCTAATTAAGACAGATGTCAGGACATTAGTAATGTAGCTCACTGGTTCATGAAGGGACAGTGACAAGCAGGAGGGCCTTCACTGTGGTCATGTCAGCTCACAGGCAACAGTTACCACCCTTTCAGGCCCTTCCCAACCCCCATTGTCAGGGGAGGGAACTGCTACCTCAGACTTGGTGCTCTGTCACTCCTAGGTATGCTTTGTAACTAGTCATGCACATAAGAGGCATACAGACACATTCCTGAGCAACATTGTATCAACCTGGACTCAGCTGATGGAGAGGACACAGAGTCGCTGCTCGCCTGGGCACAGAGCTTTGCCACACAACCCTGCTGTGTTCGGGTCCCAGCCACACCGTCCCTGCCTACTCTGATAAGGAGTAAGGAGCACCGGTGACCGCGTACTGGGCCACTCCTCGTTCTTCGCTGGTTGTGGTCTCCATTGGACAGCTGATTTGCTCCCAGCTCATCTCATTCCACTGCAAACCCAGGGTCACGTGACCTCTTAATTCTCACCTTCGAGAGCTGAGATAGCAGGTGTGTGCCACCATGCCCAGCTTGTGTCTTCTATTTGAGTGATTTTGGTGATATTTTCCTAGGAAAATATCCATTCCATTTACATTTCATTTCGTAGACATGTACCCACAATTGTCTTATCATCTTAGCTGCCCTGGGTGTCTCACGCACACACAACCTAGCCGAGTTTTCTAGTTTTGCTAAAGACCTTTGGGGGTGTATCTGAGAGAAGCTGTACACAGTCCTCTGTGTTTTCTCTGGTTTGCTCACTTTGCCTCCCTGCCTCCTGCTTCAGGGTTATCCTGCGGTTATGCCACCTTGAGTTGGAATAGACCAGGTTACCCCATAGAAGAAACAAAATTGACTTGAATGAATTTAGTCCTCACCTGGAGTTCTGCTCTGCCAAGAGGAATTGGGAACAGGAAACTGCCCCTGGCTCTGTGAAGACCGTGGGGATGTGTCCCTCTCTGTCCTGAGCTGAGGTCTGTTCCTGCTGCTGAGGTGGGAAAATAAAGCAGCTGGGAGCCCTGCGGCTACTCTGATTTCTGCCTTGGTCACTCACTCAACATGTGAGTCTCCACAGCCTGCTAACAGTCAGAAGTCTCAAAAATCTGAAGAACTTAAGGTAGATCCTTCTGCTTCCCAGCTGGTGCGTGGCAACGCAGTGAGGGCTATTAACACTGGATGCAGGTCGTGAGCAGAGACGGTGGCTCCCAGGAAGCCTGAACCCCTCCCTCCCCATCCCTTCTGCTGTGCTTCTGACCCACAGTTCCTCTCAGCTGGGGGAAGACAGGTCGGTCATCTCAGTGGCTGCCTTGGCAATTGATACAATGTTTCCAAAGAGTCTGGATCAGCTACCTAACCTGTTGTGTGGCCCGAGTGCTTGTCAAGCCATAGCTGGAAACACGTTCCCCACTCCGAGTTGGCATCCAGGGTGGGGGCGGGGAGCAGGCTCACACACGGAGCTGTGTCAAGTGCAGGTGCCTGGCTCTGCTGAACACTGATTGTAACCTGTAACCTGAACAAGCCAGCCAGGCAAAAAGTCCCAGGCTGTCCCAGGCAGACGTCAAAAAACACTTCAAAGAACCAAAGTAGCTGTTCTATAATGCTTAAGGGTGCTGAAGCAGCTACCCTTAGACGCAGTTTCAAAAACTATTTTTAAAGTTTTCATATACACATGTATTTGTGTTAAGCCTGTTTCCCACATGCCTCCTCCTCCCTTCCCAAGAGCCTCTTCTTTTCTAATCTAGACAGTTTCATTTCTACCTTCGTGTCATAAATACATACATAATATTATGTATCTATATAAAATCTAGGATCCGCAAATGAGAGAAAGCGGGTGATGTCTGTCATTTTGAGACTGGCTTATTCACCTAATATGATTGCATCAATTTTCCTACACAAATGGCATGACAGCTCCTTCTTTATGGCTGAAGACAACCCCCGTTCCCTTGCCTTCCCCCAAGCTGATGGCACCTGGCCTGCCTCTGTAACGTGGCTGCTGTGACTAGCGCTGCTGTAAACATCAATGTGCAAAAGTGTGTCTGTGTTATCTTGACTTCAATGTCCTCTAGGTAAATCCCCGGCAGTGGTGCGACTCGGTCGTCAGATGATTCGGTTTTGTGGTTTTTTGAGAGACCTCCGCACCGTGTGGAGAGATTCTATTCCCCGCAGCAGCAAACTGGAACTGCAGAGGCAGAGTCCCTGCCTCTGACCACAGTCAGCAGCGCACATGGAGGACCAAGCTGCAGTCAGACACGCAGCACGGGCTTGCCGGAAACAGCCCCACCCCATTGCTACCTGGGCTAGATGCATGTCTCAAGTTCTGCCCAGCAAAACATCACGGGCAGCTCCGTATTTCAAGGTGGTTGCTATGGAATCTTCTAGAAGCCTAGGTGTATAATTGGATATCTTCTGAATTAGAAATGGAGGCAGACGTCAAAAAACACTTCAAAGAACCAAAGTAGCTGTTCTATAATGCTTGCTTAACCAAAATGTTCTTTAGTGGTCCTCCCAACAGCAAGGGCAGGACATCCAGGCCCCAGCTGGCTCCGAGCCAGCCCTGATATCTACCCAGACTGCCCCAGGTCTTCTACCACCACAGAGCCGAACCCTAAAATACTTAATGACCTTTGCAGGCTGCTCTGAATTTAAGTTCCTTAAGGTCTGGCTGCCAGGGTCTGCTGAGCCCTATTCACCCTGGGTTTGCTTGTCTCGTGTCACCATTGTTAACCTAAAACAGCTTTCTCACATCCTACAGCCCTGGCACCACACACCGCAAACATAAGAGGAGCCAAGCTCAAAACCACGGCACTCATTACCCCACGACTCAAGACTCAGCCTGCCTCACTGGCCGCCCTGCCTCGGAGAGCTCCGTGCCCTTTGGGAGGCTGAGGGTTCAGGACGAAAGCACGCACGCACGCACGCACACACACACACACACACACACACACACACACACACACACACACACACACACGGCGCGGTAGCCAGGCCCAGCGCACTTCAGGCTGGACAGCTGGGGAGGCGGTGCCAGCTCACAGGAAGTCTGAACCCAAGAGCCTCATCGGGTGCGTTCTGCAAGCTGAGCCATTGCGTGAGACAGTGAAACTCTTTCATCAGGACCATCAGCTACTCGCCACCGCCTTCCGTTTTCCAGAGGTTAGATTCTAACGGTAAACTTTGAGACAGTACCGGCCTTAGACAGCGCTGGGGGCGAGTCCTTAATCTCCCTAAGAGCACCTCACAGGCAGTGTGCGCTTGTCTCTGAGCTGGAGCCCTAGAGTCAAAGTAAGAACTGTCCTTTAGACTCATTCCTCCTGACGACAGGGCTCTCCCAGGAGTTCAGCCACAGAGCAGCCAGCAGGAACCACAACACACTCGTCCCTTGCTTGACCAGAAGCCCGCCTTTCCTCAGCTGCAGACACCCTCCAACCCCAGCTTCCACACGTGGGATGCCCAGTTCTGCCTTACACAGAGCCATCCACGCCTCCGGTGGCTCCGCCTCAGGGCGACCTTCCCAGGAACCGTCTGGGTGAGTGGCTGACGTTCCCTCCCATGCTCATCTCTTCCAGGCCAAACGCCAGAGCCTCATAGCTCTGGTGACTACTCTCCCTGCGTGGAGCTGATGGGCGAGATCCTGAGTTCTGCTCAGCAGGCGGTCTGGGAACTGCCCGACTACAGCCACGCCTTCTAGGTTCTGTGCTCGACACACAGGCTGTGCTGCATCCTGTTTTCAGAGGTAAAGGACGGACCGGTGTTTAGTCCCTAGGTGTGTGGAGGTGGCCGGGAAGCAGAGGGCTGTCACCATCCATGCTGTGGATAGGACACCGTCACCACCCTGTCTCTTTGGGCAGCACCGTGAGCTGCTCAGCTCCTGGCGCTTACCACCAAGCCTGGCAACTAGGGTTCAATTCCTGGGACCCATACAGTAGAAGAGTCGCCTCCTCAAGTTGTCCTCTGACATCTGCGCATGCACTATCATGTGTGCACCCACACACAAATAAAATCGAAAAGATGTAACAGAATTTAAAAAGTGTAAAGATGTAAAATAAGTTAGGGAACAAAACAGGAGGAAGTATAAAACTACTTCACACCAGTACAGTTTTGGACCTGTGTGTACAACACTGCAAATGAAAATCTTTACGCACATGTGAGTGTAGACGCAGCGCTTCGGGGCTAGGAGAGAGCATCCGATCCCCTGAGCTTTGTGAGCCACCTGACGTGGGCTCTGGGAATGAAACCTGAGTCCTCTCAAGAGACATGCGTGAGATCTGTCCATTCTCCAGGTTAGAATCTCTGGGAAGATGACTACTGGGCGCTGGAGAGGCAGCTCAGATACAGGGCACGGCTGCTCTCCCAGACGCCTGGGGATAAATTCCCAGCACTCACATGATGGTCCACAGCCCACAGCCATGTGGAGGTCCAGTTCCAGGGTATCTGAATGTTGGGCCTGCAGTGGCACGGCTCTCAGTGGTATGCAGACACGGGTGCGGGCATGACACTCATACACATAACATTTAAAAAAAAAATCACAAAAATTAAGGTGACTGTAATCATCTATCCCCCCAGATCTCGAACAGAACAAAAAGGGAGTGGGACAGAGACAAACATATGTGCTCCTCCTTAAGAACGGGTACAGTTTTATTCTTAGTATTGAACCAGTACTTGTCTAATTACTCCTCTTGCTAAAAATGGCAACTAGTTGAGTTATAAGTAGAAAACAAACTCTGTCAACCAACTGGCGGGACAAAATAAAGCAAGGAGCAGCTAGTTTAAAAAAAAAAACAAAACAAAACTGTGTCTGCCTCAAAGGCAGCGACGACCCGCACAATCCAAGATCCACGTGTCTACAGGAAGGGGTGGGGCAGGAGCATGGAGTCCTGACCTCGGTTCCCCCACCACTGCCTTGTAAGCAGTGCCGAGAGCGGCAGCCCCTCTGTGCCCTTAGAGCCAAATGAACTTTCACCTTCGGAACTGATTCAGCCTAAGGTAGTCTGAACCGAGATGCAGACTCGGGGTAAAACAGAACACCTAAACACACAAGGAAACTAAACGGCAGGGCCGGGAGGGGCACGCTGCTGTGTCCACTACTGTCAAGGCCCAGGCAGAAGAACGGCAACCTTAAGGTCAGGCTGGGCTACAGAATGGGAAATCTGGTGAGCTCTGCTTCAAAATTAAAAGTGAAAATAGTGGCTGGGGATGTGGCTCAGCGGGAGAGCGCTGGCCTGGTGTGAGCAAACAGTACAGTGTAAAAAACAAAAGGAAGGAACTTAAAGCAGCCTGTCCCTGCCACGCAGACCGAATCATGTGGCAAAGTGATTATGTTACACAATGGGTAAGTTCCTTCCCGTATGGCACTGCAGTCGGTTACACAGACGTTCTTAGACATATGCAGAAGCCCGTGATGACACAGACGCAGGTGTCCAAACATCAGGAGGATCACAGTTACCAGCGCAGCCAACCAGGCTGTTGCAGCAGGCCTGGTCTGCACTCTGAGGCAGCTCTGGGTACTTTAAAAACCATGCTGAACACACGTAGAAAATGTGTGAGTAAGGAGCCGGAGGCTGGGGGCATGGCTCCGTCAGTAAAGCACGTTCACACAAGCGTGAGAACCTGAGTTCACGTCCCAGAACATATAGAAAAGCCAGGCGCCTGCAGGTGGCCCCAGCACTGCAGGACAGGGGGTAGAGACAGGCAGGTTCAAGGAGCTCACTAGCTGGCTAGCCTAATCGACGGCGGCAGGAGGAGTGAGAGACCCTATCTCGAAAAAGTGGAGAATAATAGAATAATAAAGGAAGAGACCCTGCCTCTGGCCAATCTAAGTTGAACACAGGTACATATGTGCACATGCAGACACACACATATGTGCGCGCGCACACACACACACATACACACACGCATGCACAGTGCAGACAGGAAGACATGGTCCTGCACAAAGGTGTGTTCATGCTACCCCCACTTGCTTAGCTTAAACAGATCTGATTCTCAGTTCCTTCACCAATACGACACAGGGACAATAATGAGTGTGCCCGCTCTCTAAGGCTGCTGTGGGAGCCAAGGGAGAAGCGATGTGTGTGATGTTCTTTAGAAACACCTGCAGCAAGATCCTCAGCTACAGAGCCAATGGCGGCGGCGGCAATGCCGAGGCCGCAGGTACCGGGCGAGAAAATGACATCGTGCAGCTGTAACATCTGGCTTCTGAATGATAAGCGATGCGGGGGTGGGGATGGGGAGAAGAAAACCAATGACTTAAGATTAAACTGGCAGGAGGAAGAAAAAAAAAATTCAAACAATTGCAAAGCTATCGCCTAAACACCCACAGGGCCAAAAAAGGAAAGTCAGAGCAGAAGAACTCCAGACAAGTGGGAAACAGCAATATTTTGGTTATTTTAAAGTAGGCTTAAAAATAGCTGAAATGATAACACTACACTTCACGAGACAAGAACGCAAGAGACTTGGGCACTCTGCAGCCCGAGCTCTCGGTGCTCAAGGGGTGGGTATGTGGGAGGAGCCTAGGGGGCCAGCTGACCCCAATGCACTGGTGTTACGGAACTTTCAAGAAAAAAACTGAACAGAGCCAGAGTGTTTGGGGGTGGGTGACAGGAACTTCCTGGAAGCGATACAACTGAAGAGGTCTCCACCCTCTTCAACTGTTAGCTGCTCATATATCTTGGCAAGCTCCCCCCAGAGAATATTAAAAGCCTGATCTTGTAAAGGTGAACACAGTAGCTGTGATTTCAAGGTAACAATGGCCATGTGAGGACCTGAGGGCAGTTCTGCAGAGGGACACACACAAAGTAGTCCGTACAGAACCCAGTGCGTGAGCAGGTCTTCCCCTTCCACTGCAGGCAAATCAGAGGCAAATCAGAGCTTTGTTCACAAGGATGAGAGATGGGAGAGAGGAAAGAAGACCCACTTCTCCACATGGTGAGAGACAGAGGTTTCAGGACTGCTGGAGACCTCAGCACAGGCACACAGCACTGTTGTCTGGGAAGACAGACTCTCCAGACATCTTCAGATAACAGAAAAGGTCGAGACATGCCAACGTCATGCCACATGCAATTTCTTAGAGGTCATCAAGTGGCCACAGGTGTGGCTGGTGTTCACAGGAGAAGAGACGCATGCCTTATCCCTCCAGTCATTTCAGTCATTTCAGCCGTGAAACTGGAGGAGGAAGGCCAGGGCACTGCCCCACAAAGTCTGACTCAGAAACCTAACTCCCAATGAAGTGACAACTTCAGTCAGCCTAAGTGTAGGCCCTACACAGAGTAAATGTTGGGACCTTGTCAGAACCAAGCAACACGCTGCTCTTTCAAGTTATATCTTCTTTCAAATCAGTGAGCAAAAGACATTATTAAAAAATATTCACCCAACATGGTGAGCTGTGGGCATGAGCATAAACTTGGGGGGGGGCACAGAGCCACACAGAGTGGAAGCTACAGCCACAAAAGGACCCCAGGAACTGCTTCCCACGTGAGGCCGAGAGGCAGATGGGCGCTGGGTTTCCCTGGCAGTGAGCAGCAGCTGGATGGAAGACAAGTCAGGAGGGATGACGGCCTGCAGAGGCTGCGAGTGCTTCTTAGCTTTCTGGTGTGGTTTCCTTTGTTTTGTTTTTTTTAAAAATACAACAGATATACCTACTTTAAAGAAAAGTACACTCTCAAAATAATAGTTTAAGAGGCAGTCTAAGAAGCCAGGAGTGTTTAAAGAAAGGACAAAGAGAGTTTGCAACGCAGGGCTGTTCCCCGGAAGATGTGGCAGATCCAGCTCGGATCTGCCTGAGAGACGTCAGCAGCGGTGGTGGCTGCCAGCACACTCGTCCCTAATATTGTCATTGCTGTTATCTTACCCTGATTCCTGTGAATTGGCACCACTAAGGCCAAGGCATGAGACAGAAGCAAACCCTCAGGTGTGGACGTAGAGCTTCTGCCTGAGGATACCACTGTGTGCCAGCCTCCAGGGAGTACGCCATGACAGAGAAAACTGGAGTCCTGGGTGGGTGGCTGTCTTAGTCAGGGTTTCTATTCCTGCACAAACATCATGACCAAGAAGCAAGTTGGGGAGGAGAGGGTTTATTCAGCTTACACTTCCACATGGCTGTTCATCACTAAAGGAAGTCAGGACTGGAACTCAAGTAGGTCAGGAAGCAGGAGCTGATGCAGAGGCCATGGAGGGATGTTTCTTACTGGCTTGCTTCCCCTGGCTTGTTCAGCTTGCTCTCTTATAGAACCCAGGACTACCAGCCCAGGGATGGCACCACCCACAAGGGGCCCTCCCCTCTTGATAACTAATTGAGAAAATGCCCCACAGTTGGATCTCATGGAGGCATTTCCCCAACTGAAGCTCGTTTCTCTGTGATTACTCCAGCCTGTGTCAAGTTGACACACAAATCCAGCCAGTACAGTGGCTGAGGCACTCTGCTAGTGGCCAGAGAGTCAACACCCCAGCCGCAGAAACAGCCATTAGCAGGTAGCTGGCAAGGTGGACCTCAAGGTGACCTCCAAACCATAGCTTTCCTAGTGGCCGCAGCCCCTTTAGAAGTGATGCTGGAGGCATCCTTCTTCACTGACCCTCCTCTTCTCAGCACCTAGTAAGGACCCAGTCCCCCCTTACAGCTACATCGTAACAGAGAGGAAGAGCCATGGGCGGACTGTTCTTTTCATGTTTGGTAGCAAATTCTGATCTGATCTTAATACATGAGAACGGCCTGGAGTGCTGGAAGAAGCCCTGCGTGCAGGGACGGCGGGAGGCCCGTGTGTCTGCGGTGTCCGGTCACACACGTACCATGTCCTCTCTGCCACCCATGCCAGACACACCAGCCCTGAGAGGAATGAGTGGGCGCATGGGCAAGCCCAGGTACCACTGCTCTTGGCATACATGATTCTACAGGAAGTTCGACCCCTCCACCTTCTGCTTCCCTCTCCCGGAGAACACAGCACCCGAGTGGAAACCAGCTCCTCTCCAGACAACAAACCCACAGGCCCTGATCTGTGATCCTTTGGAACAGAAAGACACATTCCTACCTTGGCAAGCACTGGTGTTCTGTGACCGTGGCACAAATGACAATATTGGGGACAAGCGTGGCACAGAGAGGACAAGCCAATGTCCTTACAACATGCCTCTGGAACTCACTTCCCTGTACAAGTGCACAGGTAAGCACACATTTGTGCATATAGTAGACATGTGTGTGTACATACATTCCAGCCACGCCAGTTTCCTGTGGTTGATTGGCTGGATATCATTCAGGTAAATGGCTATTATTGTAGAAGTTTGAACTTTTAATTTTTTAGACTGAAGTGGGGGTTCTGGGCAACCAGAGGGTCCATCACCAAGATCCAGTATCTTCAGAGCACATGGTTTGCAACAGAGAACATACAGGATCATTCATTTATCAATGTCTTTGACTGCTGACTAGCAAGAGACGCCATAACGCGTGACCACGTGTGGAGTATAGGCCAAATGCCCAGAAGGGCCTCATGCCATTCTGCCACCTTCCTACGCTACGCAAAGCTTTTCCATCTCTAAGACAAATGAGCAGGGCCTGGTACTACGTATTTATAAGCCCAGGAGGCTCTACCTCAGGAGGCAGAGATAGAAGGTTCCCATGTTCAAGGCCCGCCTGGGTTATAGAGTGAGTTCAAAAATCAGTCGAGGTAAGTTGGTGAGGCCCTGTATCAAAATAAAAAGTAAAAAGAGGTCTGGAGATGTACTTTAGTGAGGGGCACTTGCCTAGCACGTATGAGCCCCTAGGTTCAATTCCAGCATTGCGAACACGCATATATCCAGGGGCTCCTCGGCGATGGTGAAGTGAAGGTTTTCAAATGGGCAGCTGATGGAGGACAGCCTGGATTGACCTGATTTATCTGGCCAGCCTGCTGAGTCTGTTTTCCCTGCTCTGATTCCCTGAGTAGTAGGCAGGTCATGGTTTCAAAGGTATTTCCTTAAACTGATTTTCTGCTGATCTGCTGCAGAACGGGCCACTTAGCAACGCAACAACACAGCATACCCAGGATCAGTCCTCGAGGTCGGCGTGGCGTGCCACATGAGTCAAGAACAAAGCTTCCCAGAGCACAGCCTGGTCAACTCAAGCTGATTCACACAAGCCGCTGGTCACAGGACAGCAATGACCAACACCGACACATAAGCCAGGGGTTCACAAGCCTTGCCGTATTTCCACAGATGTCCGTGCTTACTGACAGCCGAGGGATAGTCACGGTTATACTGTGACTTCTCTGCAGATAAAAGCCCAGGGCCAGAGGTCATCTCCACCGTGGTCTGAGAGTAACAAGTGACAGAACTTCTAACAGAGTCATGCCATCTGTCCCCATGCCCATGACACTTCTGCTCAGGGTGAAATGCAGGACCCGGGAATTCTGGGCTAAATTAGAACGCTAAAGGAAACACTCAGGTGTTCCTCTGCATTCAGAGACAATAAACTTCTTTGCTCTGGACTAAACCACTCATAGAAAGCAGAAGGCAGGGAAGGGATGCATAAACTGCCTTGGAAGTGCTGGAGAGACTGCGGACAGCCAGATGCAGAGAGAGTAGGGCCAGCCCTCCTGCTGCCCCTGCCTACCCTTTACTACCAAGGCAATGGCCTTATGGACAGGAAGCCAGGACCCAAGTTAGGACTTGCTGATGACAATGGGACGGAGATTAGGGTGGCAATCTTAGGAGCTGCTTCCTAAAAGAAGAAAGACCTGGAAACTTCAGACCACTCCCACCCAACGGAAACCCAGCCGTGGTTCAGTTCTGCATGGCACGAAAGTGATCTGCCTATGTTATCTGAAAAGCATATCTTCCTTGGGAGATGGAAATGCCAGGGATAGCCTGCGAATATCTCTGTACCTATGCCCTACTAGAATACGGCAATTCTATATGTTCTCTGTCTACAGAAGGATTTCAGGCAGACTTAATATATGCAGGAGTCACTGAGCAGGAAGCAGGCTACATGGAGACAGAGGAATAAAAAATAAGAACATAAGAGGGCAGAGGGCCAGTGGGAATACCTAACAAGAATGTGAGGAGGGCCTTGGGGAGAGAGGAGGGGCTCACAAAGGTGGCAGATGGAGTTAGAGGCACTCAGACCCTTCAAACCCCAAACAGGCTCAAGTCACAGAAGGCAATGTCCACACGTTCTTACAAATTACTAAAAAGCAAACACAGAGAAGTATCTTAAAGTGGAACTGTAAGCAAAGACAAACTTACCCATAAAAAGCAAGTCACAGGGTTGGAGAGATGGCTCAGTGGTTAAGAGCACTGACTGCTCTTCCAGAGGTCATGAGTTCAATTCCCAGCAACCACATGGTGACTCACAACCTTCTGTAATGGGATCCGATGCCCTCTTCTGGTGTGTCTGAAGACAGTGACAGTGTACTCATATGCATAAAATCAATAAATAAATTAAAAAAATAAAATAAAAAAACAAGTCACAGTTAATATTCACCAGGAACAGTGGGAATCACAGTGACTGAGAACAGAGAAAGATGGAGAAGCAACGGCCAGCCATGCAAGAGTTCTGTACTCTCAGCTGGGGCTGGGGGAGCGCCTCAGAAAGAAACCAAAACACGCCAATAGGATCTACTGCCCTGCGCTGGTGCCAAGAGGAGCCACTGTGAAAGCTTATGGGACACAGAGGGACAAGAGGCCCAGGCTGGATGGGGAGGCACAAGGGATGAGGATGGGAAGAAAGGCTTGGATATGAAGGGTATTTGCTGAAAGTACCCTCTGTCTGTCTCTCTGTCTGTCTCTGTCTCTCTGCCTCTGTCTCTCTGTCTCTGTCTGTCTCTCTGTGTCTCTCTCTGTCTCTCTGTCTCTGTCTCTGTCTCTCTGTCTCTCTGTCTCTCTCTCTCTCTCTGTGTATGTGTGTGCATGCATGCACATTTGTATAAAGAAAGATGGGGAGGCAAGGTGTGCTGTTCAAAATATAACAAATACTCCCTCAGCTTGAACTCTGCTAGTTTATCATAGCTGAAACTTTAGCTGGTAAGAGGAACACCCAGAGGCAGAAGCAGCAAGCAGGACTTGGCACACCTTGAGATATTGGCCTTAAACTGGTTCTCCAGAGCACACATCAAACACACAAGAACTAAATATCCTCCCACAAGACAAAGCTTGGCAGAGCAGATGGAGGTCCAGAAGTGACCTAGAGGCTCCTTCATACACGTCACATAGAAGTTTGAGAATGTGTACAGGAAGAAAAGTCAATGATGGAGAGACTTCATGTGATATCACCACCAGAGAGGTGACACCCACCAACGAAAGTACGTCAGGTCAGCAGTACACACTTATAAGACGTCGAAGACCAAGGGTCCTCTGGTTCCTCAGCCGCTCTAGGGCTGCACTGCCCTCACCCAGGTCTTAAGCCTCACAGTGGAAAATCACAGGTTTCACAGGCCTCAGTCTGCGCTGGCAGGCAGGCTCCTGGGACAGCCCCTTCTTGGCATTAGCCGTGTTTACTCGACAGAATAACAGTAGAGTTGGGGCTATGACCAGTCCTGGCCAGTCCCTCTCAGAACATGGCCAATGCCGACGACCCAGGGACAGCATGACAACACCCAACCTACCTACAACATCCTGCTGGAAGCGAGTGATGCTCTCAGGAGTGTACGGTCCCCAAGGGATACAAATGTGAGCTCTGTTTACAGCCAGACCTTCTGAAGGGTTTATGTCAGATCTCTCAGAGCACCAGAGCTGAGCAAGCATGCTGTGCAAACTGAGCTAAGAGGAGACATTCTCGATTGGAAGCCTGCTGGACAGACAGGCTTGTAATGAGGGTAGACCCTCCTCAGATCATGGTGTCCCTGCTCTAGAAACCTTAGAGAGCTGAAGCGAAAGCCTGATGCTTCCCACTGACGCCATGAGATGGATTCCCCGGGGCCAACACGAGTGGTCAGTGCCTGTCGGGATTTAATTTACCCTAATCCAACCAATAGGGAAAGCCCCCGCTATGGCTTCAACACCGCAAAGGAGAACCGAGCAGAAATCAATCTATCCTGGGAGGAATAATCAAAAAGTAGTTTGGACAGTCATTTCAAAAGTACTGAGAGAAAATCCGTCTGCAGAGTTTGAGGGAATTCTAGAAGCTCACAGGGGAGGCGGCAGCTCAGAACCCAGCCCCACACCACACCTTTTCCGGCTCAAAGGAGATGGAGCCATGGTGAGATCTTAGTGGGAAAGCCAGCTAGCACCAGCTGGTGACAAAGCTGGACAATCACACGGAGCTCAAACTTCAGTCATCTCAAATGGCCAGGTGACATTTTACCCTGGTGCTGAGCTCTACCCCGAGACTGAAACCCCGGATTAGTTACTTTTCTCACTTCTATGATTAAGAAAAAAAAAAGTCTGACAACATGAAGAAATTAGGGTGTATTTTGGCTCACAGTGCTAAGCGCAGTTTACCATGGTGGGGCAGGCCTGCGGCAGAAACATGAGGTAGCTGGTCACCTTACATCTGTCAGGAAGCGAAGAGAGAGGCATACCGTGCTCGGCTAGCTTCCTGTTTTTATTCGGCCTGAGACCCCAGCTCAAACTGTGATGTGAGACATGAGATGAGACCACGTCAACTAACCTAATCTAGAAACTCCCTTACAAATACGGCCTGAGCCTCGTCTCCGAGGTGAACATAATCCTGTCATTGACGATCCCTGGCCCTTCTGGCTTTACGTCAGCTTCCTAGCCCAGTGGTTCTGCTGCTTCTCTGGGACATAAAGACAATTGTGGGGGAGATGACCAAGGCTGCCGGTCCCCCTTTCCTTGTAAGCGGTAGTAGCAGAATCATCTCCAGTGTCTGAGAATGCTTCGAGCTGAGCTCGGTGGAGTCAGCCCCACCCCCCACCCACCCCCCAGTCCTGAGGTGCGTGAGAAC
This sequence comes from Tokudaia tokunoshimensis, assembly GCA_036184795.1. Taxonomy (NCBI): domain Eukaryota; kingdom Metazoa; phylum Chordata; class Mammalia; order Rodentia; family Muridae; genus Tokudaia; species Tokudaia tokunoshimensis. The sequence goes on along the minus strand of BTHU01000020.1, from coordinate 51,413,241 downwards.
AGCCCTTCTCCAGTGTCAGGAGTACAGCACTATCTCCTGCCCTCCTGCCTCATGGTCCCTCCCAGCTCTGCTGAGACCTTAGTTAAATCTCTTCTCTGGTTTCCAGAATGTTCCCAACTACAGCTGGCCCAGTAAGAGGAAGTCAGATTTTCTTCCTTCCAAGACTGTGAACAGTGTTTTTTATGAGTGCAGCTTAAAAATCCCAAGAGACCAGTAAGCACAAGACCCTCTGCCGGCCAACAGGCTGCCGCCTCTGCAGACGGCCAAGAGCCATGAGCCTCACTTCAGGATCTTCCCCGCGTTGACAACCACCACCTGGGTGGAGAAAGCCAGTGCTGCAGGGAGAGACTTACTGGTCATGCCGGGTGTCCGGGATGCTTCTGTCCATGTGCAGCTTGTCACTCTCCACCTGATTGAACTTGTTGCGTGCGTAGGGGTCCTGCCCGGAGCGAACCATCGTACCGCCAACGTACGCCTCCTGGTTAAAGTCTGGCCACCGGACTTTGCCTGGAAAAAGAGGGATGGGACAAGTGGACATGAGACCAGAGTGTCGCCAGAGATGGCAGTAAGTGTTAGGTCGAGCGGCAGTGGCCTTGGGATGACAGCTGTAAACAGGAGTAGTCGAGAGGGCCCTGAACATTGTCACGTGGAAGGTGAGACCCTGCAAGGAAAGAAGGAGAGCCCGGAGCTCGGGCTTCGTTCAGTGCCCCCCAAGACAGAGCCAACAACTCAGGCGCCATTTCTCTTTCTGGGAAGGGGATGTTCTCGGTTTGTCTACCTTCCCGGGGATTTTGGTCATGCCCCCAAAGTGTCCCAGGCAGGCATAGGAAACAATGCATGTATAAATTAATAAAGGACTCCACTGTGCAATGAGGCACCACCAGGATAAATGTTTGGACTGTTGGAGTCCAAAACCGGTGCCCAGAGCAGGGCTACCCTGAGATGGCGCTGAGGGTGTACGGCAGTGAGATGCTGTGGGCCTCCTCCTACAGGTGGAGGTTCCGGAGAAAATCACTGGCTACGGTGAGTGGTGGGAGGGAAGGCGGTGCCAGACTCACACCACCCAGTGTGCTTCTGCTCTTTGGTTGGTTTCGCGTAGCTCAGGCTATCCTCAAACTCACTAGGAGCTAAGGGTGATGCCCCTGCCACCATGCCCAGCTCTGATGTCTGTTCTTTGACTTCACTGGAACTGTCATGTTCTCCCCTCTTTCCTCCCTGTGAAGAGCGTCCCAAGCTGCTAAACACCACTGGGCTATGGGTATTCACTGTTCATTTCCGCAACAGCCCGGGCATGCAATACCCTAAATATACCTAAAACGTTTCTTCCCCGAATCCCACTGCCATCGCAGAATCACTGGCCATCAGGAGAGGGGCACATCCTAAGACAGGGCATTGCACTGCCTCCTGTGAGGCCTCCTTAGGAGTACTCTCTGCAGCCGTGAGGATGCCTGGCCCTGTGGGGCCGTGAACGGTATGGCTGTCAGAGAAACCCCAGCGTGACAGACAGGACCCCGTCATCCCTCATATGCAGGTCTGTTCTTCTTGGGGAGAAGGTCTAGAATAGCCTGCCCATCCCCCAGACACTCATCAATCAGTCTGACTTCAGCTCCTTCCTGTTGGCACGTTCCCTAGAGTCAAGAGTCCTATGCCCTCTCTAGGCGAGACACGGAGTGTCTCTAGTCATGGAGAGAGTTTTATGTGGTGCATCGGACCACGAGATTGCAGGGCATCTCGCACACTTGCCTCGGCATCTCTGAGGCACTGCCCACAGGCTGGTATCATGCTGGTTCCAAAGGCGCAGATGAGCAAAGGCAGGCTCGCGTCTGGCCTCACTGAAGTGTTCCTGTTCCGAGGATGAGGGAGACAGACTAGGGAAGCAGATCTAACCCTGGGGGGCAGAGAGCTCCACAGAAGTCTGCAGTGAGGTCGGGAGCTCTGTGATACCTCGATCAATGCTGTGACGCTCCAGCAGCTCCTCCCTCGGACTGTGACCATCTATCTCAGCTGGACATACAGGTCCACCTTGCTATGATGCTGGCATGAAGTCACAGGATCGTAAGTATCATTCCTTTCAGAAAGAACGCCACTGGGGGCTGCAGATGCATTTAGCTGTGACACGGTGACACACATCATGTCAGCTCTCAGAAGCTGTGAGGGCATTCCTACAAATGGTTAGAGCCTCACAGTTAACACTCGTCCTCAGCAGAGGGAGGGAGGGAGGGCACAGGTGCAGCCGATGCTTTCACGTGGGTGTGACAGAAAATTGACTTCATCATCTAATGATGGTTCGAAACCCATAATCTGAAAAACATTGGGCTCAGGAACATTGTAGAAATTGGTCTGTATCATGCAGAATTGTCAGGTTGGAGACTCCTGGGGCAGAGACTGCAGAAAACAGAGGAGGAAAGCTAGCTCCAGCTTGTCTCTCAGTTGGCTTCCACTCCAGTCTGGCCCAAGCCCGAGCGAGGCCCACACCTGAACCCAGCCCACACAGACAGGCAGGCAGCCAGGTACAGAGAACTGAGAACCAGGCGGAAGGAGTCACGGGATAGGACAATGAACAGAATCCTGGTATTTACAGGCCACGTGCACTCCTAACACCTTAAAGTTTTCCATTTTAGAAATTAGAAGTTTCAGAAAAGAAATAATCAATCTTATGATAGGTTAAGAACAAGGATTAAGAAAAAAGCTCCAGTCACCAGTCAGAGCCCCACTCCCCGACGCCCCACCTTGGGGTAGTGGAAAATCCTGAGATAATATTCCACAGGAGGCAGTGGGAAAATAAAGTGTGCGTCCAGACATCGTGAGAACCACGGGGCATGTCACCCGAGCCGGTTGTGGGGCAGGTACTCACTGGCCAGGGTGTGAAAACATGCATCAGCAAGATTGCTGGACGAGTGGACTTCTCTCAGGCGTGACCTTTGAGCTGAGCTGTACACTGTTGTGTATGTTGAGGCAAGCCATAAAAATGAGGTGCTGTTGGGAGTGGGGGCACAAGCCTTTAATCCCAGCACTCAGGAGGCAGAGGCAGGTGTGAGTCTGAGACCAGCCTGGTCTACAAATCGAGTCCAGGACAGCCAGGGCTGTTACACACAAAAAACCCGTCTCAGAGATCAGGGAGAGGTGTGCCACAGTGACTTACAGCCTCCACTGCCATGTCCTTAAGGGCTGGCATGGCCTTACTCAAGCCTCAGGCAGCCAGCAGGGCTCCCTGCCTCTCTTAAAATTGTACACAGCCAGACCAAGGCCACCCTGAAGCCCACACCCTCTGAGGGGCACTGGCCATGAGGCTCCCATTCATCCTGGTATCTCCATCCAGCCTCCCACTCCCTGTAAGATGGGATGAGAATCCCTTGGTCAGAGCCCTGGCCACCTGCTCTTCCTCTCGGCATCCTAGGTACCCAACATGTCACAGGCCCTGCCGATCATTGTGTTACTACCGTGGTCTCACCCTGGACCAAGCAACTGAAGCTGTGTGACTTGGAAGAGAACGGCTTCATGCTGGCACTCACTCGCCCCCTGCAGCGGACCAGGAAAGACCCCGCCAACTGGCAGTCGGCAAACAGGAAGCCTATGACCAAAGCCTAGGCTCTCTGGGATAAAAACAACTGCCTACACAGACCTGGAAGCTCCCTGTAATGCCGTCCCCAGGTACGTGAGACAGAGGGGGGGGGTAGCCTTCCTCTCCTGTCCACTCACTGCTGTGCTGACTCTGATGGCCAAAGGGTTGGACTAACAGTGAGAGGATGCAGGAACGCCCCTGCCCATCATTCCCAGCCCACAGACTGCAGCCATGGAAACAACAGCTCAGAGTCAGGAAAGGGTGAGCTGGACCACCAACTGAGCTTGGAAGACCAGCAATGAGTCCCCGTGGGATGGTGCTGTCAGGAGGACACCCCCACCTTTGTCTTCTAGCCATTCTATGCTGTCCTGTCCTGGCCACTGTCTACCCTCAGGCCGCCCACAGCTTCCTCCAGTCTTTACCCACGATGACTCCCTGAGAGGCCTCCTGACATTCAGACTGCAGGTCTGGCCTGCGAGGTTTCTCTGCTCCCGAGCCTCCTGTGGAGTCAGGAGTTCCAGGAGAGATGCACAGAACTGCTTTAGAATTACCGATGCTATCGAATGGCCGTTTCACAGCAGTGAGTAGGAGGCAGCTGTTCCACATCCATGAGGTTTTGCCCAGCTCCAAATCTTCATGAGTGACTCTCCAGAGAGTCTTCTTAATTCTGCAGGGTTCTTTTGCTTGCATGTTTGTTTTGGGATAGACAGGATCTCTCTATGTAGCCCAAGCTAGCCTGCAGCCCATTTTCCCTCTTAAGCCCTCTACAGAAGCAGTCACATTTACTGCAGGGTTCTCGCTTAACACTGCCTCTGCCTACTTCAGTCACCCCCAGTCATCCCCAGAGGAATGCTAATTCATCTACCAGTATGCTGAAAACCCTGCTCCCAGAGGACAACCCCTGGGAGCACGTCAGAGTGCAGAGGATCTCTTATTGTGAACATCCTACTTCTGCAGGGACTGTGACTGTCCCCAGTGTGCGAATGAGTGGTTCTGGGAGCCTGGTGGCTCCTCAGTTGGGCATCCAGCAGTTGTGGGCAGTAACTGGAAGGAACTGGCCTAACACCAAAGTCAGACCACGTTTTTTTCCATGAACAAATGCAAAAATCCTCAACAAAACATTAGCAAATTAAATCAGGCAATGTACAAAAGAAATTCCACTCTACAGGTGGGACTTGAAATAGTTACGCGTGGTTGGCTGGACAAATAAATAACGATCAAGGAAGCATATACACGAGCATATCAAACGATGCAGAAAAGGCCCCTGACAAAACCCAACACTCCTTCAGGACAGAAACTCCCAGCAAACTAAGTAATGTCTGAGACAAATCCACAGCTCAAATATGAGGACTCAACTGTCTCACTGATGAGAAACAAGGCAAAAGACCCATCCCCTTTCATACTGTACAAAAAAATCCTAGTGAATGCAGTAAGACAAGAACAGAGAAGAAAAGCTACATGGATGGAAAGGAAGAAACAAACCATCTGTGTTCAAAAACGTCATGCTTATTTGTATATAAAGTATCAAAGAAGCAACAACAACCTATCAATTTCAGCAAGACTGCAAGACATGAGAGGGGTCACTAGAGAGAGGTTGTGTCATTGTATATCAGCACTGAACAAAGTAAAAGTCAGAATCACAGTATCATCTACACTGGGACTCCCCAAAAGGAATCTTACATTTCAATCTGGACAACTATGCGTCAGAGCTGTTTGGAGGACACTACAAAGCTTTGATGAAAGATACCAGAGAAAAATGGGATAAGCGGTCATATCCGCCGTGTCTGTGAGTAGGGAACACATTTCTGTCAAATGTCAGTTCTCTCAGATCTACAGATCCAATGTAATATCAATAAACATCTCAGTGAGCTACTGTGTGGCTATCAATAAACAGACTAAATTTCAAGTGGAACAGCAGAAGATCCAGAAGGGATGTTGTCATCCTGAAGAAGAAAAATGAAGTCAGGGACTGATGTCACCCACGTTTAAGACTTTCTATAAAGTTGCAATAATTATGGTTTTGGTAAAATACATAAATACATTAACTGATTTGAATAAAACCCCAGAAATACACACTCATAGTCAGCTGACTTTTAATAAAGGGAAGATAACAGAGAAAAAGTCAACTGTGGAAAGATGATACAGCACAAATTAAGTCAACATTCATTCAAATTCCTTATATTCTGACAACAGAACTTATGTTCCTGCATGATGGGACAAGTGACAGTTTAAATCAGCATTAACAGATAGACTCCATAAGATGAAAGTCTGTGTTCTTTAATGAATCACAGTATGTCATGGTTAAATATGTCCACTCATCTTTACATTCCTGGTATCTAGGATGAAAAAGAAATCTTTAAAGATACATCTGATGTAGGTAATAGCTTCTTTGTATATCTTTCTTTAGAAAACACTTTATAGCAGTATATAAATAGGTTACCTACACATTTAATTTTATCATTTTGTTCCCAAACTATAGATCTGTTCAATTTTTCTAACATCTTTTTTTTGGGGGGGGGTGGAGACAACATTAATAAAGATCACAGACTGTTGAAAGGAAATGCTTTGCCTTCCATAATATAAGTAGCAGTTGGGCAGAAACAACCAACCAGCCAGTCAACCAACCAGCCAACCTACCAACCAGCCAACCTACCAACCACCAACCAGCCAACCTACCAGTCAACCTACCAACCTACCAACCAGCCAACCTACCAACCTACCAATCAGCCAGCCTACCAACCATCAACTTACCAACCAGTCAACCTACCAACCAGCCAACCTACCAACCACCAACCAACCAACCACCAAACAGCCAACCTACCAAACAGCCAACCTACCAACCTACCAAACAGCCAACCTACCAACCACCAACCTACCAACCAGCCAATCTACCCTAACAGGCATTGGTTGTTTAACCTGAGCACCCAGCAGGCTAACTGAGAGTGGCAGCTTCTTACCCTTCATGCAGCTCACATCCACAGCAGCTCTGCAGACATACGAGCTGGATACACACGTTCTGATGCTGGTAGGCTGTAGCATGCTTCCCGAGGCTGTTATCACTGGGAAGCAGCATAGCTACTGATGTATACACATTGTACCAATTAGCAACCTCCTTAAGGCAGCCATTGCAATGGAGGGTTTAACCTGCAGGGCAGATTTAACACTCTAGAGCCAGACAGCCCATTTGTGTGCATACATACATGTATGTATACATGTATGTATGCATGTGTGCACATAGACAACTACACACATATTCACACAACCTTCTATTTTTAGCCCTCCAAAACAATTTTTTTTTGTATTTTGTGCAAACATCTAAACAGTCTATCATTTAAGGCAAAGAGTTCGAATTAAGAAAGGTCATAAGATAGGCTTATATTTATCCAAAAGCATTTCACCTTGCACATTACTGTTTTGCTTTATTCTAAACACACATGACTTTTTAAAATACATATATATATATATATATATATATATATGTATGTATAGGATATATATATATATGTGGGTATACTGTAGCTGTTTTCAGACACACCAGAAGAGGGCATTGAATCCCATTACAGATGGTTGTGAGCCACCATGTGGTTGTTGGGAATTGAACTCAGGGCCTCTGGAAGAGCAGTCAGTGCTCTTAACCGCTGAGCCATCTCTCTAGCTCCTTCCCCCCCACCCCCACCCCTGACGCCATGACTCTTAAGTATGAGCATCACATCCCTGATATCTAGAAAAAAACTCATCTCTAATGACAAACACAAGTTTTCAGGGAAAAACCGAAGTATCACACTGGATCCCTGCTGTCTGAAATATTGTTTCCATTAACAATCAAGTCTTGAAAGAGGGAAAATGGCAGCTTCAAAATGCAGGAATGGGAAGTAAAACGAAGGGGGAAAAGTAACTCAAGCTTATGAACGTTAAAATGTCCAAAAAGCAACTTCATGTTTTAGAATCTTGAGCAGTGGTCCCCCTTGGGGGTTGAACCACCCTTTCCCTGGAATCAAATATCAGGTATCTTGGATATCGGATATTTACATTACAACTCGTAGCAGTAGCAAAATTACAGTTATGAAGTAGCAATGAAATAATTTGATGGTTGGGGGTCATAGCATTAGGAAGGTTGAAAACTGCTGGTCTAAAGCAACTCGTCTGGAACTTTAAAGAAATAAACTTCAGTTTATTCACAGCATCTGGCCCAAGCAGAGTTCTGGGGCCAAAACTCCGCCTGCTGTCGGTCAGATCCACCCATTAGTCTCTGACAGGAGCCAGTTGTTAAGGACACACTCCATCTGTATACTTCTTTGTGGCAATTGGGACTGAACTGCTTCTAAGACATCCTATAAACATTCTGGTACTCTCTTGAACCTGGAGACAGGTGCTTTCATTGTGCATCCAGTTTAATAAATCGCATGGCTACAGTCTCCAGCCAAGCAAACAAAGCTCTGTCCTCATCAGACTCAGCGCTAAAGGAGGCAACAGCAAGATATTTTACCAGATAACCTAGGAATTCAATTGCTGAAGAAGGCTCCTTTTTTACTCCTTTCTTGGGATTTGAATAGAGCTACTCAGCTAGGCAGCTTCTTCTCTCTGAAGGTCCTCTTCCTTTTCCTCCAGGGTCTCAATGGCATGCCTCTGTCTGTCTGTCTGTCTGTCTGTCTGTCTCTTTCCCTTCCTCCCTTCCTTCACTCTGGATGTTCTAGAACTCTCTCTATAGACTGCACTGTCCTTGAACTCAGAGAACAGCTTGGCTCTGCCTCCTGAGTGCAGGGGTTAAATGTGTGTACCACCACCACCCCGCCAAAGAGTAAACTTTCAACAGCCGACACCCATAACCAGATCAATTCAGGAGTCTAGATAGACACCTCCCATCTTTCACACAAACTAACTCGCAGGGGGCCTTAGACATAAATCAAATTCTAGAAGGCAACACACAAACGTCACAGGTCTACAGCCAGCATCATCTCTCCCTCCCTTAGTCTCCTCACAGTCACTCTCCAATTCCTATATCTGAAACTCGGTGTTGAAAACCCTAGGAGCCCCCGCTCTGCTGCCGTGTCTCCCAGCTGCCCTCGCTGGGGGCGATGGGGAACACCTTGTCTCGTGACGTTTTCTCTTCTACAGTTTTAAAATCTCACAGAATCTCTTCCATGGTGGACCATGTCATCGAGGGTTCCTAGGTGGGGCTCACTCATTTAGAATCAGTTGCTGCTTGTTCCCTTTGGAACAGAAGCTGTGTTTTGGATTATCAGTATTTATATAGTGGTTTTATTCGCAGCTGCTAAAACTTAGAAGCAACCAAGATACCATTCAGCAAGTGAATGCAAAAATAAGCTGTGGTATAGCCAGGCAGCGGATTATCATCCAGTGCTAGAACTTGGCCGGCTAGGTCCGGAGAGAGGGCTCAGTGGTTAAGACGGCACGTTGTTGTTGCAGAGGACTGGAGCCGAGCTCTCACATCCACTTCCTGTGGCTTACAAAACCAAGGAACCTGACACCTTCTTCCTGCCTCTACAGGCCTCTACATACATGGGTACATACAAAATAAAATGGGAAAATAAACCTAAAGAAAAGAAAGTAATTAGCCATAGAGACATGAAGTGACTTGAGGTGTATATTAGTAAGTGCATGCACCGGTCTGTATGTTCTGATCCAATCTTATGCCATGCCAGGAAAGGCAGTACAAAACACTAAGATTTGGTACTGGGCAGGGGATGGGAGAGGCAGGGGAACAGGCAGAGTACAGGAGCCTCCAGGGTGGTCACTCTACGGACACTCAATGGATCTCTGTCACACGTTTGTCAGAACTCACAGGATGTGGGACTGATGTCTCGAGCAGATAAGAGGGCCTGTGCAGGTGAAGGGACCCACACAGCAAGCCAGTCAGTCACCCAATGTCAGCAACTCCAGTTCCACGGAGGCCAGAGGCTGGAGAATCGCTGGGGCTTGCTGAGAAAACGTGGGCCCTAGTTTAAGAAAAGGCCCCACCTCAAAGGAACAGGTTGGGAGTGACAGAGGACAATGTCCTCTTCTGACCACTGCACATGCACTCACCCGCCTTCCCCAAGGGTGCACATACTCACACACATATGCACACATGCATGCACATACACGCACAGGCACACACACAGGCAGGTACACGCAGGCACACACAGAGTGTGCCCTACCGCCAAGCATGACCCTCTCTGTGGACTCTGGTGGTGACCCTGATTTAATGTAGTTCACAGCCCGTTCCCGTGTCCCACTCTGGTGAGGTACAGACAGGCGGTGAGGAGCTGCATGCCATGTGAACATTCTGCATCTTTTGCCAACTTTGCTATGAACCTAAAACTCTTTAACAAAATCAAGTCAACTTGAAATTTTTTCATGACCGGGAAGTTCAGACCCTGTTGTTTATACTTTACTCTGTTCCTTTTTCAATAAATTCTGCTGACCACACATCAAGGTCCTGACGGCAAAAGCCAAAGTGTGCTCTCAGGTAGGTAGCATCCAGCATTCACTCTCTGTCCCAAGCCACCGCTCCTAGCACTACAGTGAGACCATTAACAATAAGGAGGGTCACGGAAGACCAGCCCTGGTTCAGACGCGGTACCTGGAGGGAGGGTCTCCACACCCTGTGCTTTCTCGTCCCCTCTGCTGTGGTGAAGGTCCTTCTTTTTAATGGAGTCGATGTCATTCCAGTCACCCTGGAGAAACAAGGACACTGAGTGAGTCATCTGGTTCTGTTGACTCACCTTCTCTCAGCTTCTCCACTTCACAGTGGTTTCGTGATGCCATCACACTGGGGATCTCAGCAGCGAGTAGGGAGCGCTCCCACTGTAAGGCAATCCTCATAATCACCCAGACGTCTGGACTATGCTCTAGGGAGAAAGTGCGGGACAATCTCTGCAGGACTCTAATGAGGACCATAGTGGCCTTGTGCTGAACCCAGCACTGTCGCAGTGGCTGAGTCATGGAACCAGGGCTTCTGGGAAATCTCACAAGTCTGGTCTCTCTGAGATCCTAAGACGTCAAAGGGCACATTAATCCTACTGAAACTCGAAGGGGACTGCCGGAGAGCCAGCCTGCAGAGCCAGACATAAGCTCTGGTGGAATTTGTCCCACCCATCTGGGCAAGCAACCGGCTGTCATTTATCAACATTAAATGAAACTAAATAACGGCCCCACAGTTTAATGCATGTTCTGCCCACTTCAATCTGATTGCTGTGAATGAGAAGTGTTTCTGTGCATAAGCCAAACAGGAGAGCTCCCATGGCCCAGCCCTGGGGAAAGCCACTTCCTGCAGATGAGGGTCCTGGCAGCAGGAACATTTCCCCCTTCCCTGGCGGCCCAGCCTGCTCTCCATGGAGCCGAACTCTCTGGACTGGGCTACTGTGTGTGCTTTGCTAAGTGCTGTGCCGGATCGAAGAAAGATTTCCTCCCAATGTCACTTGCTCTGACCATAATCTGCATTTAAGGGAAGCCATCCTGTTCTTGGCCCCTCTTCTCTCTGTAGCCTTTCCTTCCTCCCTTGGCTTCTGTAGTATAGAGATACAGCTGGTTTATCATGGGAAGGGCGTGCGAGGGGGTGGGATGGGGGAAGCATGCGGGGGGGTAGGGGCGGGGGTGGGGAGACACTAACAATGGACATTGACCCCCTTGCTCCAAACCGCATCGTGGACGGGCCACCTAGCCAACGCTTCTCCGCCTCCTCGGACTCCCAGCGCTCTTTGCTCCACACAGTGACAAATGTTTGAATGTGCATCTGGACCCTACTTATAATTTTTCTCGCAGCCAGAAGATTCTAAAACGAACCTTGTAATCAGCTCTTCTGATTATTGCATTATAAATAAACTTTCAACCCACCATTGGTGATGATTGTGCAGTGACCCTAGAAACACAGCAGACTGTGGCTTTGCAATGACGAGAACGACGTTAGAAACTAAAACAGCCGGCTCCGGCCCGGCAGGGCTGCACGGTGCTATCTTTTAATTAAGAGCCCGCTTCTATTTCATAGCTAGTCTGTTAGATTTTCTGACTAATAATACTTCCCTCCCACCAGGGCTTCCGACCTCTCAAATACTCTGGCTCCCGGATCAGCTATTTCACCTTGAACGAGATCGAACGCTGAGGCAGTCTCCGGAGCTGGTGGCTCCAATCAAGTCCTAGTCTGTGGCAGTCACAGAATCAACATATCCAGGTCAACTCTCAGCATTTTTCTCAAAACACGCTTTCTTCCCACACAGCCTGAGCCTGGGGTGCTAGGCAGGGTCCAGTCAGTGATAACAGGGCCTCACTACTCACTAAGCTTTAACACTGGGAGGATAGGGGAGCTGCCGCAAGCCCGTGGTCCACGTTTGCTGTCATTGGTGGCCTTTCACAGTAGCATGTACATTCAAGACCCCCAGGTCCTCTGTGGTCCCAGGAACGGTCTCACATCCCTTTGTGTGCCCCTGGTTGTGTGTTGTCCTCGGCAGTGTGGTGCCCTCAGGTGTGTGGTGAATGTCTAAGGATGAACGTAGCTATTCACACGCTCTGCCCTCACTGGTCCCGCCATTCCCATGACTGCTTTGAGACTCCCATGTCTACAGATCTTAACAATCCATCTAGACCAGCAGTAGTGTTGAAAATGTCCTAATGCTCCACATGGTGAAGCCCCGTGCTCAGAGCCCATGTGTCCAGGCTGGGGACCAGGTGCTGTGCTTCTTCTGCTATGTGGAAAGAAGACAGAGTCTGCCTAGTGACAGGTCTATGCTCGTGGGGTGGAGGCAGTAAACACATGGCTTCTGCCATGTTTGTAACAGGCATAAAAATATTCCTCTGGAAGGAAAGAGAAAATAAACAGGCTGTTTTAAATTTCCCCTTTTGAAACACATTTTGTCGGTGTTAAATCATTTCAGCTACTAGACCATATGGTCAGACACAGAACAAGTCTCCAAAATACTCCTGAATGTCGGGTTCCTCAATGTCACCTGTCAGCGTCATTTAGAGACTGTTCAGTAATTATCACCAGGGTTGAGCAGAAAGGCGGCACTTGCGTTTATAAAAAGCCAGGTCGCCAGATTCTGAAAGAGGCTTACTCAGACTTGGAGCTAATCTCAAAATTCAGATGCCCAAACCCACTGAGGTACCATTCAGCCCGAAGCCAGGCTCTCAGAGCAGAACAGCTCCCAGCTCCCAGACCACACCGCTCATAGCCAAGTATTTCCATCAAGGGACCCAGAGGGACGCAGGGACTTCTGAGTCCTTGGGATAGGTGGTTCTACCATGGTGGAGCTTCCCCCAGACAGGGCTCCCCCAGAAGACAGGGCTTCCCCAGACAGAGCTCCCCCAGATGACAGGGCTCCCCCAGATGACAGGGCTCCCCCAGATGACAGGGCTTCCCCAGACAGAGCTCCCCCAGATGACAGGACTCCCCCAGATGACAGGGCTCCCCCAGAAGACAGGGCTTCCCAGACAGAGCTCCCCCAGATGACAGGGCTCCTTCAGATGACAGGGCTCCCCAGACAGGGCAATGCACCTGCTGTTCACTGGGTCAGAACCTCACTTTTGCTGCTGGCTTCTCTTCTTGTTGTGACCAAACACCCAACATACCGCCACGTAATGGAAAAGGACTGACTCTGGCTCGCGGTTTTAGTGGATATGGTCCGTCACGGCAGGGGAGGCACGGTTGGGACAGCCTGTGGCTGTGGGAGATGAGAACAGAAGACCAGGGAGCAGACACAGGACAGAAAGGCTACGTCACAACCCCCAGGCCTGCACTGTAGAGATGGACTTCATCGTCTCCTAGAATTCTTACAACCTCCCAAAGTAGTGCACCAAAACACCCACCCAACCAGACAGCGTGCTTCTAATCCACCGAGAAAGGGGCACCCAGGGTCTGGGAGAGACCCCCAACCCCCACATGAGGATCACACTACATTACAGGTTTCCCCAACACGACCTCAGCAACACTGACCCCTCTGCCTGGGAAAGCAACTGGGCTTTCCTTGTGAGTTCAAGGCCTGTCGGGAGCATGGGTCGGGTGGAAGATGGGTTGGGATGGAGCGTTCCTCCTCCCCATCGCTGGCCGCTGAGGAGCAGCTCAGCGCCTCAGGTGTGCTTCACGGATCCCTCAGATCCACTGATTTCTCAGAAGCTGCTTGCACCGCGTGCACAGTGGAAAGCAGTGAATCTTCCTGGGGACATACATAGGTCCCACCGTATGGGGATGGCACTGGGACACATCTGAAGAACAGGAGGAGCCCACAACAGACTTCCCAGCCCGTGCTGACAGCGCTAGAACCTTCACTTGGCTAAGAGCCCAAAGACACGAAGGTGTAAGGGTCAGGACTTGAGGGGGAAGATGAAAAGCCCAGTTCTGAGACTTGGACTTCACCCCAAAGGCTGTTCCTACTCAACCCAACGGCTGGTCTGAAACTCGATCATACTCTCCGGGGCGGGGGCTGGCTGGGGTCTGAGAGGTCTCGGGCAGCCTTGAGATGCTCTCCGCCCAGAGATGCTCACTGCACCAAGCAGCTGTCCTGCTCAGGTGGGCAGAGGGCAAGGTTCAGCAAGGTGTGAGTTAGTGTGCTCTGTACACACTCAGTTGACCACAAGCCACAGGCATGTCACAACAAAGGTCATCTGTGCATTTATTTCACTGTGTGTGCTCATGGGAAAGCTGCTGGGAAGTATCAGGAGCACTCGGCCCTCTGGAGCACTGTAACTGGTGCTCCACCATGGAACCTTTCATACACACTCACACACACACACACACACACACACACACTGTCATGATACCCTGAATGCTCACCACCCACATGCAAGAGCAATGGCTGCCAGCGACCCGGTCCGCTGGGAGCGGTCCGCTAGGGCTCCTGAGACTCCTTGGGGAAGATCGGACTTATGCTGCTCTGTCTGTCACCTCAGGCAACTCTGGCTGCACTACTTGAGGATCAAAGGTGCTACAGCGCCTTGGTGCAATGCCACCTTGCTCTCAGTAGGAGCCACCAACTACATAGTGCCTTGTCACAGCCTGGCTTTGTCTGAGCAGATCTGTGGACTGAGTGTGACCTTAAAGAGCATCTCCTGGGGAAGGAGGCTCTAGGTGACAGGCTACAAGCCTGGGAGCCTGAGGGTAGGAGTTAGACACTAAAGAAAAGTGTGTGGCCTTTCACGATCTGAACCCACACACACACTCAGAGTCCAAATATACACTCCTGAGTCACCACACCTGGGTATGTGTTTGGACAGAGGCAAGTGAATAAACAAGAACTCTGATTAATAAAATACCTACAGCCAGGCAGTGGTGGCCCATGTCTTTAACCCTAGCACTTGGGAGGCAGAGGCAGGCGGGTTTCTGAGTTTGAGACCAGTCTGGTCTGCAGAGTGAGTTCCAGGAGTACAGCCAAGGCTATACAGAGAAACCCTGTCTTGAAAAAGCCAAACCAAAACAAACCAACAACAACAAAATAAAATACCCACATTGGCATCCTATATATGAAAGACCTCAATGAGAAATACACAGGAATTCCACACAATATTCATAATGTTCTCCAAATCTAAAGTTTTAAAAATTACAATTAAAATGCTCATAGACCTCACTTCATAAAGGGAAAGTACCTCCTAGGCCAGTATCCATCATCTGTTTATTTCGGGGGGAGGCGGGTCCTGGATATCCTGAATGTTTTGAGCAGTCTTGTCCCCATTCCCCTTTAAGGAAGCTAAGATAGAAATCTCTTGGGAAAAATTAGTCAATGTGTTACAAGACAGATTAGCCAGCCTTAGCAGACATGAAGGAAGAAGCCTAGGAGTGACCTATTCACACTGCATCCCTCCTTCTAAGAGCAACTGGTATCCCCTAACCATGACCAATGACATCTGAAGGAGGCTGGTGCAAGAACAGCACAGGTAAGCAGCTCACATGCAGTGTGACCTCACTCTGGATTACGAGTAGGAGTCTGGGAGCCATGGGAACCAATTCAGCTTTCTGTCCTGTTCCCGGAGACATAGGCGGGTGGCCTCAGGATAAGTCGGTGGAGTCCGCGGGTGAACTGGGTGTGACCTGGGCATGGCATCCACATCCATTCCCTGCCTATAAATGGAGATCCTGCTTGTGCAGCGGTGGCCCCAGTTCTGCTTGTGCTGGGCTTCCGGCTCCAGCTGAAGCAGATCCCCTATTACAGAAGTGACGCATGTCAAAAGCTTGACTAGAAAATGTCTTCCACATGAGGGGGAGTGGTTTTTAGCAAATGCTTTTCCCTGTGACTCATACTAGGCGATCACATTTTAAAATAAAGTAAACCTTCCGAACAGATGACAGGAAAGTGGTGGAAAGGCTCAGCAGTCAGCACTTTACAGTGTACAGCCAAGAGTGAGGGCGCAGTAGAGGGCAACAGAGCAGGAGACTGTAGCCTGGCACATCACTACCCAGCACTTCACACCATGCTGCCTCCTGCCCTATTCACTACTAGAAGTTTGTCTCTGTCCATGTCAGCCTCAAACACCCACAAGGCAGGTGCACTATATCTTGGATGATCAGGTCACATGCAGCCACCATGGACCCTGGTGGCCCTTCAGAAGTCACCTTCAGAGCATCCAGGGCTTTCCCTATCAGTGTGTATCTCGATCAGGGGAGCAGAGTGGTTAGCCCAACAAGGCTCCTGGAGTAGAACCAGCATCTTTCAGTCGGGGTCCCAGCTGGGACAAAAGGGGGAAACCTTTAGCTATCACATCAGCCTCAACTAGCACAGCCAAATCTGCTACCTCACCCTATCTGGTCTTCCTTTTACTAAACAAAGTTTTCATTCACAATGGGTCTGTGGCTCACTGGCCTCATTTTCCTGATGAGGAAGCACAAGGTGAGAGGTGGCTGCTACAAGGCAACAATAAGGTACTTGCTACAATGTAACAATAAGGCTACCGCTACAATGTAACAATAAGGTTGCTGCCACACTGTAACAGTAAGGTGACTGCTACAATGTAACAAGGCAGCCAGTACAATGTAATAAGGTAGCTGCTTACAATGTAACAATAAGGTGGTTGCTACAATGTAACAGTAGGAGCTGGCTCTACCACACCTGATGGAAAGGCTGGCCTCCATGGAGTGCCAACCCTGTGGTAGCTACCCTGCTCAGTGTTCACATGTCCCCTAAGGAAAGTGATCAGTGAACCCCAACCCTGACGACAGGTGCAGCTCTTTCTAGGCCCTGAGACAGGGCTTCACTCCCCCTCCCAGATCTACCCAAGGACTTCTGCAGAGTTATCACAATGAACTAATTCCAAATAAGGAGCACATTCTGTGAGTAAATACTACAGTATTACTTATACAAGTAGAGAAGAAACTTAAAATATTCTCCACTAAGCAGTTAATTTATGTTACAGCCCCTTAAGAGGATATTATGCATTCATTAAAAATTATAATGATAAAGACCACATCAAATATGCAAAATGCTTATGTTAAGCAGGAGACCAAATTTTATGTACACAATAAAACAACTATCTAAAAATACACATCCATATGGACCAGCCTGGAATGAGACACAGAAAAGCTCACGCTGGCTAAGAGTGCTGGTGGTGTTTCTACTTCCCCAACTCTTTCATGTTCTTAAATTAGTCTCATGAATACTTTTTAAGCCCAGCACAAATATGTTATGGGTAGAATCATAAATCTACACGGTGTTCAGCATCACTGAAACAGCAGACGAGCTGCCCAGCCTGGCCTAAGTTGCCAACAGCGCCTGGCTAAAGAACTGTTTGCAGAAATGCTATAGGTCCGGTCTCTGCTCCTCAGGCGCACTCCACTCAGTAGCCCAGAATCCAAAGGTCCCCAGGAATCCAGGTGAGTACTCAGAAACACCCCTGCAGCCTAGACTTGAGCAATGCTGGGTCTGTCTCTGCATCTTTTTGGTAAACACCACTTTCCATACTAAATCTACTTTCTTCAAAAAACTAGCCAAGGAGAAGCTGAAGTGGTCTTGTGAGAATATAGCCATTAGCATGAGCACACAGCCATGACTGGACTGTTAGGAGACTATCAAACCAAGATGTCTTCATAGGAGGCCGGCCACATGCACAGAGAGCCAGATGCTCCCACCAGAGGCCACATCAGCATTTCGGTGAGACAGACGACACTGCCTTCCTGAAACCGAGGCTTCCTGTGGGCATCCCCCACCTGCTGGGGCTGTCAAGCGCTCCAGTGCCCTGAAGTCCATGTGTGATCTTTACCACATCTGTGAAGCAGTACCAGCATCCCATTCAAAAGAGAAGAAAACTGAGACCCAGATGATAGAATTCAGGGCCAACACTGTATACATCAGTGAAACGATGGCTACCTGGGATAGGGTGCCAGCTCTCTCCGCCTCCCAGGGACAGTCCTGGGACAGACTGGCTGACCAGATACATGGTCACCCTCTGGAACACGCTGGCCATAGGCTGGTCCAAAGCTGCTCTGACAGCACAGGGTCCTGGCCATTCCTGCTCATGATTTTCAGAACTTTGAACCTACTCCTTCCAGTCTTAAAAGCCACCTCTGTGGTGGTCACGCACCATATTTGATCCTCAAGATCAAGACCAGGGTGATTCCCTACACGTGAATTGCTCTGCAGTGAACTCAAGTTCCCACCCCAGGCCCATAGCCACTGGAGTCATGTTTTCATCTATGGTGACAAGGGGGTGGGGGGATGACACATACGACGGAATCGGAGGAACGCGGACAAAACCCAAGGAGCCTCGAAGCCACAGGCCCACATGCTCAAATGGAGCGGGGAGCCTCCTACCCACGATCTGATGTCCGGCACTACATCCTGATACATGTCACGAAGAGCACTGGCTTGGAGTAACAGGCTGCAGGGGGCTAGAAATGGCCGTGGCTTTTTTGCCCGCCCTCCCTGGGTGGGAAGCTTCCACCACATGCCTGGATGTGGTCTCGTGGGCACTGTGGCAGACAACTCCAGCTGACCCTCAAGCACGGGCAGGCCCTAGACTGTCAGTGAGACCCTCCTGGAGCGAAGGCCGGTGCCGTCCACACATCTAGAGCCAGCGGCCCCGATTTGGGCGCTGCACTCTTCTGTAAATATGGGGGAACCAGGAGAGTGGGTGCACATGGGGAGGCTGATAAGAGTCTAATGTGTAGATACCATCTCTCACGTGACCACACTAGAAGTAAGAGGCCACCCTGAGCTGCCGGAGTCTAAGCTGTGTTGTGTTGTCCTGGCTACCTTGACTCCTTCCCTAAGCTTACTCTCTTGCTACCGAATGCAGATGAAGGCGTCACTTAAGACTTCAACAACCTCCAGGTATCACGTCTAAAATAGACCACATGGCAGTAATACCTGGTAGAAATCCAACACCAAGAGGAACAGTGGGAGCTGAGAGAGACTCATCAGGGTGGTCCTGGGACACACCGGGTACCTGGTGGGTGACCACTGGATTCCAGACATCCACTCAGCCTCCGCCATGTCTTTCCAGAGGCAGGCACTAGGCTCTGACCATTAGGATCCCATCAATAAGCAGCCACGCTGGCTCTGCCCCATCCAGTGCGTTGTTGTTCGGGAGGAGAGGGAGCCGGCCTGCTGACAGGTAGGTAGGTGACCTCACTGTTTCTCTTCAGAATGACTGATACATTGGGGGCCACACTCCACGTGTGACCATAAGTTTATCACATCAAATGACAGTCTACCTAGTGGGAACCAGAAAGACACTGGGCAGAGTGGCATCCCGAGATCACAGTACCCCATACCCTGGATGTGGCCTCAGGGACCAATCGAGAAGCAGAATGGTTTCCTTCTCTCCCATTAGGAAAGTCTAGTGGATCTCAGTCTAACCAGATTACACCCCAAAGGGCTTCTTCAGACTGCAGGAAGGCGGAGCAAGAGTTAAAGAGAGCCGTGAAGTAAGCAGGGAAATTCCCATCAGGCTCGCTGAATTCATGATTTCTGCCTTTTCCTGATGCTTCTAGTGAGCTCCAGGAAGTACTGAACATTTCGGCCTCAGAGATGGGAAGTCACCGTCACCAGAGAAGAGCAATTGGTGACAGAGTGTGGGCAAGTCCTGAGTAAAAAGCTCTCGGGTGACAGCTCAAGGCAACAGCCACAGTGTGGGGCCTTAGTGCCCTGCCCAGGTCCGGTGAGGTCAGAGGGTGCCATGTTTCACCCACTCAGCTCACACACACAGAGCAGCCCCCTGGCCAGCCCACAGGTCTGCCTGCCCTGTGGCCCACAGATACCCTCAGGAGAGAGCATGGCCTCCCAGGCCTGAAGCAAAGGCCTCTGTTCACACCTGTGTAACAATCTACCTTGCCCACAGGTTTGCCAACAGGCTGATGGAGGTCCGCCTTTATCTGTAGGTAGCTGCAAATGAAGGGCTTCCTAGAAAACAGCAGATGCGGCTGCAGGTGCTGGTTCACAACCTGACTTGGGTATGTATGACCTGGACACCTTGGCAGGCCTCACCCTGTAATCACTGGGAACTGCCCAATATGGGCAAGGAAGCAGATACTCCCAAGGGAGTTTTGTATACATTGCCCTCTCTCTACTACACCCAGCGCCTGGCCACTGCTAGTCACACACACACATACACACACACACACACACACACACACGCACACGCACACGCACACGCACGCACACACACCACCCAAAGGGGGTTTGGCATCCCTGCATTTCAAGTCAATAGCCAGCTACCTCCAGTGTCAGTCACTGTTACACAGCTGCAGGCTGCCCCGGGTACTGTGCTAGCCCACTGTCACAGCCATGCAGCTGCAGGCTGCCCCAGGCACTGTGCTAGCCTCCTCCCGCAACCAGCAGATGGTGCCCTCTTATCCAACACAGGGTTTCCATACAAAGGGAGAACTTGTTCTAATGGACCTTTGTCTACACTCTGACATAGCTTTCTCCTCGTGTGTACATGTGTATTATGTATATGCACATGTGCGTGTAGAAGCCAGAGACCAACCTCATGGTCGTCCCACCTTGTTCTTTGACACAGGGTCTCTTGGGGACTTAGATCTCGTCCAGCAGGCCAGCAGATCCCAGCAATGACAAGGATTACGAGCACGTACGGGCACACCCAGCCTGTTCATACCGGTTCTGGGAGCCAGAAGAGCAGAGCAGGCACTTTACCCACCGGGTCATCTCCTCAGGCCTCGTGATATCATGACGGACCAGAATGTTCTGCGTGGCCCGGAACCCATCCCTTGGGTGCTATTTCTTTGAAACCTGATCTGGGGTTATAAATCCTCTTTCCCTCAGAAATGGAGTTTCATAGGAAACTGCAGGCCTCACAAAGCCAAGCTCTGCTCATAACTGGGAAGAGTTCTAACAGTACCACAGAGAAAACTCTGTATGGCTAAACATATAACATTTTGGAGGAAGGGAGACCTATCCACTAACCCCCAAGTACCAATCTTTTTAAAGTATATGGAACAGTTGAGAATTTATTTATCTTAACCTCTGAACTAAGTCATCCTGAAAAGCTGCCTGCTGGATTATATTCTAATTTTCGGTTTTTTGGACAGGTCACCTGCAATGACCCCTGGGAGCGAGAGGCCATGACCTCAGAGGCCTGTTTCCTATAGGTCATAGCAGAAACCAAGGGCCTGACTCAGAGGAGGGCAGAACCCAACTTCCCTGCAGAATCTCAGCAAAAACAGTGCCGTCTACACTACAGAGAGAAGCATGCTCCCTCCCCAGGGCCTGCACTCAAAGCTGGGCAGAATTCCAGTCTGCCCAGAAGGGTCTTTGTGCTAGAAACAAAACCCCGGACAACAGTCCGACCAGCAAAGGCTGCAGGTCTTCACACTGAGGGTGTAGTCTACGTGGTTCGTGACTCTAATTTACAACCCAGAAGCTATCACTTGAATCTGGAGATGTCCTGAAAGGACCCCAATCTGAGAGGCTCAGTTTATTTTTCATAGCTCTGGGCATCCAAGGCCTAGGGGTCACAGGTCTGACTCCTCTGGGGCTGAGAGGTCTGCTCCAGGCCCCTCCCCCTAAGCCTGCAGGTGGCCTATGCCCCATATCCTCTCAGGACCCCCTGTGTGTGTCTCTGCCCACGGTCTCCCTTTTGTAAGGATACCAGTCACACTGGCTTACAGCCACCTTAATGACCTCATTGTAACTAGACTTCTTCTTCAAAGACCCTGACACCAAATATAGCCCCATCCTGAGGCCCTGGGGATTAGGACTCTGGCCTACATTTTCATTTGGGAGAATTGTGCTTACTGCCCCAGAGATTTCCTTGAGGGGACAGAGTATATGAAAAGGAGGTCCCAGGGGCTCCCTTGGCTTTGGCTCCCTTCCCATCCTCAGTGGCTTGATCTTAAAAGGCCTGGCGATTTTGGCTGTGGACCAGCCCTGGGAGGGCAGGTGCAGAGGCCAGCAAGCTCATGGGACCGTGTTTCTTCTCTGTGTAAGTATGCCCCACACAGAGAAGAACATAGCCCCATGTGACTGAGGGTCTCTATCCGCTTGATTTCTGCCAGGGCTGAACAGTAAAGTATTTAAGATGTTCAGAATACAATTTTCGGCTTCAGGATGAGGTGAGTTCTTGACCCAAGAGCTCCACAGACAGCCACTATTCAGCTTTGAGTCCCAAGAAGCTAATCTGACAGAGACTTATTATTCTCTTCAAATAATGGATGAGAAAGAACCCATTTTGTTGTCTTTAATAAGTTAGACACTCAGGCAGACAGACCACACAATAAATCTGCATACGTGCGTAAGAGGGGCTGGGCACCAGGGCTTTTATTAACGTATCAATTCCAGACACAAGGCAGAGGCCAAGCGAATGCAAACCAATGCCTCTGGGGAGCCAAGGCCTCTGCCTAACTCAGCCCCTGCAGTCAGCCCTGCCAGGAGGCCTCGAGAACAATGGCTGTAATCCATCTCCCAGGGGTGGGGACCAGCCCAGACAGCCTGAGCTCATGGGTCTGACAAAAGGAACCTCAGACACAAACCTCGGTGTAGACTCAAGAGAGCAGGCAGGGGAGGGCTGGAAGGGGCCTTCGCTTTGGTGATTGGTGGATCTAGAAGGAGTCCTCAGACAAAATGGGATGCTGTTTGTCAAAAGGCTAGAACAGCAAGGTCTTTGTAAGGCCTGCTTCTCTATGGAACATGCTGTGGATGTTTCTGTTTTGTTTTCTTTTGGCTCCTCTGATGTGTAGAAATATGTATACAACAGAAATAAAAGCCACTTCAGGCCCTTAGTGGGCTCAAGGGTGAGCTTCAAGCTGAACTGTTCCCGTATGCCTTTATATGAAATATCAGGACAGCCGCAGAAACACCCTGTGGTGAGGAACAGACATCGGGGCTTCTGCTGTGTCTGTCCCAGGCAGGGCACAGTATATTTCTCTTGATTACATCATTTAATTTTAGACCATTTAGAGATTGGAAAGACAGTCAATACTGAGATGCTTCACACATGAAAAGAAGGTACCTTTTCCTCAGCCCAGTGACTGTGGAGGCAGCAGGCACTGAGCAAGAAGGGACTGAGTGCTAAGCCTGATCAGGGGAGGAAGGTCCAGGACAAACAAAGAGCCCTCCTGCGGTGTACATGGAGCAGGAGACCACAAGGGTAAAGCGCCCTGTATCCCAGGAAGGCAGGGGACACGAGAGACCAGGCCCATCGAGAGATCCACAGGCAAGAGAACCAGATGGCCTGGCTCTGACCACCCATCTTCCTGAACCTTCCAGACATCCCACCAGACTCACAGTGACACAGACTCCACCCATGGAAGGATTCTCCCTGCCCACTCTTACGCAGACTGCTCTAGGTTCACTCTACAACTGTCAACTAGAAAACTTGACCCGGGAGGGCATCCGGATGGCAGGTGAGGTTCCTGCCCGACATCAGATGGAGTGAAGCTGGGGGGGGGGGGGGGATGTCCAAATCAGGGAGCAAGGGAGCAGAGGCCCTGGGGGTGATCCCTCCCCACCTCTGTTCACAGGCGAAGCCACCAAGAACTATGGACTCTGTTTTCATCCCTGTAATCAGTGTGGTGGGCACAGGGCCAAGCCAGGAAGCTCTGTGGCACATTCTTCCAGGGCTACTTTACAGTATTCCTGCCTGGTAGGGAGACTGTTGCTTTACTAAGGTACTGTACCACAAGCTGTCTCCATGGCAACCTGTGCTGACATTCCTGAAGTCATCTGGAGCCTCCTGGGACATCAGAGTAGACACACAGACCACCACCCTGTCTCAGATCTATCATGCAGGGCTGTATCAACAGGTGGCAGCCAGGACTTATGAGGTGGCAGGAAGTTCTGTGAGGACTCAGCCCCACTGGTCCTCTATCAGCAAGACATCCTAAAGATGCTGCAAGTTTCAGAGGACAGAGGAACAGAGAGGTTAAAGGCTACAGGTAGACAGACAGCCTCTGGGACAGGATTATTGCAAGTCACTTAGGCCCTGTACAGGGGAGCAGAGCCACCACCTGGTCCCCGATAGTTGCAGAGCCCTGTGGCCACCCTCGGGCAGAGTGCACAGCTCATCATAGCATAACCAGGGCAGATTCCTAGATAAGACGGTCTACACTGTAGGCCAGACTAAGCTGAACTCCCATTACTCTTCCCACCTCAGCCTACAGAGTGCTGGAAACACAGGAGCAAGCCATTACAGGTGACTTCAGGGTGGCCTTTCAAGGTCTGAACTGGCAGGGAAGCTCACTCAAAGGCATGTGTGGGTGGTAGTAAACCCCCAAAGGTACCCTGCTAGAATACCCCCCAAAATGCCCTGCTGGAACAGTCAGGACCTACCAGTCAGCCCCGATGTGGAAAGCTGGGCAGTGTTCACGCATGCGGCTCTGGTCCAGCGCCTCACCCTGGACAGGAAGTTGCCCCGTGTGCTCATCAGTCACCTTGGTAAGCAGATCTGGGGCCAGGTGCAATGTGTGAGGACCTGTCACTCACACGTGCCATCAGGCATTCTTTCCAGTCCTCCAATCAAGGACCTGTAACTGTACCAAACACACCAGACTCCGGCATGTACCCTTCACAGAGCTCGCCCCAGAATCACTACAGAAACAGAAAGTGACTTAGTTTAGAAGTCTCCGCACTTTTGAGGCTAGACCCAAGAAGTTCAGTGGTGTGCCAAGGCAGGGCCACCTCTGGAACAAGGTGGCAGCCCTCTTTTCACCTCTGTATGAGCTAACATGCCAAACCCGACACTTCACCACCAAAGCCAGCCCTGCCAGAAAGAGCAGGGCTCCAGCAAGCGGCAGAGGCAGGTCTACACTCACGGCTTCCACAGATGAAAGCGACCTTCACACCCAGGGGGAAATCACAAGCCTGGGGAAGCAGATGGCGGTGAACACGCATGGGTGAGAGCAGCCGCCATCGCGGCGGCACCCCGGGGCTCCACACTGACACTCATGAACAGCAGGGGAAAAGGGGCAACAGCCTGTTATCTTATCAGCTTCTTGTGTCCAGTTCCGAACAGCAGAGGGGATGCTGTCTTTTCAGTTCCTGGCCTAGGAGCTGGAAAGAGAACGTGTTTATTTTTAGCCCAGTCGAGACACATGAGCTTCCATGGGTCGGCAGGAGCAGAGAAGGAACCCTCAGGACAGACAGCCATGAGCAGCAGGGACAGACACTGGGCACCACACTGTCCTGGATCACGGTAGATGCTCAGGCCTTCCTCACCGACCTCGCTCGGCACACGGAAGGGTGGTGGGTGTGCACGCTGGAATGTATTTCCAGAGCACTAGATGATAGGTATGCAAGTGGTAGGGGCTATGTCTTCTGGGATTAACTCACGCAGAGGCCTCTTTCAAATGAAGAATAATGAGACTCGGCTGGCATAGTGCCTGACTAGATGCTTGACTAGAAGCCCTGGGTTCAATCTCCAGAACAACATAAGCTGGGAGCGGTGGTGCGCACCTGTGATCCCAACCTCCCCGTGGTAGAGGCAGAAGGATCAGAAGTTCAAAGTCATTGTTGGCTACACAGTGAGTATGAGACCAGCCTGAGCTACACGAGACCCTGGGTCAGAACAAACAAACAACAAACCCACACACATAGAGAACGGACACATCTACAGAAGTCAATGCTTGCCAGAAGAAATGGTCACCACTCTATCTGTAGTGACAGCTCTGGGCCTGTGCACCCCATATCACAACCACACCAAAAGGGTGTGGGGGTACGAAGCTCTGAAATACAGATGTAATGGAACACTTAAGTCCAAGCTTGGCAAAGGAGTGAAGGATTTGAGCATCCCAGGGAATGTTGATTCTCAGGAGTTAGAAACACACTACACAGGGAAACCCAGGCTGGTTCAGACACCACACACCCAGCTCCACCCATGGAAGCCAAATCTTACAACGCCACCCATACTCAGCAGCTCCCTGAGCTACACTCACTCTGTGCATCCACCTCACCCATGAGGGGGCAGGCCACTCAAGGTTAACCCACCTATCCCAGCAGCCAACGGCAAAGCCAACTGGAGGTTCCTAACCACTGAACCACACAGTCTGTGCCCGGGAAACGTTGGCTCACCTTAAAGACTGATATGTGAGTACCGCATTAAGACCTGTGCTGCACATGGTTACACAAACCCAATCTGGCTGTGGGGCACTCATAAACAGAAGAGGCCTTTGCTGAGCTCCCAGACCTCATTGATGGAGTATCCCACACTGACAAATAATATTGTCAGACATCTACCTTGCCAGGAGCTGGAGTTGCCTCATATCTACCACCACCTTTGAGAAAAACAGCCTGTCTCAGTTTGCCTCTTCATCTAGATATTCCCGAGGACGTGCAGAATTTATGACCACAAAACTTGCCTCAAATCTGTTCAGGACTCGACTGCCCAGCATAGACGCTTTTCCCAGTTACAAGGTCTGAACCACCTCCCCTCAGCAAACGCAAGTGGGTCCCACCGTACCGGAGTGCAAACCATCTCTATCCACGAGTAAAACCGCCTTTTATTGTGATGTCCTGGTTCACAGTAGAAGCAGGACACAAGTGAAGGAGAAAGAACTAGTCAGGGAGAGAGGAGACGCCCTTGTCTGACTGGCGTCTGCAGAACCTTCTCCCCCAGACCTCCTGTCTACAACAGCGTCTGTCCCCAAGTGCAGCTCACCTCAGGTTGAACAGGGTGCCAAGGACTTCCCTGTCTGGCTGGCAGAGGACCAAGTATACTGTATAGTCACCCCAGGAAAACCCAGGAAGACGGGACAATATGGTGGAAGAAGTGCCATGCTGTATTTACTATACACTGCCAGCCCAGTGTCCATTAACACACGCAGAGTGTGCACTTCCACAGCAGAGTACTATCCATCCCAAAAAGGAGGCCAATGTGACACATACTGTAGCAGGTGAACCCTAAAGATGTTGGTCAGCAAAACACATCTCAGAAAAGGACAGTGTGTCCACCACATGAGGCTTGCTCAGTCAGAGCTGTAAAGGACAAGCAGAGTCCATGGAGGAACCATGGTAACGACAGCGTGACAGTATGTGTGACTAATGCCAGAAACTGCATGCTTAAAGACAGGTGATATGGTCACACACACACACACACGCATACACACATACATGCACATGCACGCACATACACACTCCCACAGTGTACATGTGTGCGCGCACACACACATGCGCACACACACATGTGCACACACATGCACATGCACAGGCATGCACACATACACACTCACACAGTGTACCTGTGAGTGCACACGCGTGCGCACGCACACATTTACACGAGCACACCAGAGCTGGATGAACCAGAGCCAACACAGTTCACACCCATGTGCCCTAAGGATGGTAAGGTCTCTCTTCCTCCAGATGTAATATTAGGTACCCACACTTCTAAGACAAATCAGCTCTTTCCAATCTCCTGGGGTGGCCTAATTCCTGTTCACTCCAGCTTCTGGAAGCCACAGATCCCCGGGAAGTGAAATCAGAAGCCTCTCCATCCATACTCCGAGACATTCCTGTCCAGCCTGTGGTCTGCCCAGGCACATATGTATTTCAAGAAAAATTAGAACTGCTTGGTGACGTGACCAGCGACAGCAGAGCCTCACATGGACCTCATTTTTCTCCCTTCAGCACTGTCTTCTGGTAAAGGAAGTCCAGGCAGCGTTAAGGCACACAGTGCCCTAAATTCACCTCAGTTGTTATTCTCAATGACTTACCACTGGGTGACCACGGGCTTAACTATTAAGGGGCAGGGTTAGAAGGATGCAAAAGGAGAGAGAACAGAGTGCAGAGAGCAGGAAGGGGAATTGTGACGCATGCAGAAAAGCCCTCACCTGGGACCCGGCCACGGTAGGACACCGGGCGCACTGCCCTTCACTCCTAAGTCTGATTCCACATCTCTAAAGAACAGGAAGTACCTTCAAGTGGGAAACCGCAGTCGCTGTGTTCCCATCATCCCTGGAAGGGCGGAGTCCAGTCACAGCTACCGGGCACTCTGTGCAGAGGTGACAGCTGGGGACGGCATGCCAGAAGCAGGCAGTGCCAGGGTGGAGACAACATTTGATCCTTGGCTGAACCTCTGGCCACACAGTTTACTGACAGAACATTGTCTACACACACTGCTTTCTCGGAAGTGCCTACAAACGTGAGCAAAGGATCCACCAGACCTCCCTGTTCCCTGCCCTGCACATAGCCCACAATCCTCCTTGAGGGCCCACTGTTAGGAGGACAACACCCGAGGACAGGAGGTCTGGGGCAATGGTCTCCCGGGATGGATTAGTCCCGTGGGTCTCGAAGAGATGCTAGTCTAATTTGTCTTCCTGGTGCCTTCCAATGCTGCACAAAGCTATGATGAGCCCGTGAATCAGAGTCACGGGCCTCCAGAGCTTAAACTCATGCTGAGTAGATTATTTCCACAGTGACTAAAACAACCCAGTTCTCACAAACCTCGGTCTCAGTGCTCCACTCGAGACCTGTGTTGTTTCCCAGTTTTGTTGCGATGCTGAGAGAGGCAGGCTCTCTTTCAACCTGATTCCACACCATAGGTCATGGAGGTGAGTGGGTGCGTCTCCTCCAGGCCTGGTGCAGTGGGTCATGGACTCCATATCCACTGCCAAGGCGGAGGCAGAGGCTTGGAAGCCTGCGTCATGCTGTGCTGATGCGGCCAAGGTCCTGGCCACATCCTGGCTTGTGAGGCACGAGGTTGGACAGGGAAGCACGGATGGAAGGCAGAGGGCTTCCCACGGCCACCAGCACACCTCAGCCGCAACGATGGAACCGGGTACCTTCACCCAGTGTCCTCAGCTCAGTGCTGGGAAAAGGGATGACAGACGGGACAGTGCCTGGGGAAATGACGACAGGACGGTAACCCCGGCAGCACAGCAAACACTGGGCTCTGCTCCCACACAAGGTGTTGCAAGCAGGGACAAGGAAGGAGGAAGGCAAGGGACAAGTGGATACTCGTTCCCGTGACATCATCACTATAGAAGAGCCAAGGAGGAAAAGGTGAGAAGGATTTGTGAGGGATCAGAATGGGCTGTGTTCTAAAACTAACAATGTCAGGAGGAAATCTCCACTTTCTTCCGGAACTCGGGGGAACAGACATCTCACTTTTGCTCATGAAAGACAATAAAAGTTGAACCATACTCAGCCTCGCTCCTGAGCCAAGCGCGGGTCTCCCTTCTCTTTCCTTCTCAGTGTGGGCTGAGTTATAATACAGTGCTAGCCCATCCTGAGGGTTTGTGGCAAGACGGAAGCGTTTGCCCGGATCGGTTCTGATGCTGCATCAGGAAAAGGAAGAATACATGGTGTACGATTCACATCTACTCGGGAAGATCAGACTCCCCTCTGGCCACCAGCACAGAACCCCCTGTAAATACCCTTGAAGGTACTGGGACGGAGGTCAGCAAGCCTATGGCCCTAGGGACAAGGGGCACAGATAGGCAATAGGCCCTGAACCAGTGGATCATCTGCTGGCAATCCTGAGGCATAGCCTTTGCAGACTTCCTGGGGTCAGAGTCAGCCCTGCCTATGTCAGGCTCCCAGGAGGCCTAGCACAGCGAGACAATTAGGACTCGTCCAGCACCCACTTGTCTCCAAAAAGCTCTGAACGACAACCCTTCCCCCCGCCCCACACACACACACACACAAAGCCTGGAGACTTCAAGGGAAAAGGGATGTGAAACAAGCCAGGTTGGGAAGGATCTGCCTTTGGTTTGAAGAAAGTTTCCTTCCTAAGAAAGGACATCAACCCTTCTTGATAGCTGACACCACACCACTACTCCCTTATTTAAGCCCAAGATCTCACCATTATCAAGACCCAGCCCTGTCAAACCCCAAGTGGAGACACAGGTAGTCACAGCCCGGCCAGGACCAGCTGGAGGGATCCAGACCTAGTTCTACAAGCTTTCCCAGGACCCTATGTCCTCTGGGGCAGCGGGAACTGTTTGGGAGCAGGGTTAGCCACAGGGCACCCTCTGATCAATCAAGCACTTGTTTCTCTCCACAACCTGCCTCCACCTTCCTAACCAGAGATTCAGTCCCCAACACCCAACCAAGGGCCCATCCTCCTCCTCTTTGGGCCCCTGAGTCTCCTGACCTGGTTTGCCATTTTGCTCTGTCCCATGAACTCATGAGGTGACTTGGTCCACCAAATTTGACTTTGAACACACAGGATCCATTGCTGACGCATCCATATCTACTTGAGTATGAATTCCAAAGTCAGCCATAGTTCCTGGGGGCACAGCTGTACAAAAGCTCCTGCCTGCCTATCCCACTCTGCATAGGACCTCCCTATTCAGATAGGCATGTGATTCAGATGGCTGCCTTTCCAGTAGGAGACAAATGGCTGTGTCAACTCTGGTCTCCTGAGGCATCTCACTTCACGGTGGGGTTAAATGGCTTCTAGATCCTCCGCAGCTAAGTGTGAGCCCAGTGTGAGCCCAGTGTTCGCTTAAATTATGGCATTGCAGCAACTTGGATGCTGATCCCAGGGAAAGCAGGAGCAGCCCTGTGATCAAACGGCGTTAACAACGACATCCGCCGCACAGCATACGGAGCACACGCAAGGCACGTGAACCACTGAGCCAGCGCAATGAGATTTATTATAGGGTTGAGGATGGGGACACTCAAGTGTCTCCAGACAGTTAAGAGGTTTCTAAGTATAAACAATCCTCAGACTGCTGTGGTAGCTTGGATGAGAACGGCTCCACAGGCTCCTGTGTTTGATCCTTGGTTCCCATTGGTGGAACTGTGTAGGAAGGTTAGGAGGTGTGGCCTCATTAGAGAGGTGTGTCCCTAGGGGTGGGCTCTGAGGGTCCAAAAGCTCATGCTATTTCCAGTCAGCCTAGGCACCAACCCCTACCTCCACTTACCTCCTGGTCGCTGTTTTGACATGTAAGTTCTCAGCTATGCTCCACTGCCGTGCCTGCCTGCCTGCCTGCCATGCTTCCTGCCTTGACGGTCAGGAACTGCACTATCTTCTGGAACTGTGAGCTCCAAGTCAGATGATTTCTTTCACAAGCTGCCTTGGTCGTAATTCTATTCCTGTTCATAGGACAGAAAAGTAACTAAGATAACAGTGGTGGGCAAAGGCCACTAGAAGCCACTCTGCCCTAACTCCCACTTCACAGGTAGGAACGTGAAGGCCACGC
Source organism: Tokudaia tokunoshimensis (assembly GCA_036184795.1). NCBI lineage: Eukaryota > Metazoa > Chordata > Mammalia > Rodentia > Muridae > Tokudaia > Tokudaia tokunoshimensis. The sequence goes on along the minus strand of BTHU01000020.1, from coordinate 51,382,165 downwards.
AGATCTGTTCCCTAGGCTCTCACCACACCCTGGGGTTGCAATCACTCCTGTTCTGTGGAATCCCAACAAGCAGCTGGTCTCTGCCCTCAGGCAGCCCCAGAGGAAACACCCATCTGCCAAGCCTTGGGCCAGGGACTGTGTGTGCTCTTTAGACCCAAGGCTGTGACACCAAGTGATACACAGTACGGGAACCTGCTGGTGATGGGAGTGTGGCCACTGCAGGATTCCAGGACTCGTTGCTTCCTTCTCAGAGTTCCATGTCTGCACTCACTTCTCAGTGGTAAGCAGGCAACAGGACAGGAGGGATGGGCATTAAGCGGCAGCAGCAGCCCCAGCAAGCCCACACTCCGGTTCTGGCTTCGATTCCTGGCGACATCATCTATTTTGAGCATGAGACGAGCTTGCTAATTCCAAACGAGCCAGCTTTAAAGGCAGACTACAAACGAACAGCAAGCATGCTGTGAAGCCGTGACAGCACCCCAAACATCCCCATTTCCTGGGGGGCTTGGGCAGAAGCACAGGACCAGTTCATATGGGCTGCAGGCTTCAGAAAGGGATCTTGCTGGAGACTCCTCCTGACTCAAACACATGCCAGGGTAGGTAGCTGTGACCATGCAAGGCCACTAGCTATCTCTGGGGGGCTTCTCGTGAGCTGAGAAGATGACTCAGCTCGAAAAGTTTGAACCCCAGAATTCATGAAAAAAAGCCAGGCTGGTGGCCCATAAGTGCTGGGGAGGTGGAGACAGGTAGATTCCAGAGTCTTGCTGCCCGACTGACACGCTCCAGATCCCAGTGAGAGACCCTGTCTCAACAAAGTGATACTGTCTAGTTCCTCTAGTGTAGAGGAAACCACATTCCTGCTTCCACGTGCCCGTACCCACAGACCCACCCACAGTCAATGGGTGGGAAGGGGGCTGTGGGAAACAGCTGCACCTGTGGCCAAGAACTAACTCCACAGACACTAGAAAGAATTCGGTGGTCAGGCCTGTAGCCAGCAGATTGGCCGTGAGCAGCTACAGGGACGGCAAGAAGAGCTGTGTGTGGAGCATCCACTCCACCGCGCCGACCTCCCCATCACAGCTCGTGCCGGGGCTGCCGGACCCTCACAGGGCGCTGCAGTGAGGGACTCCGTCTGAACTCATCGACACAACTTGTGTTTTGTGCCGCATAAGCAGTGCTGCAGTACCGAGGAATGAGTTATAGCACCAATAATTCACACCTCAAAGATGTTCCCACATCCAGCAGCGTACGCGGGGCAGACGACAAATCGTTCTCATGGAGTCTAAACAGAGCACATCGCCCAGGAACATCACAGCCCGTCGCAAGGAGCTCAAATACATGCCATTCTTCAAAATAGAAGGGCCTTTCGTCATGAATTTTTAAATCAAGCTATTGACAACCTCTCAAAGCCTAAGGAGAGCCTGGCATGTGAGGAGAGGAATTGACACACCGGATCAGCTGGGCAGAGCGCACACTGGGATGGGAGGGGAGACTCTCATCCCCGCAGAGACCCTCTTCCCAAATAGGAGGAGTCTGCAGTCCTGCCTCAACCCTCAACGGGAGGCCTCTGCTTACCAAATCTTCCCAGACTCAATAGTTCCCTCTACCCTGAGGAGTGAGAGACTCCGTCTGCACTCCCCCACCAGGATCTGAACCTGCCGTCAAGCTGTGGCTGCAGGGATGGCTTATATGTGGGAACAAGGTCAGCCCTAAACACTTTTCTCCTCGTCCACAGTTCTGAGGGGCAGAGGGCTGATCTACAGAATACCAGACAGTGACCTGTGCTGCAGAGAGAACAGCAGCCCCTGAGGACCTACAAGGTGAGAGCCAGAACTATGCCTGTTCAGAGGCCACGCCTACCACAGCAGGAAGAGCGCCTCCTCCTAATTATACACACCTTCCCCTTTCCCTGAGTCTACTTCACACCCACTCCTCTCCAGAGCTCAGTGTTCCCATCTGCTCTCATCTGGCTTCAGCCACCCAAGCAGCAAACTCGGCCCCATCCATCTGACCCTTCACCCTCTCGGGTGGCTCTGCTGAACACCTCACGCACCAACCCTGCACCTGACCCAGCCGTTTCATAGCGTGTGTAGGCATGTGACTCCATCTGGTTGAGCACCAGAGAGGCCACCATCCCGCCCAGCACCTGTCAGCTTGGTCCCTGAAACAAGAAAGTAGGGAAACCAAGAGGAAAGAGAGATGAAACCTCTTCTAGAAGGTGAGCCACGTAGCCCCAGCCTCGGAGACACAACATGCAGAGCAGATGTTAATGCCAAGAGCAGTTTATCCATTTAGACAGAAGCTGGGCACCTGGTTCTAAGCTCCGGGTGTCATCAGACACTTCGCCTCCTACTCTTTACACCCAAACAGTGTTCTCCAGTTGAGGCAGCTACTGATCCCTTTAACACACGGCTCTCTTGCTGCTCACCAAAACCTCCAATGTCCAAGCCCTGGACAGACTTAGGCTCTGTCAGCACTTCTGACACTCCCGATTGGTGTAACAAACACGGCAGAATACAAGATTGAACACAGGACCTTGGCTCAAAGGCTCCTAGCACAGCAAGCCCCTCCTCTCCTCATTCCATCTGCCTTCGATTTAAAACATGTTATAATCTCAAACTCAAGCGAAACCGCTGGCGCTCTCAGAGGAGGGTGACTTGCAGACTGTGAGGTGGACTCGAGCAGTGCCTGACGCTCCTCCGTGTTCCGCGTCTTCCTCCGTTACACACAGGCTAGAGACTCATACCTAGTAGCTTGCAGGCTCCATTTGACCTCTGACCTCTAATGGCTTCTGTCTTTTCCTCCACCGCAGTCCCAGGCCGCCAGCAGACATGACCATTTGGGTCAAATGCTAAGGACAGAGAAGGTTGGCTCAGGACATAACAGGTTACGGGTTACAGGTGGGTAACCTCAGCCAGGAGGGCAACATCTAGGAGTCTGGCTGAGAACAGTTCACACGGATAGCGGAAGAGTGATCTCCTAGTGTGAACAGCAGGCTGTGTCTAGCCACCTGGCACCAGACCTTAACCAGCCTGTCCACCCCCCAACCAAAATAACCTGGGTACTTGAGAATAGGACCAGATATTCAGACCCAACCGACTGCTCTATCCTGTAACAGAGTGAACCCCCACCCGATGAGACCTGAGTGCAGACCACACAACTCTGGCACCACTGTGACTGTGGACACTATTCGAAGAGTTCAGGCCAAAGGAAGCAGGGGGCTCTGATCACATCCCATCTCCAATGGCCTGAAGGAACTGAGCGTGTTCTGAACCACTGAGAAGGCATGCCCTCACTTAGTATCTCTGAAGGCCACGCACCGGCAGCTGGTGACAGCTCCTGCCACGTCCCACCAAGGCTGCTTCTGAGCATGACTCATGTCATGGGCAGATTTTCGAAGTCCTGCTTGCAGTTTTTTCAGCTTCTTCATGGTATGTGGTATATGACAAGGAGAAACACTGGCTTGTTACATGCCTGGAGTGACACAGCTGGGGTCATAGCTCCTTTAGCTCTTGGGTGCTGGTGTCTTCCTCTTCCCTGTTTCCTTGTATAAGACAAAGTTAGAAACAGAAATAATGGGAAAAAAACTCCAAGAAGTACCTGGCTGGCCTTGGACTTCATTTGACTCCATCTGAATCAGAGCTCTGGTGACAGTCACTGTGTTTGTTTGGGTTTTGTTTTTTTGGCTGGCTGGTTGGTTGGTTGGTTTTAGACAGAGTTTCACTATATAAGTTTGGCCTGTCTCAAAGTCATTAGGTTGAGGTCAACATGAGACCAGGTTGGCCTCAAACTCAGAGTTCAGCCGTCCCATGCCTCTCAAATGCTGAGATTAAAGGTGTTTGGCACCACACCCACCTATCTCTGCTGCTTAAAGCTAAGGCAGCTTGTGAGGAGTCCAGAGTATAGTGAGCAGAAATTCTCTCATCACTGAAGACTGGACCATGCAGAGAAGGTCATCTGGGGGCCCTGAGTTCACCATAGAACCAGAAGAACAAAGAAACTATAATGGCATGATGTTTTTATTTTCAGAATGCCCAGTGGTGTGGTTTATGACTTGGTTTCATATCGTGCCTGTCAAGTGTACAGGCCATTTTCAGCGCTAAGAGTCTAACAAAACTGTGACCACAAGGCTAATATAGAACAAACCCAAAAATAGCAGTTAAAACCCACCTGTGGGGCTAGAACACAGTGCAGCTGACAGAGCATTTGCTTAGCACATATGAATCCCTGGGTTCCATTCCCAGCACTGCATAAACAGGGGATGGTGGCATAAGCTTGTAATTCCAGCACTTGGTAGCTAGAAGAAGTAGGATCAGAAGTTCAAAGTCACCCTTAGCTGGATAGCAAATTCAAGATCAACTTGGGATACAAGTCTGGGGCAGGGGTGGAGGGGGGGCATTTCTATGACCTGCCATACAGGAAAAGAACACAGCCCTCCTGAGGCTTTATAAACAATGTAGTTTTTTCCTTCTATGAACAGAAGAAAACCAGGAAAAGAGGTCTATTGAGCAAAGTAAGGTTCATCTCCACAGGCCTCTAGCATGAGAATGTCACTGGGAACAAGAAGAAAAGGCAGGACCAGAAACCAAAGGTGCGATTGACAAGGCTCAGATGTGTGTGTGAGTCACACGCTCAGGCAGGATGGTGTGAGTCATTAATCTTCAGACCCTGGAACGCCCACAGAGACCCAAGCATCAGCGGTGCCCACTGTGGTGAGTCCTAAGCAGTACACCATGTTGGTGCCATCAGCCATATGACGGAAGCTCCCGGGAGAGATGGCCCTGAAACTAAAATGGCTGTGGCAATCAATGGCATGTTCACTGTTGGAAAGTTCCGGCATTCACCCACAGCCAAGAGCCGTGGACACAGAGCGGTCAAGCTTGGTAACTTCATTTTGACCAGAAATTCACAGAGGAAGAAAACAAGCCAAGCAACAACCAGAACTCCAACCTGCTCCGAACAGGACAGCATCAGCCAAGACAAGAGGCAGACCCATGCTCCCAACAGTGTCCTTGGAGATCCACATTTCTGCAAAGGCACACACTGCCCAATCCTCTGACAAGTCGTCCCTGGACACACCTCCCCAGGGCAAGTCCAAATGAGCTGCTACTGATGAGAGACATGGGGCATCTCAGCCACCCAAGATGACTATGAGCAACAGCCTACAGAGACAAGATGCCAGATCCTGGGTACAGATGCCAACACTCAGGAATGGGGCAGACATAAATATTCATCATATGTGTGCAGAGTCCTCTCCCCCAAAAACATAGAAGCACACACCATGGCTTCATAGCTTATTCATCAGCATTACCCTCAATACGAATAACGAATTCATGTTAATAATAGCAGAGACCTTTAAAAGTGCTCTGGAGGAAAACACAGCCACATGTCCATGCACGCATACTCCTGCATGCTGACTGTACAACCATGACTCCAGGCCTCCTACTCTCAGGAGGGAAACTGTGTTAAGAAGTATGGCTAGAGTAAAGGAAAATGAAATCATCAACTTTGCGGGTAAACGGATGTTACCAAGAATGACTGTAATGAGTGAGGCAGCTCAGACTCATAGAGACAAAGGTTACACGTTCTCTCTCAGCAGAGCTCCTGGCTCCAAAATTTTCTGATGTGAGTACATAAATATTCTGGAGTAACTGCAGGAGCCAGGAAAGTAGAGAGACCCATTGCCAGGTGGAGGTGGGAGCAACAGAGAGGGGACTAGCAGGGTACAGGCGACATGAGGGGGAAAGGAGCAGCTCTACTTAGGGAGGAGGGGGAACATACAATACAGTAGGAGGAGGGGGGAACATACAATACAGTAGGAGGAGGGGGGAACATACAATACAATAGGAGGAGGGGGAACATAAAATACAGTAGGAGGAGGAGGAACAAAAAATACAGTAGGAGGAGGGGGAACATAAAATACAGTGGGAGGAGGGGGAACATAAAATACAGTAGGAGGGAGGGGGGAACATAAAATACAGTAGGAGGAGGGGGAACATAAAATACAGTAGGAGGAGGGGGAACATAAAATGGCAGAAAGAGTGTCTGAAAAATTTATAAGGAATCTACCTAAAACACCTAATACCCCTCTCTCTGCTCCCTCTCCCTCTATTCCCCCCTTCCCCCCTCTGTGTGTGTGTGTGTGTGTGTGTGTGTGTAAAATAGTTTAAATGAAGTTGTCCCATCTGAGATGACAGTGCTCCTCCCTAGAGCCCAAGATCACCTAACAAAAACCCCAGCAGCAGGCCTTTTACTCCCCAAACATTATAGGCTATTGCTACTGTACCCTAGAAGTGGAAGTTAAGTCCCAATTGCTGAAGACACCACCACACTTCAGACACAGAGCACAGGGACCCCTGAACTAGGACTGACCTGAAATGTCCCTCCTTAAGGACTAGTTCTCATGGTACCAGAAGGTGCCCTGAAAGCTTCTAAAGGGCCGAGCCAACCAACAGTCCTACCCAGCTACAACACGCAGGAGCCACAGCTAGCATGGTACAACGACTCTAAGGAGACAGTGGTGGCATGGGTTACCTTGGTAGAAACCAACAGCTCTTTAAATGGGCTTAAGACCTGCTCAGCAAGAGAGAAATCACGCCTAGTACTGGAAACCTAGCCAACTACCAGAACTAGTGAAGACACGGCTCTTAGAGAACCTGCTACTGTATAAGCCATCATAATCTCTTAATACATTCTAAATATTCCCTGTATCCACAGTTAAATGTAGTCATTGTCCTTTACCAAGGAAACTTCTCTGTGCAATAGATGAAGACTATTATAGGAAACCACAACCAATCAAAGTACAGAGTAGCGGAGTCCAGTCCCGATGGATACATACATCTACAATGTAACTTCTGCCTAAGGCTCAGGAATCATTGCTGAAAAGAGGGCAGAAAGGCTGTAAGAGCCAGGGGAATGGGGACTTTGCTGTGAGGTTGTGTCTCCTAGGAATGTCAGAAGCTACACCCATAGAGTCTCCCCAACAGAACTGCCTGGGCCTGAGCTGAACAAGAACAATAGACAAGCTAAAGTGGATGGGGTGGGGCACAGGGCCTCAACCTACACAAAGAACTATGGGGAAATGAAGAAAGCTGAGAGCAGGAGAAATAGTCCTCCCCAGGGTGGAGCACGCCAACTGGTGATTCAATACCAAACGGTCAGCCCTGAAAACACACACAGGTAACAAAATACAGACTGAGTGGGTTGTATTTATGTGTTTATGAATATACACAATAACAGTGAACAAAAAAGACCACAAACTTGAAAGGGAACAAGGAGGGGTAGGTGGGAGGGTTTGGAAGGGATGAAAGGGAATGGAGAAATAATGTAAACTACATTATAATCTCAAAATGAAAATAATGTTGAAGAAGTCCATCTAGAAATGCCAGGCAGAGGAAAAAAGCAGCAAGGGGCAGAAACAGGTACAAAGAGTAGTCACTACCCGTCGGCCTCAGGCTTCTTACCTAGACCCTAACCCTCTAGTCAGCAAAGAACAAACACCTTTGATGGAAAGCTGTAGAGTCTGCTCTTCCAAATAACAGCAGATCAGGTTCCCTAATTGAAGGAATGTGCCCAGGAGAAGCACCCTCTCTGCACCACGGCTGGAGGTGCTATGTTAAAAGTTTGTGAGGAATACCACACTCCACAATTCCCACAACCACCATCATTTGCTTCACAAATGTTCAGGAGGCCACCATTCTGCTCAGGAACTCAGGTGCATGCTTGGCCACAGGCCCAGGTCTGAAGTCAGCACCCCTTTTCAGCTTTTGCTAGTTCCCCTCACCATGGGTGTCTCAGTGAGAGTTTCTACTGCTGTGAAGAGACACCATGACCATGACAGCTCTTACAAAGGAAAACATTTACTAGGGTCTGGCTTACAGTTTCCGAGGTTGAGTCCATTATCATCACAGTGAAAAGCACAGTGGTGTGCAGACAGACATGGTGCTGGAGAGGTAGTTTTGAGTATTACATCCGAATCGACAGGCAACAAAGAGAGAGAAACACCGAGCCTGGGTTAAGCCTCAAAATCCACCTTTGTGACACACCTCCTCCAACAAGGCTTCATCTCCTAATAGTGCTGCTCCTTAAGCCTATGGGAGCCACTTTCATTCAAACCACCACAATGAGTGTTAGTGAGTTCTTGATGACACTGAACTCCTAGAGCCATCAGGAGGCTTAAGCCTTGGATATAAACAATGACTAGTGCAAATGATGGCTCTCAATCTCTCCCTGTGACTCTCCTCTGGAGGAGGGGCAGACACATGAAGAGACAGTCACTCACCTTCAGGAAAGTCTGAAAGAAACACCTGTCAAGACTAGAGTGGACACAAGTATCCAGCAGCAAAACAAAGCCCTGCCACATCGATCCTTGCCAGGGCTCCTGTGGCTAGCACTGGCCAGCACCTTCTTACGGGTTGGCACCGGGCTACCTACACAGATTTGGTTCTGTTAGCATCTGTTCTAAGTCAGGAGAGCTGGCCCACAGATACTATGCCAGTATAGTTCCAAGTGGGATCCAAGGATCTGCCTGAATCCCGTGTGCTCGCAACAGGCATGCAGAGGACCACTACTCTGGATGAAAGAAGAGAAGCAAAGGCAACAGCTGGCCTGGTGCCCAAGGAGGACACAGGTAAGTCCATGTGGCTACCACCTGTTTCTCATGGCTCTGGGAATGATCACAGAAGACACAACACAGGGCAACAACACCAGGTGTTTAAGTCTCAGGGATGCTCCCAGAGGCTTTGGCGAAAAGGTCTTTAACTAACCTGAAACAGTTTAACAGTTTCCTCCTAGATTGAAACATTCTAGCCTGCAAGGAAGCTCTTTAAACAGAAGAGTAAACAACTAAAAGTATTTTCAGAAAATACCTGAAACTGACCAGATTCTCTAGGTCCCTCCCTGATAAAAGTAAGCAATAAAAGCCGAGCTGCGAAGACAACTCTGGACCAGACAAGCTGCTTAGAAGCAGAAACCAGCTGACCTGCCTGGCAGAGAGTTAGGCCAACTGAGGAGCCTAGAAAGCTCACTCTAATCTGTTGAGCTGCCTGCAGACAATGCAGTGTGCTCCAGGTTCCCAGCCTTGTGAGCTGTCATCCATGCCTGGGTGGGCCTTGGTGATGCAGTTGTTTTGACTCATTTCTGCACCTGGAAGTAACCCCAGTAAAACATATTGGTTCACCAAGCTAGACTTCGGTGTGCTTTGGTCCACTGTGTGTTCCTTATGTGGGGTGTGTGTTCTGGTCCACACAGGTCTTCATTTGTAAGCCCCTTAGCCTAAACGGCTCAGCCAGTAAAGGCACTTGTTGTACAGATCTGATGACCTGAGTTCATCCCCAAAACATATACAAAGGTAGATGGAGAGAACTGACTCACAACTTGTCTGTCTGTCTCTCTCTGTCTCTCTCTCTCTCTCTTTCTCTCTCTCTCTCTCTCTCTCTCTCTCTCTCTCTCTCTCTCTCTCTCTCTCTCACACACACACACACACACACACACACAGTACCCCGACCATAATATACTCACTTATACAAGAACAATAAGAAGGGGCTGAGGAGATGGCTCCTTAGGTTAGAGCACTGACTACTCTTCCAGAGGACCCTGGTTTAATTCCCAGCATCTACATGGCAGTTCACAACCATCTGTAACTCTAAGGGTCCCCCAACACCTTCTTACCACCACAGGCACCAGGAACACATATGTACAGACATACATGTAGACAAAATACCCACACACATAAAGTAAGACAAAAAGAATTTATTTTTTTTTAAAGAGCTGAGGAAGTCATTGGAAGTTTTACTATAACTGAAGGGTGGGAGCCAAGACAGCATCAGCTGGACAGTGTAGGTGACAACCAGGGGACCTAACCTGGGGAAGGAGTTTGGAAAGCGGCTAGTGTGTGTAGAAGAGTTAGAGGGGATAGTCAAGGAAAGGATCCCCCGAGGAACAGGGCTCCAGTCTCTAGGAGACCATGGAAGAACATGAGTGACAAGCCCGCCTCGTGACTGTGAGCCACAGGGTTTAGTGCCCAGTTGGCATTGAGAAATAGTGATGCAGGGAGGGAGGGGCATGGCTTCCACTTAGAGCACCGAGTCCCGATGGGTGGAGGCACCATGTGAAACGCCAAGCGGATCAGAGGCCAGCCCTTTCCAGGATGGAGTGTGTGACAGTTAACTACCCTGGGCACAGGTCAAAGTCACAGGTACCAAAACCTGACTTGCTCTGACAGACACCTATGCGTTATCACTGGGGGACAGGGGAGACCAGTTCACACCCTTCCCGCAGAGTCCTGTGACATAATATATACACTGGCACGCTGGCAGGGTGTAGACAACTGCGACTGCCTTCCACTCCTCATGCCTGCTTTGGTAAGGGCCATGCTGTGCAGCAGGACTAGCACTGAGGCCAGGAGCCCAGCCTGAGCTACCTGGGCCTGACTCTGGGCACTGCCCATCACGCTTCCCAGCCCTCCTGAAAGGAAAGGGCAGCAGCAAATGTCAGTTACACCTGGTGGCGGCGCTCAGAACGGTCTAGCTGGGCCACGTGCGCAGAAGTAGAAGGGACAGTGGGCCAGATAGGAAGAAGCATCAGGCCACCTAGCAGTCCAGCATGCTCTTCATGGTGCGTCCTGTTCCCTGTTCAACAAGAGTCTCCTGCCTCACAGCAGTCTGAGGCAAGAGCAGCAAGGCCAGGGAGGCAAAAACCTGGGGATGAACCACTGCATCCCTGAACCTCACTGAGAAATTTACATTTGGATAATTCCTCCACAGTGGGCTGTTCTGAGGTCACCAGGTAACACAGGAGACAGGCAGACTAAAGTGCCCCAGCCAGGCATGGCAGGAAACTGATAGAAATATGATTTGTTTTTGTTTTTGTTTTTCAAGACAGGGTTTTTCTGTGTAGCCTTGGCTGTCCTGGAACTCACTCTGTAGACCAGGCTGGCCTCGAACTCAGAAATCCCCCTGCCTCTGCCTCCCAAGTGCTGGGATTAAAGGCGTGCGCCACTACTGCCCAGCTAGAAATATGATCTTGACAGATGTCTAACAACCTGTCAAGGCCCGAGAGCCTGATGGCCAGGGCTAGAGTGAAGCAGGTCAGGACCTACAACTGTCGCTGAAGTTAGCTTTGCACCAAAAGGAAGCCTGTGTGAACTCCAGCCTGTCTTAGAATGGGGCAGAGATCCAGGCTTAGTTAGCACAAGGTTGATGGCCTCATGTCTGACATGCAAGGGGACCCAAGGTCTTTGTCCACTTGCCTCTCTCTGTAAGTCAGACATCCGGCTCGTGCTGCCTTTACTCTGCCGAGTGAGAAAGGCACAGGACAACTTGCGTCTGTGCATACGCTGAGACTTAGGCACCTTCCGTGCTCTGGGCTGCACATCATATGCTAGCCCTCCCCAAGGGCCCCACCCAGAGACAGTGACTTCTTCCATCCCACCAGGCATAACGTGCCTGTGCACTGCTCCCTGGGCCTCTGAAGACAAGATCTCAACCGTGAGCATCTGACACAGGGAAGGCCTACGGGCACCATCAGAGGCCAGAGACCTTTCTGGCTCCCAGCCCTCTTGGTAACGATTGTCCCATCGATTGCCCAACACGTCACACAGCGGCTGTGCCAAACTCACGAACAGACTGTACCCATGCTGCTTTGCGGCTTCACGGTGCTGGAATTCTGGACCCAGGAAGGCCAGCCACAGCCTCTCCTCACACACCTAGGCATGGCAGCTATATACCCTGTAGCCACAGACACAGCCTAGGTGCAGTGCTGCAAGCGCGGTGCAAACCAGGTTACTGAGCTGACACAGACGACCGTCACTCTCCTTACTTGAACTGCCCTCAACCCCCCAAAAAAGCTCAAAGGTCTCTGTTTAACTCGTGTAAGAAAAGAGCAGATCCCAGCCCAGAAAGGGCCCCCTCAGAGCAGAGTTCCTGCACCTAACACCTACGCCGACCGCCCCGCTTCTCCCCCTCCACCACATCCGAGCGACTCAGCCTAAGGACGAGCACAAAGCACAAATGCTCTCCGACCCGAGACCCTGACGACAGAATCTACGCGCTTGACACCCCATGACTCAAGTCCTGCCCGTTAGCAGTCATCCACATCTGCATGACATGTGCTCCCTTTGCAGATGGGCAGAAGCCCATATTAAATTGGGCTCGTGGGTTTCCTCCTCCAGGAGGTTCAGTCCAGGCTGAGAAGCTAGACCGGGGACAGGCAGATACAAGATCTGTGCAGAAAACACCTCCACGGAAAATGTGGCAGAGCCGCTCACCTGAGGCACAGAACCAGATCACTAGGCTGTAGTGGCCCAGGCTGACCCCAGGCCCCGGCTCCTGGCAGCCTTCCTGCCTCTCAGGGAAGTGAGATGCCCTCCTACCCCAGGCCCCCTCCTCAGCTTACTCCGTGCTGGGTTGTTTCACTTGAAACCAAGAGGCCGTAAAAGGGAGACCCATCTAAAACGGACAAAAGGAGCTTTATGGCGTGTGCATCTTGGCTTTGGGGAGCAGGGACAGGCAGTGCATCCTGCAGCCAGCACGGGTCCAGAGCCCCAGATTCAGGTGACCCAGCCTTTCCTCCACAGGAAGGTCTTCCATTCTTCATCTTGCATAAATTTCCTGAGTGAAACAGTTTTCATTTTAAGAGGCTTTAGTTCCAGGCAGCCTGACAATTAATTTAATCCAACAAGCTAATCAAACCGAGAAGCATAACAGCAAACATTTCCATTCGAGTGCAGGCACTGGGACTTAATGGAGTGGAGGAGGGGAGGCAGGACTAAAGGATCTCTGGTGATTTCTGCAGGAAGAGAAAGTCAGCTCACTAAGGCTTCTGAGCAAACACTCGGTGGCCAGGCTGTCTCTGGGGAGTTCACCGGGAATGTTAGTACATGCATGCAAACACATGTCACATGCACATATCAATATGAGCATACACAAATAGGTCTGTACATGTATGCCATATTATGTGCACAACATGTACTAGGGTATATTGTGGACACACATGAAATACATGAACATGTGTTCGAGCACAAATGGGAGTAATGAACATGTATGCATACACGTATGTAAATACACCAATGCATGCCACATGTGATTAGCCACGAACATACATGTTCATGCACAAACATACACACATTTCCACTTGGAACCAAATGCAAATGCATGTTTAGTGTGCATGCGTTTGTGAATGTGCACAGTACATACATGTGTACATGTATGCATTCCCACATGTCAAGCATGGCTACTCCTGCTTCACTATAGTTTGCCTGGTATAGGTGCTATTTATACTTATAGGAAGGAACCTGAATCCTCAAAGGCCTGGCAGGGATCTTGCAGTCCTTCCTAGCTGTCTAAGTCAGTAATGATTTCCTTGTCATTTTCAATTCATAGTCAATACAACCACATCTCTAGGGTTACTTTGCCACAGAAGTCTCCAGGAAAATATGTTGAAGATAAAAATACCAGAAAAAGTATAGCTGACTGAGAATGTCAGGCCCAAATACATGAGTACTCAAAACCCAATAAATAAAATACCAGTGAACAACTGACCACACAACCTCAGCATATGCCCAGCACTGTGCTCTCCTCCCGCACCCGTGCTCTCATCCATGCTCTCCTCCCGCACCCGTGCTCTCATCCATGCTCTCCTCCCGCACCCGTGCTCTCATCCATGCTCTCCTCCCGCACCCGTGCTCTCATCCATGCTCTCCTCCCGCACCCGTGCTCTCATCCATGCTCTCCTCCCGCACCCGTGCTCTCATCCATGCTCTCCTCCCGCACCCGTGCTCTCATCCATGCTCTCCTCCCGCACCCGTGCTCTCATCCATGCTCTCCTCCCGCACCCGTGCTCTCATCCATGCTCTCCTCCCGCGCCCGTGCTCTCATCCATGCTCTCCTCCCGCGCCCGTGCTCTCATCCATGCTCTCCTCCCGCACCCGTGCTCTCATCCATGCTCTCCTCCCGCGCCCGTGCTCTCATCCATGCTCTCCTCCCGCACCCGTGCTCTCCTCCCGCACCCGTGCTCTCCTCCCGCACCCGTGCTCTCCTCCCGCACCCGTGCTCTCATCCATGCTCTCCTCCCGCACCCGTGCTCTCCTCCCGCACCCGTGCTCTCCTCCCGCACCCGTGCTCTCATCCATGCTCTCCTCCCGCACCCGTGCTCTCCTCCCGCACCCGTGCTCTCCTCCCGCACCCGTGCTCTCATCCATGCTCTCCTCCCGCACCCGTGCTCTCCTCCCGCACCCGTGCTCTCCCCCCGCACCCGTGCTCTCATCCATGCTCTCCTCCCGCACCCATGCTCTCCTCCATGCTCTCCTCCCGCACCCGTGCTCTCATCCCACACTGGGCCCTCATGCAAGGCCAGTCAGCCCACTTAGTGTCACATGTGGAACAGAGTGCAGGGGCCAGGTATGAACACAACAGACCGTGTCCTGCCCTGGAATGACACTGGGCTTCCCAGTCCTTGGTGTTAGTGACGGCCACTGTGATTTAGACAAAAGTGGCCTTGAATGTTGTCTCATCTTCAGGGCACACTGTGGAGACAGGGATGCATTTCACCCCAACACATGGCAAAAACACAATCGGGAAGGGAGGCAGGAATCACAAAAATTAAAACCACCAAAATGTCTTCTCAGTGACTTGTAAGCTGAACTGAGATAGAAGGGGGCGTGCTTGAGGAAGCGACCCTCCTCTTCCTTGACCTGCAACTACGGAACATGACTGTCACTCTCAGCAGACCTGGAAGACACCACAGAGTTCTCTCTGTTGTCGGTAACATACAGGAAGGACACACAGAAACAGGACACAGGCCCTGTACCCACTGCAGTGAGCACCAATAAACCTGAAGGATGATCATCTGCCCCCAGCCGCTTCCTAAAAGGGGGGCTCCAGCCCCACTAGCACACATCTCTGTGGGCCCTGGCACCTCCCTCCTCCCCAGTCACCCCGGCCGTAACGACAGCAGCTAGGCTTCACATCGGCAGCCTGTGCTCAGGGCTTTCTCCATGGCCCATCCTGTGGCCTCTGTCCTCTACACAGACATCACTACCCAAACCACATCCCCCTCCCTCCCTGCTGTCTTCAAACACACCTCCTGCTTCTTCCTGACATCACCATCCTCCTCTG
Source organism: Tokudaia tokunoshimensis (assembly GCA_036184795.1). Lineage (NCBI taxonomy): Eukaryota > Metazoa > Chordata > Mammalia > Rodentia > Muridae > Tokudaia > Tokudaia tokunoshimensis. The sequence goes on along the minus strand of BTHU01000020.1, from coordinate 51,367,052 downwards.
AGAAGCCATTCCCCTCCTACAAGTACACACACACAGCCCGGTGTGTCTGGGAAGCTTCCTGCTTGCCCTTCACGTGTCAAAAAGCCATTACTATCAATGACAGAGCAAAGCGCAACCTTTTCTAGCTTCCTTAAAACAGTGTCCTCAAGCTGGGTGACAGGTGTACAATCATGCTAATTTGGGAGGTGGAGACAGGAGGTTTAAGGATAGCACCAGCTATCCAACCTGGGCTACCTATCACAAAAAAAAAAAAAAAGAAAGAAAGAAAGAAAAGAAAAGTCAAAATTGGCTGGAGAGATAGCTCCGTGCGGGGGGAGGGGGAAGTGCTTGCTATGAAAGCAGAGGCCCTGTGTAAATACCAGAACCCACACTGAGCAAGACTGCAGGTTCCCTGACAGGTGTGAAAACATGGATCCTGGGAGCTCACTGCTCAGACAGCCTAACCCAAACAGCAAGCTTCAGGCTCAGTGTAAGACCCTGTCTCAAAAGCTAAGGCGGAGAGCAATCGGGAAAGGCGCCCACACCCTCTCCTGGCCTCTGCCTGCTCATACATGCCTGCACACCTCCATACTCACACACACACACATGTAACATGCACATGTGCATACATGCCTGCACACCTCCATACTCACACACACAAACATGTAACATGCACATGTGCATACATGCCTGCATACCTCCATACTCACGTGCACGCACACACACACACACATAACATGCACACGTGCATACATGCGCACATACACAACATCAAAATCAAAACAAAACGAAGCAGATAGTGTTCTCTGTGGACAACGTGGTGGCACAGAGCTGTAGGATTAGCATCCCGGACTAGCGAATGCAGCAAACCGAGGAGTGGCTATGGCTCAGCAGTCTAGGACCAGAGGAAACCTCACTGTCTCTCGGCAACCAACTTCCTGTCTCACACACCCTTCCACCCCCAGCAGGAGGACTGCTGTTCGCAGGGCTCCCCTTTGCCTGGAGGGAAGACACTGAAGTTCCCCAGCATGCTCTGCTAGCTGATAAACGCTGGCAGGCGGCACCAGGAGCCACTGGGTGCCAGCAGCCCTGCGCTGGGGTAGGTAGGACAAATAGTAAGGTCAAGACACCCTCAGCCTTGGCCTCAGGGTGCATGGGAGGCTTCCTGCTGCTCCCCATGATCCAGAAATGGCAGCATCCAAGAACGTCAGTGACCACAATGACAACTAGAATCTTCAGCAGTACAGTAAGCCACGGGCTCTTCAGATGTGGTGCATATGGACACTGCCAACCTCTTCCGAGTGGAGAACAAGAGTCGGGGGCCCAGGCAAGGCCAGGCTTGAGGCCTACAAGGCTGTAAGTGAGCACATCCAATGAGACACTGGTCTCTAGTTGCAGGGCCATCTGTCCCAATATCCAATTGGGATCCCATGCTACGAAAATCTGAAGCGAGAAATCTGTAAGGGGCTGTAGGAGGGCACAAGGGGGCTTCTCGCCACCCGGTGAGAGAGCGAGAGCAACAGAGAACCACAGAAGGCAGGGACCCCCGTGCACCGCTCAGGCTTCCCGCCCAGTGGTCCAGCCGCAGGAGGGTTTGCTAATCTAGATGCTAACCTCCAAACCCATCCAGACTCACTGAGGAGAGAAACAGGAGGGAAGTGGTTACATGGGCGGCTGCTAGGGACAGTGTGAGAGAAAGTTCTTCAGCAGTAGAGGGGAAACTGGCCACTGCACACTCCCCCGTCCTGTGTTCTTGTGTACATCCTTCCTCGTATGTATCATCTCTAGTTTCGCTCATCATACGCAGAACTCACACGTGCCAGGCACATGAAGATGTCACCTTCAAAAGTGAGGAAGTGGGGGAAGACTTTAGTAAAGCCTGCTGAAAAGTGGGAGGGCTTGGGTTCAATCCCTGTGTGGAAGAGATGGATTGGGGGCTGCAGGGATGATTCAGCAGTTGAGGACTCATGCAGAGGCTAGACTTCAGTTCCCAGCACCCATGCTGTGTGGCTCGAAACCATCTTCAGCTCCAGGGGATCCAATGCCCTCTGGTGACATCTTTGGGCACCCATACACATATTCACATACACACACTCAGGTGTGTAACAAGTCACAAGTCCTTGACATGTACTAGGCAGGTTCCCAGGGCTTAGCCTTGGTCCATCTCCTCCCACGGCCAGCCAGTCTGGCCTACTTGGTGAGTTCCGGGCCAGTGAGAGATTGTGCCCCATCCCCCACCCAAAAATAGAACAGTTGGGGAGTGACTGGCATCAGAGAAACAATCTGAGGTTGTTCACACATGTGCACATACACACATGCACAAATCAGCATGCACAAACAAAGGACACACATCCTAGGCTGTCTTCTTCCGGAGTTCTTTCAAGTGTCTGACAGGAACTGTTCTTTGAGGATCATCCCTGCTACCTCATGGGGTAACCGACCAACTTGGCAGAGCTCAGCTGAGTTCCTGTGGTGTAGCCTGACACAGCCTGCCTTCCATGTGGATCTTGGTGCAGCATCCCATTCTCGGGCAGACCAGGAGCTCTGCCATGGGGTCTGTCTGAACATTATCCTAGCACCCCTCACAGAGTAGCATTCGCCTTTGTACTTGCACAAATACGGGGACCCAGGAGACAACTCAGAAACCCAAGTTGAGCTCCTGGCATGACCACCCCTAACACGTAGCTTCACCACCACCACCACCCCCCCACCTCCCAAGCAGCAGCCACATCCTGCTTCTGTCTTCTCCAACCTTTACTGCCTCAAGTCTAATGAACACTAGCTACGGTAACTGCTGGCTTAGTTAAAAAGAAACAAACAAGCGGAGTGGAAACTCTTCCTCACCATGGCAGCGTGGGAGTTCAATGTGGGAGTCCAGTGCTGTGATTCTTTTTTTAATGAATGGCACACACGTACACATACATACACACGTATATACACGCACTCACGCACATGCTCTCTCTCTCTCTCTCTCTCTCTCTCTCTCTCTCTCTCTCACACACACACACACACACACACCTGTCAATGACATTTATCTTTGCCCTCCAGATGCCAAGTCTGTTCACTCTAGGAGTCTCCCCCGACTGCCAACCGAGCAAGGCACCTCCCTGTAGACCTACGACTTCATATCTCAGCACCGCCATTCTGAAGAAACACAACATCCTGCAGAGAGGGTCCAAAGAACCCAGGTCTGGCCCTGCATCAGGGCTGCTTTCTCCTTTAGTCCCAGGTCCTCAGCAGAACCCTTCAATACCATGGGAACTATGGGCTAACGACATTGCCTAGTTAGTGCTCCTACCAGAATGAGAGGATATGCAGGATGGACTTGCCAGACCCATCCAGACTGGACACCCGCTCCAGCCCCACTGAGGGGCGCATGGCAGGCTCATTCCTCACTGAGGCACAGTCACACTGCCCTGCAGTGCCTCCTGAGGGTCAGCAGAGCCAGGTGAGCGCAGCTTTATGACCCCACAAGTCCCAAGCAATGAGACAAGCACCCCCAGCGGCAGTGGTGCTTGTACTCTCATCCACCACGCAGCAGATGCCTGCATTATTCATCGCTGGTGTGTGGTCCTGTGCCCTGTACAAGTGGAATGGACAGTTCCTGCTGCTTCACAGGGGACTGGAGCTAAACAAAGCAGAAAGCTCCAAACCCAGCACCTCGGGCAGCTGGACTTCCAGGCAATGCGCCAAGCCACTGTCGTTTCCGGCACACTACAGGACCCGGAGCCTCAGGTGCACAGAGACGCGCAGCTCTAAGGCAGGCAGCCTGCCCAGTGTTTCCACTTAGCTCTTTTTCTCACTGAAACCCTCCCACAGTGACAGGTTGCCTCCACAGGCCTGCCCATCTTATAAGAGACTTGACATGATATCCAGAGACATATGGCCTGAGAAGAAATAGTAAGCCAACATCCAGGAAACCATTGGCAAACCCTGGAAATGATACCTTGCAGAGTGAGCACCCAACTGTGCACAGAGGTAACTGGCGGCTACTGCACAAGCTTTAAAGAAGGCAGGCCCCAAGAACAGGCTGAAGAAGGGAATGACCCTCATTGCGTTCACTACACTACGGAGGCCTGGGAACTGGGGGCATAGGGGTATACACATCTGCTGACTCCTCTGTGGGATCTCGGCCCAGTGTGCACAGAACACAGAATCAAGTTTGTAGTTAGTCAAATGCTAGCCCTCAGGCTGCTGATAGGAGGGAGTGGAAATGGGAGGAAACTCCTGGGTTCACTGGGGCTCCAGGGCAATGGCTGTAGGGCAGGCAGCCACTGAGAGAGACATTACGATTTAAGATTTCCAAGGTGCCAAAATGTAGGGTGTAAAGTACTCCTGAGAACCTGTGAAAGACCCAGCAGGAACCCCAGGGCAGCCCAGAACTCAAGCTCTGTTCTTGCCCGGGGAGTGTCAAAGCCAGCATGGGCTCAATGAGAGGTAGGCAGACTCTGACAGACTCCCCTAATTTATCCCCAGGACAGGGCTGACTTCAGATCCTGACCCCACCCACAGAGACTTGCTGAGCTGCTATGGATGAGCCATGAGAGCCTCTCACTTGAAACTACCAGGACAACATAGTACCCTAGGTCTCTTCCAGCATACCCTTCCAGAAGGGACCACGGAGGTCACCGCTTCCAGCAGGTCCTCCATCACCTACCCTACTGCAGATGCCCCCCACTCCACCCCACCCCACATACCCCCACCTAATGCATCAGAGTGCCATCAAGAGTAGTCCTACAGAGGGCGGTGGCATAGACTGCACACAACACTTCTGGGGAGCAGATGAGGAGAAAGCCCAGGGTCTACAGGAAATGTGGGTGTGCCCCCATGTACTTGAATCTACACTCTAGGGTTTCAGGAACCCAAGAAAAGACAGTGAGGGAGCAGGTGGCTACACACGTAGTCCTGACCACCTGTCTCCTTCTCCTGACACACTCTGCAGCATCACACTTTGTACCTGAAGAGGGAGGGAGGTCTATCAAGATGTCACTTTCCTGAGGCACACAGAGAGGGTAAAGGGAGCCCCAGGAGTAAGAAGTATTACCTTTGGACTGGAATGACAGCACGCATCTGAGGCTGCCGGCCGGTTCTAACAACCTATCTCATAACGACAGAAAGGCAGTTCTCCAGCCTCCTCCACCGTCCATCCTTCAGAGGATAGTACTTTTATTTTCTAGACCAGCAATTCTCAGCCTGTGAATCATGATCCCTTTGGCAAATCTCTATCTCCAAAAATATTTACCTTACAAATTCACAACATCAAAGTTACAGTTGTGGAGCATCAACGAATGGTTGGGAGCCACCACAACATGAAGAACTGTATTAAGGGGTCTGTCAAGTTCCAGCCCACCGTCAAGGACGGATGATTATCCACTTGGTTGATACCTCCTCATCTAAAAATTAATAAAGAGGGAGGAGATGTAGAGAGCCATATTGGGGTCATGTCACCAGGCAGGAACTTGACACATGTCACCTGGCAGGAACTTGACATTGACCAAGGTGAAGTTCCTCTCCCAGTCACAATCCTGCTCCACCAAGGGTGGAGTGAAGGTGAAGTTCTTTGTTCCTCCAGGTCTACGAATTCCTGAATTAAGCAAGTGACCCGCCCAGCTGCCCGAGCAGTGGCATCAACACCAGTGAACAGCCAGAGCAGTTCCCCGGAACACACCCTGGAATTTGGGGGAAAGGTCTTGCCTGAAACCTTAAATCCTTGGTCCCCCTATAAACCACGGACTTTGAACAGCCATGTTGTCTTGGTCCATGTTTTTCCCTCATCACCCCGTTTTCTTTCCCCAGCTCTCCATCCAGAGAACCCGATAACCCATTCGTATGTAACCGCCAGGAGGTTACAGGGGTCACAGTGTTAAGCAGGCTGAGGGCCTCCGTTCTAGACAGTAGTCCCATTGAGGTTTAGAAAGGAAGGAGAGGAACCCTAGCTGATCTCTTAGCCTTGTGGTCCAAGCAGGTCTAGGGTCTTCATCTGCATCCAAAGGACAGGCACAGGATTAACACTGCCAAGCGTGGTGTAATCAGACCTACTCTACGGTCTTTCAGTGGAAAACACTAACGCTGAGTGAGGGAGAAGCTTTGATTCCTCTGGAGACACTACTGCCAGGGTCAGACTGTAGCCAGGAGGCAGCAGCTGAGAGTAAAGAGATGCAGAAGAGGGGAACAGCACCCCAAGATCTCACAGGGTGTCTGAACCAGCAGGGTCGTTCCAGAATTAAGGTCCAAATCAGGGCAGAGCCAAATGACGTGGTTCTGGAGGCTGAGGCTGGGGGGTTTCTGCTTTCAAGCTACTGACCACGTGTGTTCCTGGAGCCACATACTAAGCCTGACAGAGTTTCTTTTACCTTCTCTCTCCCCGACCCTTCCCTCTCTTCAACGCATCGCAACTGAAAAATTCTTCTCTTTCTGACTTTGTTTCATTTTGGTCCTGGGGAACTTGTCTTATGGTGCTATGGACTGAACCTAGCACCTCAATAAAGTTAAACAAGCATTCTGCACCGGGTCGCTGCCTCCAGTCTGTCTGTCCTTCTGTTTTCACTCTGCATTGAGACAGGGCATCCCTACATCATCCAGGTATCTAGAACTTGCTCTGTAGCCAAGATAAGCCTTGAACTTGTGATCCTCCTGTCTCGGCCTCCTAGCTAGCTAGAAATCAGAACTGTAAGCTGACACAGTCGGCGTCCTGGAAAAGAAACCCTGGCAGAGAAAATAATGACTGAAGCCAACCATATCTGCCCAGAATCAACCAGAAGACTGGGCTTCCTTCCTAACGCCTGAGGTAAACATAGAAACCCAAACACCCACTATCATGTACAGTTACTATATGCTAACAAGTGTTTTTAAAGATGGAAACCCTTCGGAGATCAGGCAAGCCCTTCAACAGGAAGGCACTTCAGTTCTTAACTCCAGCTATTTCTCCCAGGAAATGAATCACCTCCTGCAACAGCTACAAGGGGGTGAGAGAGGCCAGGTCTGACACAGCTGAGGAGTAAGATGCACACGAAGGTCTCCAGTGTGCGGACTGAGGGCTCATGAACATCGAGAAAGCCTACAACTTCTGGATTCCCTGACATCCGAGGAAGAGTCGCTAGAGAATGAAAGGCCAGACCTGCCTCTGTCAGCAGCTGCTTTCGGCACGAGGTTGGGACAGAGGCAAGGTGCCTGCAAGGTCTCCAAGAGCAAACCTAACTTGATCATGAGACACCTTCTGTGAAGTCTTGGGAAGGCCTCAGCAGGACATACGCCACCACACCACCACTTCCGCCTCCTCCCTGCTCGCCCCCCTGACCCACCCTCCCACTGCCCCTCAAAGGACAGTTCTCACACCTACACTGTCAAGGCAGCCAGCTACTTTCAGCCTCCACCACCCAAGACTCTGCTGTTGGCCACAGATTCGTCCTCTCTGTCGGTGGCTATGAACAAACTGGGAGGCGCGTGGTCTTCCTGCTCTGTGAGCCAAAGGGGTCCTGAATGCTCTCGGTGTCAGCTGCTCTCACCAGGCTGCGCTTCCATCTTGTCAGATCTAGGAGTTATCACTACCTGCACTCTGCAAACAGTGAGATTCTAAGGAATCCAGGTTAGACCCCTGGGGTGTAAAATTCCCAAAGAGCTTACACCTGCCACCCCTCCCAGAAAAAAGTTTCCAGAACTTAAAACTGAAGGTGAATGTCCACTTCAGACTCCCAACTTCAGACCCACGTCTCTCTGAAGCTGTCGCATGCCTCTGGCGGGAGCTCCCTGTGGCTTGTCCTATGCCCACACTCCAGAAATCAGCCCTACCTGCAGAGAGCCAACATGCCAGGTACCAGCGGGAAGCAACAGTGGGCACTGAAGACGCCACAGCGAGCAAGTCCGGCCTGTAGCTGCAGGGCTTCATCTGCTCTGTTTCTGGTTTTAAAGGACAAGGCGGCTTGTTTTGGGGGAGGGAAAAGGTGCCTCTTCTAAAAGAACAATCACGTCTGGAATTTTGTGAGCTGCTCCGACTATACACTCTGGAGGGACCGTGCAGGCACCAGCAGGAGCAGTCCTGGGGAAACAGGGTGGCTCATTTGAAAGGCAGTGTAGTCTTCAGGCGAAGGGACAGGAAAGAAGATAAGAAAAGCAGCCCTTAAATCTCTCCAAGGACAACTCCCACCGCACATCAACCCACCCTCCCAGGCTCAACTGCACCAAACTTCTGAGAATGGGGCCTACGACAGATCTCCAAAGGAAAGAAGACCATTTTCAGGAAAATCATGAATGACTAACCCTGAGTGACCACATGCACCAAAGCAGCATGTGACTCTGCCACACACTGCAAAGCCTGCTCCACAGACAATGCCCTCGATGTTGCCCTCTGACCCGGGGCTCAGTAGGCCAGGGCCTGACAGGATTGTGCAGCATTAGGAGCCTTCCACATCAGGACACTGGCAGGCTTGGGAACCACATGCACACCAACATACCCTAGACCATGTATACTCAAGGTGAGAAGCTCTCTGTGGACACAGGCAACTGAGAGGCTCAGAATCATGGTATCTAGAGCTGGGCATACAGGCCAGGGACCTCGATTCTCTCAAAAGAAGGAATGGGTGGAGAGCAGGCAAGAATTGTGGTGAGCCTACCTAAAATAGCAAACATTTAGGTGTGAAACACACACACACACACACACACACACACACACACACACACACACCCCACCCCTGCAACCCCTATATGTGTCTACATGCAAGTATCGTAGTACCAGGCTCACAGTTGCTGCAGACCTGCGTAAGTTCCACCCACATCCTTTGGACCCATTCAAGAAACACTTAAATACACTCAAAAATCTAGACAACACGGTGTTTGGGCAAGCTGCCTAGAATCATAGCAAATTAAAACTGCTGCCAGGACCAAACTCTTCACTTTTTAATCATTTGCTGAACAGCCTAGTTTTGTAACTCAAACTGGAAGGATCTGGGAACTCATCCACAGGGAAGTGGGAGCTCTTGCCCAGAGGAGCCCAGGCCTCTGAGGAAGGGAATACACATGAGTTAACTAGTCCCCTGTGCAGCGCCCGAGACACCAGGCCCAGGGAAAGCAGCTCCTTAGGAGGCAGATATCTCAAGAGCACTGCAGAAGGGACAGTGCCCTTCCTGCAGGCATCAGTCCCAAAGGAAGGACATATTGACAGTCTCTGCCATTAGAGAAGTAGGTGTCCACCCAACTCTGCACAGGCCAGCTTCCCAAAGATTCCTGGCCACAATGCAGAGGGCTAGAGGCAGCTATAAAAGTAAAATAAAATACAATGAAAATTGGAAGCCCACGACTCAATGAGCCTGCTGGAGAATTCCAACCTCAGTCTATGCATCTAGAGTAGACAGACCAGCTACCCCAGTTGACTCTGTGCAGTTCGCATCATCTGGAAACTCTCACCCACCTCAGATTGGTCTTGGAGTGAATGTCCCTGTGACCCACCTCACATCATGGTAAGTCATGTACATGGAGTAAACGTTCAACAAACACATCCTGAGAACAGATATGGCAAACCTACAAGCTATCCAGCCTGTGTGGAGGAGGTCTAAGAAAGAATGCTTCCCCTCCTCATGAATGTCACACTTATAAGGACAGAATTACATAAAAGGAGAAAGACAAAGACAAAGACAGTTTAAGCCTGGGCTAAGTAGACGGAATAAAAAGTGCCGAAAGTGTCTTGAATTAAACCATGACAAAACATCTACTGTAGATATTTACAGAACACACACACACACACACAGACACAGACACAAATCAGGATGTATTATCTAGTGTTAATATTTATAATTAGTCAATTGATCACCTAGAGTCACCTAGCCATGTAAGTCCCCTATAAACATACTCACACACAGTAACTCATCTGAATCCCTGAAATCCAGATACATAGTTACAGTAACTATTTTGCAGAAGGCAAGCTAAAGATTTACTATATACTTTGCCCTACATCACCAACCTGTCTTGTTTTACTAGTATAATGTACATTGGTACATGCTGCCTTAATTCTCTAAAATAAAGATACTCTAAAATTCCCTAATATAGTAAGGATACAATGTTTCACCTGAATGTGAAACTATAAGAAACAGTGTTATTTATAACAGCCAAAAAGAAACAATCCTAGTGTCCTCTGTTAGCTGAATAGACAAATACAAGATACTGTATTATCTTCTACAAAACAGAGCCTAACAAAGGGCCTACCATCCATTAACATTTTTTGGGGGGAGGGGGGTGGCTACACTTGTATTTATTTATTTATTTTTGTTTTTTTGAGACAGGGTTTCTCTGTGTAGCCCTGGCTGTCCTGGAACTCACTCTGTAGACCAGGCTGGCTTCGAACTCAGAAATCCGCCTGCCTCTGCCTCCCAAGTGCTGGGATTAAAGGCATGCGCCACCACTGCCCAGCGTGTGTACTTATTTTAGTTACTTATTTTGTGTGGCTCAGTGGCATGGCACTTGCTTCATACACACAACGGCCATTTGATTTCCAGCACAGCAAACAACAATAACCATTTGGCATATATTATTACTTAAGCCATTTATGACCCTGGGCTAGAATTATGCAATGCCCAATGAGGCCTTTCCCTCTCTGCCACTCTCTGACTTCTCCGTGAACTCTAGAGCACTTGGTGTGGTTTTGAAATCCTCACAACAAATGTTACAGTGGGAGGAGCCTTTGGTTTGCGTCTTAACAACCACCAGATGCAAGAAGGGACCACTCAGTGTGGGATACACTCCTCAGCTGTCTGAGGCAGCCCTTCTTGAAGGCGGTTGGGCAGGAGGCCCATGAGGATCAAACCCAGAGAGAAACGTGACTCTAGGTTCAGTCACAAGGATCACTCAGAGTGACTCACTACATAGCTACCTCTGAACAGAGATCAGTCATCAGAGAAGGGGAAAGAGGTCCTGGTGAAGAGACAGAAGAGGAAGAAGGAGGGGAAGGGAGGACTGGAAGTGGAAGAGAGAAGTCCAGAAAAGAAAGGGAAAGAAAGGCAGGGTACATAGGGTAGGTGGGGTGCAAGGCGAAGGGGGGGAGGGGAGCGAACAGGAGGGAGGAGAAAGGGAAGAGCGGTGGAGAGGAGAAAGGGGCAGGGGAGGAAGAGGAGGTGATGAGAAGGAAGGGAGAAAAGGAGAGGAAGAGGGAAGGAAGGGGAGGAGCAGGAGGCTCTAGGAGGGAGGAGGGAGGCTGCCATCACTCCTCTAGCTACCCTGTCCTGGGGTCCCTGATAAGCTGTGCAGTAACACACTCCTGGCCACTTAAGCAGATGACTAAGTTGCATAGCCAGGCTTCGTTAGTCCTAATCACCACAGAGAAGCGTGTGTTAATATTTCAGCTCAGTAATTAGAACCTTCTTAAAAGAGGGAGAACTCTTTCAGCTAATGTGGTAGGTGCTAGAACAGGAAGACTCACACAGCCAACTGGGGTGCTGTCTTAAACCAAATGCATCTAGGCAGCACCAGGCTGGTGAAAACGCCATGATCCCCTGCCATGTCCAGTCAAACAAGGCCCCACTCTGCTGGGCCTCACCATATCATATCCACACGGACACTGGAGTCCATCACAATAATCAGGAGTTCCATCTGCCATTCCCACACACACTCCACAAACAGACTGGACTGAACAAAGGTCTGCATCTCAGATCCTTGGGGACTGGGTGGCTGGATTTCTACCTGGGAGACTGCTGATCCATCCTGGCACTGGGCCCCTCATCTGCATAAGGCTTCAACCTACCTGGCCCTCCACAGGGCTCCCCTCCCCCATGACAACAGCATGGCAACTGGATTCCCAGCTAGTGACCCAGGGCGGCCAGATCCAAGGTCACATTCATTGAGACGCCAGGCTGTCCAAGTCCATGGGATCAAGGAGGCAGAATGTGCTATCCCCCAATGCTGCAGACCATCCTCCAACATGGAACCGAAGGTCACCACCCTCTGAGGCCAGAACTCCTCACACTTGCCTGGGATGTAGACCCAGTCATCTCGGAATTCACTGTGAGGAGCAGAGCAGGCAAGATCTGCATCAATACCACCTGTACCCTTGGTCCTTGCTGGAAGCTTTTTCTATTGGAGGAGACAGGGTCAGCAAGAAAGTCTCCCAGGGTTTGGCTTGGTGAGAGAATTTCCTGTGGAGTTTTTGTTTGTTTGTTTGTTTGTTTTTTGCAAGGGGCAAAGTTGAGACGGTCGTGTGGGCCTGAAGCTCACAGAGATCCACCTGCATCTGCTTTCTGCACGGCTCCAGTGGCTAACTCACTGCCGGCCAACACTGTACAACTACCCGACTGGAGACACTGAGAACAATGTGTTGAAAGCACACTCGAATGGTAAAGTCAGTCTGGAGCGGCAGAGGCAGCCGGGTGATGAGTTCTATGTATCTCTAAAAGGTGCTCAGCCTTACCTGCATGGTGTCACTTGGCCCCAAGCACCTTATGAGGAGCTGTGAGCACACATCACACAGGAGGGATCACAATCCAGAATCTACTTCCCGCCTGTGAAGAGAGAGCCTGAAAGCTGGCACCCTGGGCAGGCAATGGGTTACATACAAACCAACAAGACACTGCTGCCCCAAGTTAATAACAGCCTAAGGTTTAGAGTTATGAGGCTCACGAGTCTCTGACTGGTCCGCGGTGATCTACGCTGCTCACCAAAGCGTCCTTGCTTATTAGAGTCAGGCAGTAGGCAGTAAGCCTTGCCTTGGCCTGGGGCAGAGCCACACATCAGATCCAGGCACTTCCTTAAATGAACAGGTGTATAAGTACACCTTCACTCCGCGTCACCCTCCATGAACAGTGACCAGAACTGTGTTTGACAACCTTGAACTCGGCACCACGTGAGTCTTACCAAGTAGAAAGTCTACCAAAGACCTCTTCAAGCCAGGCAGTGGTGGCACACGTCTTTAGATCCCAGCGCTCAGAGGAGATAGAGGCAGGTGGATCTCTCTGTGAGTTCAAGACCAGTGTGGCCTACAACAGAGCAAGCTCCAGGACAGCCAGAGTGCACAGAGAAACTATCCTGAGGAAAAAACAAAAAAAACCAAAAAACCTCATCACATGGAGCTACCTTTTTTTTTTTTGAGAAAATGTGAATTACTGCCTTTCTTGTTTTGGCTACTCATATACAAGCATGCTTAACTGAAAGCGCTTCTCTGCTGCTGTTGGCTGATATGCCAAAACCAGATGGGCCCTGGAGCCACCCTACATCGCTGACTGACCTGGGGACAGCATCTATCATGCTAGACTGTGCTGAACACTTAACACAGATGAGAAGCAGCGCCAATATCAGCCCAGGGGCTGCAGGAGTTCCAGATCCTTCCCCAGTTCTGCATCCCACGCTCGCCCCATGCCCAGCGTCACATGGGTCCTATAGTTCCTGTTTTGTTCTTGAATCTGTATATGAAGTTTTAATTGCATTAGGAGTGAACACGTGTATGATGTGAGTGCCCACATGGACATCGGAGAACAACCTTCTTCTTCACCGTGGCTCCTGGGAATTAAACTCAGGTCACGCATGAACACAGGTCCTATGCACTGTGCTGTCTATGTGCCGTCCCTTCTTGTCAACTTGATACAAACCAGAGTCATCTAGGAAGAGATCCTCAACTGAAGAACTGCCTCCATCAGATTTGCCTGTGGGCAAGTCAGTGGCACATTTCCTTGACTATGATTGATGTGGGAGGGCCCCGCCCATAGAGGGCGGGGCCATCTCTGGACAGGTAGTCCTGGGTTGTATGAGCAGCTATTCCTCTGTGGTTAGACTTCAGCTTCCCTTGATGATGGGCTGTGACCTGTAAACTCAGCCCTTTCTGTACCACACTGCTTCCATCCAGTGCCTTCACACATGAGCAGCGTGGATGGCTGAGCCCTGTGGTTTAACTCGTTCCCTCAGATACCCATCAAGTCTCCCTGAGGCTCAGGAACGTGGCTGGACAGAGGAGAGCATCTGAGAGACATGCACCAGTAGTCCAGTCAGGAGGAGCAAGTGCAACTCCCTTGAGCGTGACCAACGCTAAATAAGTGTAACGCATCTGTGCACACTACAGTGTTGGAGAGCTGGCCACACAATCAGCCAGGATCTAACCAGAGCTACAGATAGTTCTCCAATAGAGGGGGTCCCTATAAATGGCCACCTGGGTAACACTGGTGGTCAGGTGACTTTTACATATGTGGGGAGGGGGCTCAAATGCAGAAGCAGCCTCCACCTGGGTGTAAGGAAAGCCAGAGAGGTCAGACTGAGCCTCTGGACCCACTGGGCTGGGACACTTGAGGTTGCAGTCCTTGGGACAGAGAACACAGGGTGACATGCTCTTTCTCCAAAGGTGGGAAGCAAAGTCTGTCAGTCTGCTGTAGCAGGGGCAACGGGAGCCAAGTTGTCCCCCTCACCGATCCTTCTCATGTCACCTTCCAGTGGAGGCTGGCAGGGTGCTGGGATAAAGCTTGGTGCAGCCCTAGTTTCCTGTCAAACAGGGGCAGATGGGTTGGGGCTAAGAATGACTCTGAGGACGAGGTATATCAGTTCTCCAGGGAAGGAAGCAAGTTCATCAGGACTCCTGTGAGAAGAAGCAACTCTGACACTAGAAGCCAAATCAGAAGACCAGACGCCGTGGTAACAGCACAAGAGCATCGTACATGACCCTGATAGGAGTGCCCCACCCTGCGAGACGAAGTCTCAGAACATCCTCCCGGTTGCTCCATGCCCGATAGCTCTGAAAGAAGCACAAACCAGCCAAGCTGTCTGGAAGAGGTTTAGGCTAACTGACGCACCTGACCGGACATTCTTCAATGCGCGCTAAGCTGCCTGCAGGTTCTAAGCTTTAGTGAGCTGTCACCCGTGCCAGTCGGACTCTGGTGACACACACTGTCTTTGAATCATCCTGACCCTGTACGTGACCCCTCACCCATATTCCTTTAAGTAACCCCAAATAAAACTCACTGGTCCACCAAGTTGGACTCTGGTAGATTCCATACTTTGGTCTGCTGTGGGCTCCCTATGTGGGACAAGTAGACATGTGTGCTGTGTCTCCCCAGGAAAAGTTTTGCCATAAAACCCTGGGTTGTCCTTGGCACATGCAGGTACTTGCTAAGTGATAACCAGTGAGCCCTTCAACAGCTCTGAGCCATGAGTCTCCATGATTTACCTCAAGGAAGCGGCTGAGACTAAGGAACGTACATATTCCTTGATTCCTTTGACTAAGCGTGAAACTTAGCTGCTGGTGCCGTCCCTCAGCAGCAAGAGTCTAATTCCTCAGGGGCTCTGACTGAGGGGTGACCCTGTGTGTGGGCTCCAAGTGCCCTCTCATGATGTGCCAACAACACATCTCACACACACACACACACACACACACACACACACACAATCCATCTCTGTCCTGTCTGAAAACTTTACCAGTGTAATAATATTGCAGCCACAGTTTTGTAAGATCAGCTAGGACACTGGGAACTCAAAGGCTCAGAGGGCTGTACTGAGAGTAAAAGACAAAATTCTGATCCTGATCCGGTGTCTTACAATACTCCCTGACCAGCTCTGCACGCTGGTGCCTCTTCCACCTCACGCCCCTCACATCCCCTGATCAGGTGTAGGTTGCAACTCCACCAACGGATTCACCAGGATTTAACGGCTTAATACAAACACACTGAGGCAGGTCAGTGCAACCTCAGTGAAGGGCTTCGAGAGAACACGGGTCTCGCCTAACCCTTGCACCCACTGCACGTGGAGAGAAAATCAGGTTCACCTCAGAAGCAAGGCTGACTCCTTACCTTGGTCAACAATGAGGACCACGTCACAGAGCAGATTCGAGTATAAAAGGGTAAAAAGACTTAGAACCCATAAGTTGGGTCCCAGGAAGAGAGGCACAGCTCACCTGACAGCATTTGCATAGCATCTGGGAGTGCCCTTTCCTCCCCCGACTGCAGCATAAGGCAGCTTTCTGAAGGGCATACCAATGCCTTGGAGTTGAGTTCTAAATCCTGAGAGGTCTTGACACACTGCAAGTGCTAGAAGCTGCGGACAGCCCACTCCCCTTCTTCGATGGCCCAGCTGCTAAGTGGCTTTTACTATATGCCTTCCCACCTATGTCCTTCTATCAGCCAGAATGGCCAACCTTCCAGATTTTGTGAGCTATTCTTCTTGTTCAAAGCCTCCCTCTTGACAGACAGCTGTCCCACTCCCTTCCTGGAGTAAAACTGAGTATAGGAGCTCAACACTGAGAGAGGACATAGAGAGCCTCTTAGGGGAAGTGTTGTATGAACTTCCTTGGGGAGATGGAAACAAACATGTACACCCCCGGACAGGGCACCGACAAAAGACTAAAAATAACCAGACCAAACTGGACCCAACGCGTGTGTCAGCCTGAGTGACAGAGCACAGATGACCCCAAATCAGCAGAATCACCGAGAAGATTCACCTTAGCATGGATGCCAACTTACCTATAGTCATGGACAGAATTAACACTCAGTTACCCTATTTTTAATGATGGTGCTTGAACACTTTAACCTTCCTTGTAGCCTACCACCCACCAGAAGTAGTGGAAAAGAAAGGTTCTTTGGAGCGACTCCCATCTGTATTGTCTGGAAATCAGCAGTTCAGTTCACAGGTTAGCAGACAGTGGCAGCTCAATCCACTGGCAAACACCTCACAGATGCGCCGGCAGTCGAGTTCGGTAGAGTTGGGTTAACAATGGTGGTGACACAACCTAGCAGAGACAGCCAGGCCTCAGCTTTGGCTCAAGTCAGCAGGAGGGACCAGCAGGAACACCAGGAAAAGGTCTCGGGTGTGCCACTCTCAGGAAAGTAGAGTCAAGACCCACAACCCAAGCTCTGTCTCCGTTACTCCGTGGAGTCCTGTTTATCCCTCCAAACCTCAGGTCCTCCACGCGCCTTGTCTCAGCACAGCTCTTGCCTCGGCACGGGCATCCAATCGGCCCGAGTCCGGGGAAGCGGCAGGAAACTGCAGCACACCACCAGAAGGTTTTTGGGTGCATTTCTCTCTATGGAGTCCTGACAAATGCAGCTCAACTACACAATGTAAGGTGGACCAGTACATGTGTGTCATTAGCAAAGAATCCTTCATCACATGTCCTTTGACGTGTTCGCTTTAGCAGAACATCCTCTCTCCTGTGTCTGCTTCAGAAAAAAAAAGTCCCTTCACCAGCCAGCCTTAGCCTTTCACACCTGTGTCCGCTTTAACGCAATTTCCTTCCTGTGTTTGCCGCAGCAAATCACCATCCAACCAACTGTCCAAAGAACCCTCAAGTTTCCACTTCAATTACCTTCCACATTCGATACAGCTGGTCACCTCCCAAGACTGTAAGACCACATGCAGATGGGACAGAAGGACAGACAGCTAGCTGGGAGGTGTCAGGAAGAGTGGCTGGAGTCTCAGATGAGGGTCATTATCTAAAACTCCTCCCATGAAGAAAGGTCAACAGGCCCTTCACAGGTGACCACAGAGACTCAGGTTAGAATGGCTGCTATGCTGGAAGGACAGTACTACACTGGGCTCTCAGGGGTGAGCTAATGCATTAAGGACCTGGGGGAAGGGGTGAGAGGCTAGAGGAAGGGGACCTAGGAGAGGGCACCACTCAGAGACTTTGGGGTACATCAGATAATCTCAAGCGTGGACCACCAAGCATGGTCCAGCACATACTACTGGTAGAGTGGACACCTCTGGGGCTAGAAAGGCAAAGCAAACCAAACCCTGTTCCATAGCCACCAGTCCGCTCACCAAAGCCACCTGTTAGCCTTTGAGGCCTTCGACTGCCATTGTCCTGGGACACTACACTTTGGCTCATGGAAATGCCTTAAAATAGGCCCAACTCAAAACATAGCCTCACAGATCCAGACAACGGGGACATTCCTAGATCCAAGACAACCCCAGGTGGCCCAAAGAAGGGAGATGGTCCAGAAAGATGGAGACAGCCACTGTTCCCATCTGCCTGCTCAGCTGGGAAGCCCCTCTCCTGCAGAAGGGAGAATGAACACATGAACACGCAGAGGAAGCCAAGGAACCTCCTGTACCCTGGGGCCCCACTGCCCCACCATATCCCTCTTCACCGTGAACCGTACAGACAGGGACCCAGAGTCACTGCAGCGTAACGTAGGGCTGGGTGATGGCTTTCCTCATGCCCAGCGTCCTCGCCAACATCCAGACTGTAGATTATTCTTTGCTGTAATTATCATGAAGTAACGTTTGTTAATCTGCAATCCGAGAGTAAATGTGTAAACGTTGAGCTAATTGGCACGATCAGGTTTCTGCCCTGCGGCGGCGGCGGCGGCGGCTGTATTGCACTGCCACAACTATCTGTCCGTCTTGCCTGTGGGTCACCCACAGTCTCAAAGGCAAGGAGACGCTGAACTGAGGAA
The DNA here is from genome assembly GCA_036184795.1 of Tokudaia tokunoshimensis. Lineage (NCBI taxonomy): Eukaryota > Metazoa > Chordata > Mammalia > Rodentia > Muridae > Tokudaia > Tokudaia tokunoshimensis. The sequence continues at coordinate 51,348,726 of BTHU01000020.1, read as the reverse complement.
GCCAAAAGAACGTTTGCCAATCAGAGTCTTGTGGGAAAGTTTCAGATGGTAACAACTCGACATGTCGAAATAACCAGTTAACAATGAGTTTTAAAATTTAATTACATAGCTACACAGTCAAAACAGGAATCCTGATACAAAATTTCAAAGTCAAGTTACAAGGGATGAAAGGGTGGAATTGGAAAAGAGCTTCTGAGAAACCCAGCACAAGGAGTGAGGACTGAAGTCTGTGCACTGTGACTGTCACCATGAGGAGTGAGGGCTGAGGTCTGTGCACTGTGACTGTCACCATGAGGAGTGAGGACTGAGGTCTGTGCACTGTGACTGTCACCATGAGTGAGGGCTGAGGTCTGTGCACTGTGACTGTCACCATGAGGAGTGAGGGATGAGGTCTGTGCAATGTGACTGTCACCATGAGGAGTGAGGACTGAGGTCTGTGCACTGTGACTGTCACCATGAGGAGTGAGGGCTGAGGTCTGTGCACTGTGACTGTCACCATGAGTGAGGGCTGAGGTCTGTGCACTGGCTCTCACTGGGACACGGCTCTCACGGTGGGACACAGCTCTCACCATGGGACATGCCTAGCCTGCCATCCTCACCTGAGGAAGGAGCAAGGGTGCTGGGTCCTGTCATCTCAGCTCCTCCAAGCAGCCCACTGTATGAGACAACATCCCCATGGCGCAGAGGCTCCAAGCTCCCTTCCCCAGACGTACATCATGACTTGACTCCCACCTTTAACACTTAACGCTAACAGCAGCCGTCACAATGCCCAGCATCGGCTGTGTGCACAGCAGGACCAACCCAAACAGTTTATACACGCTAACACGCTGCACACGGGAAACTGCTGAGACAGGTCAAAGACCGAAACCACACAGAGAGGCTAAGTGACTTCCCTGAGGTCACGGGGCCACCCAGGAAGCAAGAATTCATACGCAGGCAGCCTGGCTTAGACCCAAGCCCAACACTTTGCTAGATCCTCTTTGCCACATCATACTGATCCTACAGAGGAACCGGGGCCAGCTCCGGCACAGTATCTAGCTTGTCCCCAACTCCTGCGAGGTGGCCTTCAGAGTTTCTGTGCCAGCCTTAGTATGATGATCTCCATGCATGGGTGGACAGGTGGCAAAGAAGCTACTGTTTGCAAACCACTGGATTCCTCTCAGACCTAACACTGGGCCTGCTCCTGGACCCAGGCAGTTTGGGAGGCCAGAACAGGCAAATGACAGTATGTGCCACCCATGTCCCGTTGGGGAGAAAAACTCTAAAAATCAAACACTACTGATATGCTGACAGCCCAAGCCAGGAAGGGTAGATAGTCCATCCCTTCCTCAAACAAAGGACATCGACTCGTTCACACCATCCTAGGCAGAGGACAGACGGCCACACTATTCCTGATGCTCCTGCGGATGCTACTGCTATGCATTCTTGGCCTCTCTTGGTCAGGACCGAGCCATCCCAGCCCTGACCTGCCCCTATGAGCTCAGTGGTAAGGCTGGTAAGCTGCAGTCACCACGCTTTCACAATGCCAGGCTTGGGTCTCAGACCACCCAGAAGCCCAGACACTCCCTCTCTGAGCTTTCTGCTCATCTACTTCAGCAGGTTTGATGGAGGAGAAGCAGACAATAGCCCTGTAATCAGCACCCTCCCGGCCTGATGCTGTGGCTGAGAGGAAGACCTGGTCTCTGTGCCTGTGTGTCAGGGGCAGATTGAAAACAGGCCATTCAGGGCTGGGTTTCCCAGAAGCCTTATCACAGGCCGCTGTTGAGACCTTAAAACAGCCTGACTTCGCTACTGTGTGACCTAGGTACAGTCTGGTAACTCAGATAAAGGAAAAACTTCCCAGCCCAGTCCTGCTCTAGGCCTACAGAGAAGCAAGACAGATGGCAGGGCTCGGAGCCTTTCAGGAATTACAGTGTCAAGGCTGATATAAATTGAAGTCACCAGGAATTACACCTTACAGAAAATATCACGTCCTTGCCAAAATTGCCAGTGACAAATACAAGGCACTATGTGGGACTCCTGCAATAACATCCTGCTGGAGGAATGAAGAGGAGTAATATACATTTATTAATTGTCCACTCCAGCTTCCTGCCCATGATAAGGCAGGGTGTTGATGCAGATATACAGGGCAATCAAGAAACTACCATTGAATGGCCACACCAGCCTTGTTGGGTAAAGGGCTGTGAGTTGCTGACAGCAGCTTAGGTGACAGTGACCTGTGCCCACTGCCACCAAGTGCTCCTAGTGGGGTATCAAAGGCAGAAATCAATCAGCACAAATGGTGAATGTTTTCCTGTCAGTATCTCCCAGGACTTCAAAGCAATGCTGATAAAACCTAAGTGTTTCTCATCCACCGAAGGGACGCCTCAAAATACACTAGCTACCTTTTAACCAAAATCTCAGTGGAAGACACGATTGCCCTTCTGCAACCTGGCCCCCAAGGGGACCTCTTCCATGGTGAATACTGCAGCACGTTTTCTGAACGGGTGCACACTCTCAGCTGCTCTCTGAAATAAGAAATAGCAGTCCATCTACCGGGACTCTGGGAACGGAGGAGACAGAGAACAGCCAGGGAACAATTGGGCTCTCATAGGTGACACAGCAGAGTCCTTTCTGAGATGATCCTTGCTTAGAGTTGATCATGAGAAATTGCAGTAAGTCTCCCGCAAACCACCCAGGTCTCTATAAGCCAGGTTAGGACCCAAAGCATCACCACAGGTTTGACGTCTCAATCCTCGGGACATGTGTCAAAAGCTTAAAAGAAAATCCGAAAACAGTGGTTCCCTAGAAATCCTGTCACAGTGAGACGGAAGCAGACGGCGAAATGGAGGATTCAGGGGAGACGTGTAGAGTTGGGGACGGCTAATTATACAACCACCAAGCTGCTTTGAGGTACAGCCAATGGCCCTTAGCACTTTTATGGTTCCCCCTCCCTTGGGAAATACTGTCACTAACGATCCTAGGGACACAATGGACAACTGAGAAAAGCAGACAGAAAGTGGCTGGACTCAGAAAAAGTTCCGGGGGATGCTTGACCCCAAAAACTCACTTATGATCTCCTTTGTGTCCATGTGCAAGAGGGACACGTAGAAAAATCAATGTCTGATTAAGTCTGAAAAGGCTTTATCGGTAAGTAGAAAATAAAAACGTTAGATGGTAAGAAAGCATGTTATTCGGTTCAATGGACAGTCCTTTCTTTCCCTGTGGCACACAAACTACAGAGCATTTTACAAAGAAGGGAGTCTTGGGGTTGATGCAAAAGGATTACAGCCGGAGAGAACAGCGTGGTGACCAGGAGTGAGCTGGGAAGGGGGACTGCCCAGGCAGGGTGGGAGGGGACGGAGGCCGCTGGAAGCAAAGGTTCAGCAAGTGGGTCAACAGGAAAGTCCAAAGCAGTCAGAACAGGACAGCCAGGCTGCAAGGCATCCCATGCTGGGCCAAGCCACTCTGCAGCTACACAGTCCCACTGTGAGCGTCAGACTCACCCCACGCCTGACTGTGAGCGTCAGACTCACCCCACGCCTGACTAAGGAGTGCTTAATTTATAGGCAGCTTTAAGTCCGAGTCTTTAATTTGCCCGGGTCTCTTCAGGTTCCCATCCCGAGTGATTTAGCTAAGAAAGACCTTTCATCTGAGGCCTGCTGATTTTCCAAAGAGAGGAGTCAAAGGTCACAGCTGGGCAGGCCTTCCCGGAAGATCTCAGAAGCCACTGCAGCCCTCCTGAGCCTGTTCTGGGCTGTTAGCCTCTCTAGCCGCTTCCTCCACAAGTACCTGGAAGTTGGCAAGTAACCAAAAGATACCTGCCCGGAGAACACAGCTGACAGGCAGCTCTCCCCTGGGGACTCTTCAGACACCTCAGATCCTAGGCTCCAGACATGGCCTTCACTACCAAATGCCACCTCTCCAAAGCAGGGCACCAGCAGGCCTCTGGCTTCTGCCCTCTTGTTACTCTGAGCGGTGAACAACCTCTCCTGCACCTCCAGCTGCTCCTGGGCATGGAACAGTAATAGAACCTTGACTGCAGCAGGGGTTCAAGACCCACGGATGACTCCCTGAGGTCTGAAAAGTGGGGAAACTCCGTAAATACACAGTAGCGGCTACCCTGCCTGCCCTGCTACACCTCACAGACTAGCTCAGGAATCCAGGGTCTATCCCACAACACAGCCTAGCAAGTCTATCACACACAGAACTACAGGTGTCTCTGGGAACTGAGGACCAAAAGAGGGTAAGGGGCCGGGCCGGCGGGTGGCAGGTGACTTGGCATTCTAACCAGGTGCATGTGGTAACTAAGTGAACAGAAGAGAAAAGACCAGACATCCCTGTGAAAGGAGATACACTCTGCCTCCCCAAAGTCACCACCACGGTAAGGGAAAGGACACTGTCAACCAAGGAAGGGGGTCTAGGAATCTTGGCGATTCACACCCACATCCTGACAACTGGAAGACCTCAGGAGGCAGATGCCACCACAGCCCAAGTGATTTGTCTACCCACAAGCTCTGTGACCCTCGGAGAGCCTCTTGCCTTTCCTACCCTTCATTTTCTTCTGCAGTGTGACAGACGCTTTAAGGACACGCATGGCATACAGTGGGTATCCGGCAGATATCTACTAAATTTTAAAACTTAGTAATCATGTACGTGCCCCTAAAGGGGCCCACCACTGACCTCACCGATTGGCTGTTTCCTTCTGAGATGGCCCGGCCACAAAGCTGTAGCAAGAAGCAGCCAGTTACTAGTGCCCTCGGCATGTAGGTCAGTCTGAGGGTAGGTCAGTTCTACTCGATGCCATGGCAGCATCTGGTACGACCTATGAGGGTGCTGCACCCAGTGTGCAGAGGTTGGCAAGGCTGTGAACCTCCCATAGTGGAGAGGGAGGCCCCCAAGAAGCTGAAACCTCCAACTCCTGGCCACTGCTACTGGTTACAACACTGTACTCCGATGGCCCAGATCCACCCGTTCCCAGGCATTCCTCTTCTGTGGGAGAGACAGGAGCTGCACACCTTGAAGGAGGCGGCCGACGAGGTGGCCTGGAGGAGACTGCTTACTTCACAGGGTGCTTCTGGGGGGAAGGAACGAAATGGAAGAGGCCATTCACCAGGGTGACAGTCGGCCAAGGGTGACAGGTTTAGCTTGGCCCGAGACAGCCACCGTCCACTGAAGTTTTGTTGCGGCCAGCCTCAGGATGACAGATGGCTCCTAGGAAAGCCAAACTACAGCCCCAGAAACAAGAGTTGAAGCAAGAGGGCCTGCTCTCCTATGTACCCAGCCCCGGTGAGGCCCGGCTGTCTACATGGCAGCCTGCTGCCACGAAACTCAATCGACACACACTTCCCAGGCGCCCGCTACTGGGCAAGACTAAGTATGGACATGCCGGCTTTACAGTCCAAACCGTGCCAGGAGTGCGGGCCGATCCAGACCCACTCCAGGACGGGAACCTAAAACACCAAAGGGTCTCAGCAGGCAGGCTGACTGGTGTGGAAGCCTGATCCCCCATGCCCCCCATGTCACTCCAAATGGATCCATAGTCTCTGGGAAGTGAGACAGAAAGGCCTTCTAGACTAAGGTATATACTCCCAGGGGAGCCTCTCAGGCTAGAGTTGGTCCTGAATATAATGCTCAGGCCAAAGGTCAGGAAGTCTTTCACTCAGATCAAGGTCAAGTTCTGCTGTGGTGGCTTCTCTGGTACATCAGAGTAACAGTGACCATCCAGCTAGGCAAGCGGCCTGCCTGGCCCAGCCTCTTCTCAAGCTCCTTGGGCAGCCTTTGTGGGAAGCACTACCGAGTTCTTGCATCAAAAGAGACCTCGGCAGGAAGGAGCTGAGACCATGTGGGTAGACAAGCACTTCTGCTCAAGGCAAGGCCAGACCTCAAGTCCCTGACAAGAGGTGAGCGTCCCATAACACCTGTTTTGACACAAGAGGGCACAGGAACCCTAGTGGGTGACAGAGTTCACCCTTAGCTGCTCAATGTGGAAAGTGGGGGACAAGAGGGAGACTGACTTTCTCAAAAAAAAAAAATACAGAGGCAGGTGGACAGGGAGAGACAAGCAATTAGAGCCTGGGGAGCTCTAAGTGCTTAATTAAGACAGGCACTTGGGCGGGAGAGATGGCTCAGAGGATAAGAACACCAACTGCTCTTCCAGAGGTCCTGAGTTCAAGTCCCAGCAACCACATTCACAACCATCCGTAATGGGATCTGGTACCCTCTTCTGGTTTGTCTGAAGAAAGCAATGGTGTACTCAAAATAAATAAATTTAAAAAAAAAAAAAAGACAGTGGCTACTGGACTGTCTAGCCTGGCGACATACATGACTCCCCTCTGCCTAGCCAGCAAATCTCAATGTCACCATTAAGCTAAGCTCAAACAGGCTGCACAGGGAGACAAGGATAAGACCTTGGGGAGCAGGCTGGGCCAAGGCCCAGGTCTCCCCCTGTGCATTTAGCTGAGCCTGCAGGAGACTGTCTAAGAATCCCCCAGAAACACCTGCAGCCTTCCTGGCCTCTGTTTGAGCCTCCCCCCAGTGACCAGGCGGCCACCTCTGGAAATGACTTTGGGCAGAAGCATCATAGCAGCCATGGCTGACATTACGTTCCTTCGAAACCCGAGACGAAGGCAGCAGCAGAGGAGCCGCATGTATCCCTGTCTTTTTACCATCTCTCACACACCTCTCCTCGGCTATGACGGGCAGCAAACAACCCCATCCCTTACCTCCTGACACCCCCCAACCCCCACCCCAAACTCCCTTTCTTCCAGAATTCTGAAAGTCTCAGAAAAGCTCTCCCTGCTCCCAGGGCCTCGCCGCCCCCACCCCACAGTAGCTTGCTGATGGCTACTGGTCAACAGGTCTTCACCTTTGCTGCAGGGTCCAGGGCAAACATAACTCGCTGTCTTTCTAGTGTTTGCAGGTCACAATCTGTTTCTAATGTGTTTGCACCCCCCTGGACAGCCACAACAGAATTCAGGAGCAAGGAACTTTATTTTCCATAAGGAGGCTTATCTTACAGGTGTGTTGATGAGGCTGTGCAGGGCTTTCCCTGGCCATCATCCCACCTCCACCACACACACACCACCATTGTTTGGAGCAGGGTCTCATATATAGCCCAGCCTGGCCTAGGCTTGAAAGTGATGTGTGAGAAACCGTGACCTTGAACTCCTGATCCTCCTGCTTCCACCCCCTAAGTACCAGGATGACAGGCCTGTGTCATACTTAGTGCAAACGGCCTTCCTTAAATTGCACGCCTATCACTGGTGCCCTGCTGACAACTGTGTGGCAGCCTCTTGTCAGCCTTAGCTACTCCTCCTAACCAGGGATCAGGGAAGAGTGGGGAGCTTGGAGCCCAGCCTGCCAAGACTCGGGAGCGGCTTCAGGGCTCTCACCATCATGGACTTTCCCCTCACGTCAGGGTGCACACCTCACCCACTTTGCCTACCGGAAACCCCATGACGTCACCACAGCTGGGTCCAGAGCTGTGACAGCTGTCCCCGGGATTTCCCCACAAATGGCTTATTAACAGAACTCAAGTTTCAGTGCAAACCCTGAAAAGAACCTTGCAGATCTGTCCCCCAGGAAGTATGCAAAGAAGACACCAGGGTGCACAGTTTGCCAGAAACAAAGGCCTCACAGGATTCTGGCTCACTCCATTTTCCTTCTTTCTGTATCAGTTATTGAACGCTTACTAATAGCATATAATCCTAAGAAATAAAATTAAAAGAATAAACAAAGCCATAGTATAAGAAATGCTACTCTTCCAACGCTGATGAGAGAGAGAAGGGAGGAGCAGAGATGAGCAGCGGCTGGGGATGGGTCACTGAGCTTAATGAAGAAAGCGAGATGTCCCTGGCACCGCTGAGGCCACCGTGCACCTAACCGTACACCTAACTCAAGGTGGTAGCGGTTCCCTCCAAATCAGCCACGTGAACAAGTGAGCAAAGCCAGCTTGCCAAGGGAAGCCCCCTATGGGACAGCATAGGCCCAAGTCCCTTCTCCACTTTCAGAACCTACTGTTCTAAACCAACAAGTGTCCCCACCAAAGGTCCCTCTGTGGTTCCAAGAGAAGCCCCTCCCCAGTGCTCCCTGCCTCACCGCCAAACACCTGCACCTGAGGCTCAGAGTGGGGTGCAGCAGAGGTGCCAGGTCCCAGGAGGAGCAGCGCCTCAAACTCTTAGGCCGTCCATGAAGGGACCCTCAGCCTCTCAGCTCAGCTCACTGCTCTCAGACCGGGAACCCTTCCTGTGGCGGCTTCCTTTCAACAGAAATCCCTTCCCTCCTATGCAGTTCTATCCACAGCCAGCACACCAGGGCCCCAGGGAAACTTAACATGATTAAAATTTTAAAGCACTTAAGATGCTCAAAGGAAAGGCATTCTTGAAGTGCAAATCATTAGTTTAGGGAGGCAAGGGTAAATATGGCAGGGGGGAGATACCTATACAAATGAAATGCAATTTTAAACATTATGCATAAATTGCTTTAATATGGAGCCTCAGCCCTGCGGAATTCCAGCTTCAAGCCCGGGCTTCCCAGCAAATGCTGACAGTTGGTTTTCAGCTCCTTAGTTCATTCAGTCTGTAGTCTGAGGTGAGCTGACTTCCTGGGTTTTGCTAAATGGAGAACAGCAGTTCTCGGAGTTGTTGTTTAGCAGGCAGGGCACACGGTGCACAGCCTGGCCCGGCTGCTGAGGCAGCAGAAATCCTAACAGGATGCCCTCAGACAGTCCCCAAAGCACAGTCCTGAAGCCTGGGGCCCCTTGGGAATAAAACAGCAGAACATGAAGAACTAAGACGGAACATGAGTCCGCTGTGATCAGCACCAAACATGAGAAGAAATGCTGTCGACTTACCGCTAAAAAAAAAAATCTATGGGCTTTCAGAAATGCTGTTCCTTCTTATGCTCACACTCATGCTGTACACACTAAAGGAATCGCACATTTTCTCTTATCAAGGGGATGAGCTAAATGTGGGGAGCTTTCTAGTGTTTAAACCCACTAAGGGATTTAAGACAGCATTCCACAGTTTGGGGGCATCCTCTGCTTCTCTCAGGATCCACCTTGCTGCATAAATGGGAACACTACTGAAATTTCAAAATCTACTGCGATTTTCTATAGGGTCTCCCATCAGATCACAAAGAGGTCTTGGGCTTTCTTCACACCTAAAGCTTATACCTCAGAGGCATCCAGAGGACTTTAATGGGGAGACCCGCCAACTGCTTGCCAACAGACACCCCCAGAGGTGGGGTGACATCCCCAGGAGGCTGATGCAGGTGCCTTTCCACATACCTGTGCTGATCCAGGGTTTTGACAGTTTGCTTTTTCTTTGTGTGAATGGCAAAAAGCATTATCAGCAGTCAGGCTATTCCCAAGGCGAGGGAAGTCTCCTGGGGAAGCAAAGCTGGTACAAGCCACACTTGCTCAGAGTCACCCTGGTTCTCAAAAAACCCGGCTGCTGCTGCCACCAGCCACTCGCCACTTAGACTTAAAACCTAGCAGGGGCTCCCTCCCGACACGCCAACCATTCCTAAGACAGGGCTGAGAGTCAGTGTCGACCCCACACAAGCCAAGCACAGAGAAACAGTGTTTCCAGTTTCGCTACTGAAAATGAAAACGAATCATGAACCCCTTCCAGAGCCAAAAGACACTTCCAGCTCCCTCCCTCTGTAACTGCTGCTAGGAATAACTTAAAGAGGCTAGAGGAAAAAGGGAGTCAGCCATGTGCCTTTGACATTCAGCGTCTGACTAGGGGTAAAGTAAGCTCATGGACAGTCCGTCCTATTCAAGACAGTATCCCTAGCTCCCTCGGCCGGGGTCTACTTCCATTCGGTCTACTTCCATTCTTTTCTGGTCGTGTAGTGTTAGTCGAAATCAAGTAAGGAAGGAGGGCTACAAATATTTGGAAAAGATAACTATATTTTGAAACTCATTAGCTAGTAAAACATCACAAACCCCTCCGGAGAGAATACAACAGCCCAGACAGCACCAGCCAAGGCAAGGACCTCACGCTCCGTGTCCACTCGGGTACCCAAGCCGAGACGACTGCGGAGAATCAGAACCTGTAAGCTCTAAGCGACCCATGGTTCCCACGGCCTCACCACCGAACCCATCAGATACACACACCGTTGAGGGACTTGGGGTTAGGAAATGCAAGCGCAAAAGGCAAGGCAGTTCCCGCCGCCGTGAGGGGCCAAGAGCAAGTAGCAAGTAGGAGGGGAGGTCTGGCAGGACTACGGTACGTCCTCCCCGCCCGGGTGCTGGATGAGGGGGATAGGGCGGAATCACGCCTCTGATCGCTGGAGCACCAGGGTTCCAACCCCACCAAGATCTCCAAGATCTGGGCGCAAGACGCGAGGGTCGCGGGTTCCATTTAGGCGGAACGTGGCTCGGGGAGCACCGGGTCTCGGGTGACAATGATCCCCAAGATCCCGGAGCTGGGAGTGGGGCTCCAGGGTGAGCTGGGCGGAGTACGGGGCAGGGAGCAGGGAGTCTAGCGGAAGGGTTGTCCCTATGATCCCAGCACAGGGAGTGGAGCGCAGTGTCGCCAACGAGATAACAGCCTCCAAGATCCTGGCGCAGGGAGGTACGTGGCTCCGGGAGCCCGCGCCCCTCGTGCGGGAGGCAAGTCGCTGCACCCAGAGCCCCGGGTGAGCCGGACAGGGCCGGGGCTCGCGCCGCTGGCCTGTGGGCCCGGAGAAAACTTGAGGCGCGCGTCCGGGCCAGGGTCCCCGCGGCTGCTGCCCAGAGCTGGGGAGCACCCTCCGTGCACGGCGCCTCCCCGCCGCAGGCCCGGGTCGGCGCACAGGCCTCGCGGCACTCACCTTCCTGCCGGCGCCGCCCCCGCCCGCGGCCAGCACGGAGCCGCCCCCCGAATACATGTAGTAGGCGATGCCCAGCACCCAGAGCAGCGCGAAGCACAGCAGCATCCGCGAGCGCCGCCGCATCCTCGCTCTGGGCGGCCGCCGGGCAGCCTGGCGGCGCGGCGGGCGGAGCGCGCGGCGGGCGGAGCTCGGGGCGGCGGCGCGGGAAGACGCAGCGCTCGGCGGGCGGCGCTCGGCGCTCGGCGCTCGGCGCCCGGCAGGAAGCGGCGGCCCGGCGGCGGGGTCAGGGAGCAAAGGGCGACCAATCGACGCTGAGGGGCGGGCTCGGGGGCGGGGCAGTGTCTCCACGGCAGCGAAGCCCCGCCCACTGCGCGTTCCCGGGAGTGGCAGGTGGAGGCCGCGGGCTCGGGCGCGCGGTTCCCCAAAGACCTGGAATGGTCCAGTCTGCAGAGGTCGCCCCGGCCCGCCGTCCGTCTCATTTACTATTTGGGCAATAGTGGGTTCTTGGGGTTTTACTTTATTATTATTTTTTTAAATACCAGGGCTCATTCCATAACCCAGACTGGCCTCGAACTCACAATCCAGCCCAAGCCGGCCTCAAACTCGCAGCACTCCATTTGCATCAGACTCGGGGTCTTGGGATAACAGGCATGCACTGCCCTGCGGTCTGCTAAGACAGGGCAGGTAGATTTCAAGGAACTTGCTTGTAAGGCTGACCCTGCCTGCTCTTAAGAGAAAAATGGTGATGGTTTTAAATAAACGTGAAAAAGAGGAGAGATAGGTGGTAATTTATGTTTCTAAATCTTTCCGTTTTTTAATGGTTGCTTTCTCGAAGGAGTGAGGTGAGCACAGTAACCCACTTAATAGAGCAGGCAGCAGCAAGTGCTCTGACAGCAGCTCTGGTGACTGTAACCTTGTCCGTGCCCTTGTGACTCTCCAAGTCCCTGTGTCTGGAAAAGAATTCCAGTACTTGAGAGTCTCCAAGTATTTCTGAGATCTGCCCAGATTGCAGGAGGAAGGGACTCCCTGGGCAGTAGGTAGTCTGCCCGATCCTGAACAAAGTGCACAGCAAGCCTTGGGCTACTGGGTTTCTGAGCCTCACCTGAACTTCAGACTTCTCAGAAGGAAGAGCCTCTTAGTTCCAGCAGACACCCCATTCCAGCAGACACCCCATTCCTCCAGACATCCCATTCCACCAGACACCCCATTCCTCCAGACACCCCTTTCCTCCAGACACCCCCATTCCACAGACACCCCATTCCAGCAGACACCCCATTCCTGCAGACACCCCATTCTAGCAGACACCCCATTCCTGCAGACACCCCATTCCTGCAGACACCCCATTCCAGCAGACACCCCATTCTAGCAGACACCCCATTCCAGCAGACACCCCATTCCTGCAGATGCCCTTCACAGAAGACAGGTCTGTCATATCATAAGGAAAAGTTCCATTCCAAGTACTAGAATCCGGGCACTGTACTGACCAGGGAAGAGATTTGTAAAATACTGAAGAGATGTCAGGCTTGAAAACACCCAGAGTCTTGGGAAAAGTCAGAGAAGTGGGAACAACTGTTGTCCCTCAGAGGCCTGGCAGGGAAAGGAATAAAGAGGAAGCAGGACAAAGTCCAAAGAACACGAAAGAGAAGAGCAGCCCCTCCCCCAGCACATCATCATCATCATCATCATCTGTTGAAAACTGCAGAGGACAGAAGAGAAAGTCCCCACCTGGAGCCCTGCCCCCAAATGCTTCCTAGCTGAGAAGTCAGAGGATAGCCAAACTGTTACTGCAAAAACAAAACAGAAAATTAATCATATTGCTGTGTGTAGAAAAGGAATCCTAACACTTCTTCTGATTATACTCCCCAACACACACACACACACACACATTGACTGATGGTGGTTGCGTCACCTCTAATCTCTACACTCAGGAGGCTGAGCCAGGAAGATTGCTATAAATGAAAGACAGAGACAGAGAGACAGAGGGAGACAGAAAGACAGACAGAGACAGAGAGAGACAGAGATAGAGAAGAACAAGGAGGAGGAGGAAGTAGAAGGCAAAGAAGATGGGGAAGAAGAAGAGGGGGAGGAGGAGGGGAAGAAGAAGAAATAATAAGAATAGTCTGGAGAGATGGCTCAGCAGTTAAAGTGCTTGCTATGAAAGTGAGGACCAGGAGTTAGAACCCCAGGAACCCACCTAAAATGTGGGTATCTTGGCAGCCTACCTGTGATACTGTGCATGAGAGGTAGGGGCAGGTAGCCTCTAGGGTGAGCTGGCTAGCTCAACAAGCTGTGAACCAGACAGCTTTGGTAAGTAAGAGACCTTGTTTCGGTATATAAGGTAGAGAGCTATCAAAGATCACACCACAGGTCAACCTCTGGCCTCCACACACACATGTATACATGTATGACATGTCCCCACCCATCAGGAACATGTAAGCTCCAGCCTTTGTGTGCATGTATTCATGCACACATACACAATCGAACATGCATATACACATTCCACACTATACACACCTTTACATGCAAAAAGGGAAAGAAAGGCAGGAAGGGAGGAGATTGAAGATGAGAAAAAGGTTCAGATAGAAGTTGTTGAGAGCCAGGAAGGAGGAGACACGTCCGCTGAATTGGAATCCCTGAGGAGGAAACTTTAAAAAGTAAAGCAAAGTTGATATTAAAATGTTAATATCTGAGCCGGTGGTGGCACGCACCTTTAATGTTAGCAAGCAGGAGGCAGAGGCAGGTAATCTCTAAATTCAAGGCCAACCTGGTCTATTGAGAGAGTTCCAGGACAGCCAGGGCTACACAGAGAAACCTTGTCTCAAAACAGCACTCTCATCCTCCGCACACACACACACCTCCCAAAATGTTAATCTCTGCTGGGATATCACTCAGGGCTAAGTTCTTACCTACCATGAGCAAGGCTCTGGATTTGAGCCCAGTATCACCACCACCCAAAAGTACTTTCCAGTTTAATGGATATCTTTCAACAATTTTCTTCTGGAAAATACTCCAGGAGTAAAGGAAACTTCAACACTACACATCAAAGGTGACTTTCACACATCTTGGAGAAATGATGTGGAATAACCAAGACATACCTTAGCACTTGTATTAGATACTTCTTACTTAAACAGTAGAAGGCCTGGGTGCCTCAGTGCCTCAGTGCCTCAGTGGGTAATGTGCTTGATGTGCAAACGTAAGGAGCTGAGACCCCAGACCCACAGGAAGTCCGACCAGGCAGTGCATGACTGGACTCACAGCTGCTCCTCTCATGAGGTGGGAGACAAGACAGGAGAATTCCCAGAAGGTTGCAGGCCAGCTAGCAACAAAGAAACCAAATCTCCAGCAGGGTGGAAGGTGCGAGCCCACGCAGGAAGTTCTCCTCTAATCTTCACATGCATGCCATGACACACACACTTCCACAAGTACATATCACACTACACACACACACACACACACACACACACACACACACACACACACACACGCATGCACACACACACACGCACTGTTATAATTCAAAGGCAAGGAAGACATAAAGACGGAACAGGCAGGATCACACTTCCTAAGAGAAATGCAAAACGTAAGGCAGCAAGAAAATGCATTTACACAGTGTTCAAGGCAAGAGTATCAGCCAACCCCACGGCCGGCCTGCAAGCTCATGGGCTACAGATAAACAGGTATGAATCAACTGTAAAAGGTTGGAAGCCCCACACTGTAATTTTTTCAAATCCTACTTTTAATGATAGTTCTTAAATGCTTTAACCTCCCTTGTAGCCCATCACCCACCAGAGATAGTGGAAAAGAAAGGATATGGGGGAAGTGGACCTGTTTAGAAAGGTTCTTTGGAGTAACTCTTGTCTGTGTTGCCCGGAAATCAGAAGTTCAGTCCACAAATCGGCAGCGGCAGCTCGATCCACTAGCAAACACTTCATGGATACACCAACAGTCTAGTTTAGTAGAGTCAGGATAGCAAACATGAATCAGCAACGGTGGCACGGCCTAGCAGAGACAGCCAGGCCTCAGCCTCTGCACAAGTCAGCAGAAGGGACCAGGAGGAACACTAGGAGTTCTCAGCTGTCTTGTAAAAGAAGCAAGATCAGAGAAGACTGGAGATCCACAAGTGTTGCACAGCGAGCTCTATAAGCAAGCGTAGCTCAGCCCCCATCACTGTCCATAGAGTCCTATTTATACCCTTCAAACATCCTGTGTCCTCCATGTGCTTGCTTAGTACATATGAAGACCCATCTCAGCGCTTTGTCCCAGGTTTAGTGAGAGACCCTGTCTCAAGGAACTAAGGCAGAGAATGACACAGGAGAACACCAGATGTCCTCCTCTGGAGGACATGTGTGCATATACCACACACACACATTTTCAAAAAGTGATTGAACTGGTCAGGTTTGACTATGTGTGTCTTACAAAAATAGAGATGTCCACAAATGGCAAATTGAAGGAAATTATCTCCATATACGTAGGTAAAGGAAAGATATTCCTGGTATGTAAAAAACTTAAACACTAAGAGGGGGGTTCTCTAAGAAATGGGAGAAACTATAAACAATTCCCAGTAATGCTCTAAAAAGAGCCCATAAGTGTGTGCAAAGATGTTAAGTTTCACTCCGTTTCAAATTAAAACTACAGAGATACTATTTATCCCCTGACAAACTGGCAAAAACTCAAAAGCTTGACAAAACACTGTCAGCAAGACTATAAAAAAGAATAAGGCAGGCTTCTGTGAACAGATACGCAGTGATTTCCAGGACATGCTACGATACAAAAAAAAAAAAAAAGCAAGTGTCAGAGAGCATTATCATATGCTGTTTTTTTGTATATATAAAAATGAAAGAAAATAAGAAAACATAAATATATCTGCTTGTTTGGGTAAAACACACACACTAATGATAAATCAGAAAACAGTAAGATTCATGAGCCAAAGCTGAGTATAGGAAGTGTCTCATGCCTATGAATTGCAGCACTTGAAAGCTAAGGCAGGAGGATTGAGGCCAGCCTCAGCTACATAGTAAATCCAAGCCCAGCATGGGCTATGGTATGAGCCTCTGTCTCATTAAGAAAGAAAGAAAAAGATTAGTGAGCCACAAGGATTCCTAGAGAAAGACACACGCAATGGGAGGAGCAACCTCTCTGAATCTTTTTCTCAGTTTGATAATGATCTACACAGTCAAAAGAAGAAATGAGGGAATGTAGCTCAGTGGGCAGAGTGCTCACCTTGAATGCATTCCCTAAGCTCCAGCCAGGCACCATGTAAACCAGATTTGGTGGTGCATGCTTGTAATTCCACCACTCCGGATGTGGAAGCAAGACAAGCATAAGTCCAAGGGCATCCTCTGCTACAAAGCAAGTTTGAGGCCATCCTGGGCTACATGAAATCTTGCCTCCTAAAAGAATTATACAAAAATAAAAGATAAAGCACTGGAGAAAGAGAGGAATATAAAGGTGAAATCCCAAACCACACATCTGAACTCATCTGCTGCCGGTGAAGAACATAAAGGAACCAAAGAATAAATATTTGTCCTTATTTAGTTTTTGCTGTGTAGCCAAGGATGACCGGGCACCCTTGATCTGTCTGCCTCTGGCTTCTCAAGTTCTAGGATGGTTAGTATGCGCCACCATGCCCAGCCTTTTTGTAATGTTTAAACGAAGTGCTTGGACTTTATACATCTCAGCCTAGAGAATAAAAGAACTGCAAAGACTTTTGACCCTTCCTTATATTGTCTTTTTTTTTTCTCCAGCGTAATGGGTGTAGAAACTAAACAATTTTATTCATTATGTCATCCAGCAAATCGTAAAGCTGTTGTTTGGGGAATTAGGAATTTCATTATTTGAGAACAGAGAAAGGCAAAGAATGTTCCTACAGACTAGATTCAAAGCTAAGGGTGAACTCACTTCACACACATCCACCCTTAATATTCAAGCAATGTAAATATACACATACATGCATATGTGTGTTTATGTGTACAGATACAGATTGATACAGATAGATACAGATGCAGATATAGATACATGTGTGTGTTTATGTATACAGATACAGATAGATACAGATATAGATACATATGTGTGTGTATTTATGTTTACAGATACAGATAGATACAGATATAGATACATATATGGGCTTTGGTCAGTTGCAGCCAGCAGATATGAGCACACCTCCCACCCTGTAGTGGTTGGTGTTGTCAACTTGACAGACTCTAGAATCATCTCAGAGATCAGCCTCTGGCTATACCTCTGACTAAACCTCTGAGGTATTATCTTGATTACATTAATTGATGCATTAAGACCTGTCTTAATTGTAGGCCTCACATTCCCTGGGCAGGGAATCTGGGAGTGCTCTTGAAATGGGGAAAGTGAGAGAGAGGTACCAGAATGTGTTCAAGCCTCTCTTCCTTCTCGACTCCCTCAGGCTCCTGTTGCTATGCCTTCCCCCCACCACCGAGGCAAACAAGACCTTCCTCCCTCAAGTTGCCTTTGTCAGAGTGTCTCATCATGGCAACAGGAAAAGAGACCAAGTTGTGCCCAGAGCTCCATTCCCTGAGACCACGCCATGCTCCACTCTTAGTGCTGCTTCTCTGGAGAAACTATTGGACGCTATACCCGGAGAATACTGGATGAGTCTGGGACATCTCACTCTAACAGAAAGTCAAGAAAGGCAGGAAAAAAGGAAAGAAGCTAGCATCACAGTGTCAGGATAGCTTGGGGGGCAGGTTGCAGTACCAGCCACCCCACTAAACCTAAGATGCTCCCTTCAAAACATATTGAAGAAAATCTAAACCTATAAGCTCATGCTGGTCAGGAGGGGTAAATACATAGAGAAGAGGGAAACTCTCTCTTGATGACGTGGGAAGGAATGGGGTGTCACCTCTGCAGCAGACACACAGAAGGTGCTGAGGAAATGACTCAGTGGATAAAGTGCTGGCTGCACTCGTGTGGAGACCTTGTTTGGGATCCGCAGGATCCACACAAAAGGCCTGACACGCTAGCACACATCTCTAATCCCAGCACCGGGAAAACAAATAGAAAAATCTAGGGGCTTGCTGTCTAGCCAATCACCAGGGTTCAGTGAGAAACCCTGACTCAAGACTTAAGGTGGAGAGGGCTGGAGAGTTGGCTCGGTGGCTAAGTTCATTTGTTGCGGGGACCCAGATGGATTTGCAGCATCCGCACAACCATCTGTAACTCCAGCCTCGGGGGATCTGGGTACCGTGGGTGAGCTTTCTACATTATTGCTATAGCTTCCCTGTAATTTTTAAGGCATTTGCTTTGAAAAGTAGTTGTAGTTGCTGGATTTTGACAGTTAGCTTCATCTCAAGTCGGCAGAACATAGAGACTGTCCTGTACATGGGAGATGCAGTGTGTGGTTTCCATACTTGTTGTGAGTCAAGCAATGGGTGCTGTTACTCCCTTGGCAGGGCACAGCTCTAGAGTGGTCACATACAATCTAATGTTCTCATTCCAGAAGCCCAAAGGGCTTTGCTCCTTGACCATATAGTTGTTGGGTAGAAACAGATATGTGTTTTTAGTAACACGTGAGCTTGGCTCCAGTACCGCTGTTGCAGGCTTACGGACCACTCACCGTGTCTGAGCATCAGAGTCTTAAAACTGTGGATCAAGAATGAATGTGAAGCCAACCAGTGTTGCTTGCCTTTAACTCCAGCACTCTGTAGGAAGAGGCAAGAGGATATCTGAGTTTGAGGCCAGCCTGGTCTACAAAGAAGTTCTAGGACAGTCAGGGCTACACAGAGAAACCTTCAAAACACCGGAGGAGGGTGATGACAAAGGATGAATGTGGAGATCACCAAAGATTTGGCTACAATAAAAGTTTTCAAAATGAGCAAGGAGCAAAATAATTCAGAATCAAATGTGCAATGAGTCTGGGGTGTTTCTGGCTGTGCTTGGCCATATTACATCGTAAGACTTCACTACAGCCTCGGTCCTGCACACAGAGCACATGAATATGTGCTGTGCGTGATGTCACACCAGTTAATAGCAAGCAAACATTGGCACAACTAGGCTCAGATTCACTTCTGTGTGCTATGAACTGATTACATTTTCTGTAATCTAGTTTTCTGACTCAGTAGCAACATGATGGCTTAATCACAGGGAACAAAGACTTTTAATATTTTTCTACCATCTATCTCTCCCAGCACGTATCAAATTGGTGTCATCCCCGGGCTGCATTAGAATGTTGATTTTAAAAACCAGTGTTCAAGACGCTAACTTGAGTTTCATTTAAAAATTTGTTAAATGAATTTTGGCTTGGGGCTTAGAATTGAATTTCCAACAATTTCTGAAATGTCTCTGAACATACTTATTCTGTTTTGTTCTGTGTATTTATGTGAAGCAGAGTTTGCAGCATTGACGATTATAAAATCAAAATATTGATGAACTCCGAAAAATTCTGAAGATGTTCAGTATCCTGAAGTATCAAACATTTTGCCAACATTTAGTCTTTGACACTTTAATCTCATTAGCGTGAAACTTTTGTCTTTAATAAATGATAATATTATAGATGATAGATGGAGAATCGTTTTCAAGTAAATTTCTTTATGATGTATTATTTGCAAATGTTTGACTTGTACACTACTTTATAGACAGCCTCAAGTAGAAAGAGTTGAAGCAGCCCTGATCTGAACCATGAGGAGCCTGGATTAATGAGCACTATGTAGCAGAGACTTTTCATAATGGTTGTTTGGGTCTTTTCCTAAAATATTGCCATGGAGGAAGTAGATAAAAATATGATTGTGTGAATAGAAACAAAATACATCGTGGGTGTAGGAGTACGGGTGCACACACCCCTGTGGAGGCCAAAGGTCAACCTCAAGTTGGTTGACAAAGTCTTTTACTGGGACCTGAAACTCATCAAGTGGGGTCGGCTGACTGGACAGTAAGTGGGAAAGTTCCACTTGCCTTCACTGTCCCCGTGCTGGGATTTCAAAGACACGCCACCACACCTGGCTCTTCCCCTGGTTTCTGGGATAAGAGCTCAAGTCTTCAGACTGCCCAAGCCACGTCTCTAGGCTCTGGGAACAGAAGAATATCAAGCACCGATAGATACTGAGCAATCGGAATTCTCCCCCCTTGGAATCTAAACCACGTGTACACCGAGGCTTTGGTCAAGATATTAAAACGTCCTTTTCGGGTTCCACCGCACTCCCAGGAGCCGCCGCGGCTGGAGTTCATAGGGAGGACACCTTAATGTCTCGCTGTTAGCAGCTCTTAGTGACACAAGGCACGATGGTGACCACCCTCTGTGCCTGCCCAGAAATTTCCCGACTTGTGCTGTGAATGTCAAGTGCTGTATCACCAAGGTTTAGGCTAAAGAATTCCATCACCCTGAACCCGTAGACCTGAGTAGCAGGCTCACTGTATTCTGGGTGCTAGCCACAGACAAGGTGGCCACTCTTCTAGTTTGTTCTTGGTGCAGTGTGGGGCTAAGGCGCCTCCAGAAACCAGCTCTAAGGGTAATGGAACCAGAGAGCGTAGGTTGTGAGTGTGTGCTTGACCACACTGCACACTGCTCACCTCTACTGCAGGCATGCTCACCAGAGAGACCTGGAGCTGGTGCGGGGATGTGCCCAGAAAGGCCGACAGGCTGTACAATGAAGCTGTGTGCACTTTCAACATACAAATTGCTTTTCAGCAAAAATAAAGGATTGCCAAATCCTGCTTCTTTCACCCCAATTCTCTGTGAAGAGCATTGAGAAACATTACTCTGTGTGTTCGAGTCTGAAACCACTTGGGCAGTTACCCAGTTACTATCCCCCCTCATTGGAGCCCTGTGACTGGAACTATCTGGTAGGACAACTCTCACCAGATGGATCTGCTGTCTTCTGGGAACATGGAATACTGTTCCCTATGTGAAGGCTGTCAGGTCCCTAAGAGTGTCATGTAAACCCCAAGAGGGTCTGTTCATACACTGAAGAGATGTTTTGTCTCCTGAACTTTCAGGTAGCCTTCTTGGAGCCTCCCTAGGTCCAGGGCTGTGGAGAGAATGTGACTGGAGACTGAATGGTTAGTGACGTGGCACCTTGTAATTCTGAATTGCTCTTTCTCCCTGAAGCATCCAGGCCACAGGGCAAATGGGCATTAGATGGGAACCTATCCACAACAGCCCAACATTCTGGTGTCAGAGGGTAGGTGAGCAAGAGCGGGGCAGAACAGATCGACTTTATCAGAACTTTCTGAGTCTTGGAAGGCTTCAAAATAGACTTCCACACTTAATTTCTTTGGTTTTTATTTTTTGTTGTTGTTTTGTTTTGAGATAGGATCTCAGTTATCTCAGGCTGGTCGCAAATCCCCTCTTTTAGTAGAGAATGACTTTTGGACCCATGACCTTCCAACCCTCATCTCCTGAGTGCTAGGATTACCACCATATCCAGTTTATGTAGTACTGGGATTACAACCTAGTGTTTCACGCAGGTTAGCAAAACGCTCTATTCATTGAACTAAGTGTCCAGCCTGAAAATGCCCTATTTATCATAGATTCAACAAAAATGTATAGTTCATAGACATGTATCATATGGGAGGGAGACTTACATGCCAGGCTGAAGGCCCAGTGAGGTCTGTACATTAGGTTTTGTCTTGGCCTCTCTGGGCTGTGTTCCTTCCTCTTGAACATGTGGCAGGACTTCTGTTGGAGTAAAGGTCTTCTGATCTACAACTGGACATGGTAGATCCTCGGAGGGTTCACCAGCTCCTACATGGAAAGGTATGGGAGGTCACAGGCTTTGGGAGAGAGCTTCTAGTCTGAAGAGCTGGAATTCTGCTCTTTCTGACTGCTTGGAAGGAATGGGGGTGGGGGGCTTGGGGGTCAGGAGAGAGAGGCACAGGGAATAAAGACCTAGCCTCTGAGCCTTCTTCCTTCAGATCAGCATGACATTCTTTGGGGTATCATAATCTGATCCCCAACCTAGACTTTAAGGTGACATACAGCCCACTACATGTCCTCACTAGTCATTCTTGCTCCTTTATGGCCACGTTTGCTGTGTGCTGAGGGGAGGTCTTCCTGTCCACTCTCCTCCCAGCTGTGTTCAGGACTCAGAGCAGTTTTGCCTCCATGGTACCCCAAGATATTGGCTACTTTCACCTGGGCTAGGAATCAGGACGTCAAATGTACAACAATCTGCGCATGTCTACATTCAAGGATCCTTTGCCTGCATACTTCCTCTTCTGTATTCTGAAGGAGAGTACTCCTGGCCATGGGGTAACATCCCTTCAACATCAGGAGACTCTACTTCCCCTCGTACAATATCAGGATGCCCCAAGCTTATGCCTGCTTCTGGAGATCCAGCCTTCATTTCCCAGTGGACCTAGGCTCCGGCTGATTCAGAGAAGCCTGTTTGGACCCCCTGCTTTGTGTAGTGATATTTCAAAGTGCAGAGCCTTCCTGGAGGATGAGGAGATGAGGTGCCATGGAGGCTTTGGGATGCCATTGTGAAAACCACCTCCCTGAGTGTGAGCAAGTCTTTGCCAGCTCAGAATCAGAGAATGCGACTGGTCTGTAAGAACAGTGACTCTGAGATAAGCCTCTAATGGGTGTGTAGGAACCAGACCAGAACTCAACAGAAGGTCGCCCTTGTCTGTCCCCAAAGCAAACTTATCCAACTGGAGAATGAGTGGAGGGCTCTTGGGTTATGTTTTGAGATGATTATTAATTCCTTGGCTGGGTCAACATTACTGTGGTTATGCAAAAAAGCCCTCATTTTCAGGAACTGTGTGTTGGCGTATTTGTGAGTGAGATGTCTTAATGTCTGCATCTTACTTCCAAATGGCCCAGCAAAAAAGTATTTATATTTATAGAGAGCATTTGTGAATACTACATAGATACAGAGAAAGAAAGAGAAAATGCATATGGAAACATTTATTGTTGAGTCAAGCAGAGAGCAAGATGGAGGCAACTCTCTTTGGTTCTCAAGGTCTTTTATCTACTAGGTAAGCATTTCCAAGTGAAAAGTTAGAAGAAGAAAGTAAGGGACAAAGGCAAGGAATCTGGTGAATAGTTGCAATGAAAGTAATTACAATTTTTACTGAAAACGAAAAATCCCAGACATTGGGGCCAGACAGAAACATCCGGCAGGCCCAGCTGGCTGTCAATCAATCAATTATTTTAACAGGTGTTTATTATTGGTCTGTGCTGGGCCTAGAATGTCTGCAAATAACGAAAAGAGAAACAAAACTACACACTATGGGCTTCTTGTCTTTGAAATGCTGATGACCAAATTCATCTCCTGAAAAGTTTTGCCCTACTTAACATGCCCCTGTCCAGGTAGAGGGGAGGGGGAAGGAAGTTGGGGGGGGAACCCCACCAATGTTGCACCTCTATTAGCAAAGGAGACCTCTTCCAGACACTGTAACCAGAAGAAAAAGAAAGAAAGAAAGAAAGGAAGGAAGGAAGGAAGAAAGAAAGGGTCCAGGTTATCTCAGGCTGCTAGACAAGATGGGTTTCATGAAGAAGAGGCCCTCAGTCAGACCCTAAAGAGGGCCAGCATGAACAGTATGTCCAGAGGTCTGAGGTAGAGAAGAGAACAGGGACAACCGTGGTTACAGGCAAATGAAGAAAGCATTTACCCTCTGTAGGGTGGTGATAGTGGAAAGCCCTGGAGAGAGGGGCTGGAGAGGGGCTCCTTAAAAATGGGCCGTTCCCAACAGCTGGTTCCAACCAAGGGCCAGGCAGTGGGCCCAGAGCCCCTCGGAAGCCTTGGAGAGAGGTTTTGTCCGGAGCCGTGTCAAAGCAATTACACGACCAATTTAATGGGGTAATTACTAGCACGCTTGTTTAAAGTGGTATGGAGAGGGACAGTCACCTACCAGGCACTCAGAGCTGTGTCTACCAAGAAATTCTGGCTTCTCTCTGGGGCCCAGAATGAAGCCTGGCACCTCTGTCTTTACTGTATTGGTATCTCCTATACCTTGGGTCACTCGCTTGACTCTGTATATGTATGTTAACCCCTCAAGGAACGACTATCTAGCCTACCTCACCTCCCTTTAAGGCTGACATGAACCATTGCCCCAAACCTGAGGTCACCCATTCTAGGAATAGCAGAGTCTCAAGAACAAATAACCCTGCTATGAGGGCAATTATCTATGAGGGTGAGGCTTCACTTGGAGCAGAAGTAATCATTTCTTGAGAACCATTGTCACTTCAAGCACTAAGGACTCCCTTAGATTGTCAAGCTGAGATAAGATGAGTGGGCTCACACTTTCTTGACCAGGACTGGTTAATCATACAGACCTTGTGTCCCACCTCCATTCTTTCTCAGTTTAAATCTACAGCTCATGTTAGTGTCTCCAAAGATAAGCTTGGAGGTCAGCAGACCTTTATCTGTTCCCTCTTCCCCAACACGTGGATTAAATCTCCCGCTCTCTGCCTTCATTCTGCTTGTTTCTTCCACTGATGTAAAGGAAAGGTGCTTGAGTCTTGCCTAGTGGGGCTAACTAGAATCTGGGCTCTTGCCCAGACTCTTGATTGGTTACAATTCCTGAGTATTTCATTGAGTAGCTAAGGGGAAATGATTCAAAGTATCACCTCCATTGAGTCGACATAAAGATAACTGCAGAAGCAGTTACTAAGTAGCAGTCAAGTTCCAGTCTGTTTTGTTTGGTTTGGGATTTTTTTTTTTAAGATAGTTTTTTTCTGCTCTGAAACCCTGGCAAGCCTGCAAGTGGCTAAATAAACTAGGCGGGGCTCCAATTTTGGGTGAACCTCCTGCCTGGACCTCCCAAGTGCTCAGATTACAGGTGTGGGCTCCTTCCCAGCCCTAAATTTCACTCTGCATGACAACAATGTATCAGTAAAGAATGCAGAAGATAGACCCTGACTTCCAGCTGTGCACACAGCAGGTGAGTGGGATGGTGGCTTGGTGGGTTGGGAGGCTCGAATTCTTCACTAAAGATTAAGGACCTCCCCCAGACTCATTTACATTGTAGGAGCCAGGTGCTTGGGAACCAGTGATACACATCTTTGAGATGCCGCACCATTGTATTGCCCAGGACAAAGATGGAGAATTGGGAGACTGAGACGTCCAGACTGCAGAATCTGCTGCAACAGTCTTTGGGCATAATCACCTGAGACAGACACCGAGTACTTAAATAGTGGCATGCAGTTTATTAACAGGCAGCCTGCTTAGAACAACTGACGCCATTGTTCTTCCCTGCCTTTTTTTTTTTTTTTGCATAGTTGATTTTGAAGTAAATGAGTCTTATTCCCAATAAATGTATAAACTGATAAACCAGCCCTTCTCTAGGGGCTCGTCTGCTGCCGCCACAGCTGGAACCTGTACAGAAACAGAGATTGTGGTGCTGCCTAAGTGTCAATGTGGACAGGGAAGAGGTCAACAGAGAGCTGTTGGTGCCATCGAGGGCCAGGGATATGGCTCCATTGGTCAAGTGCTTGTCTAGCATACTCTAAGCTTCAGGTTTCATCCCCAGCACTGCATAAGCCAACGATCCCAGCTCCCTGAAGACGGAGACAGGAGGATCAACAGTTCAAGTTCATCCTTGGCTCCAAAACTAGCTAGAGGTCAGTTAGACAGTATGAGACTCTGTCTCAAAAACAAAAACATGGGTTGGTGAGGTGGCTCGGTGGGCAAAGGCAACCTGAGTCAGTTTGACTTCCAGGACCCACGTAGCGAGAGGAAGAAGTGACTCTCACAAGTTGTCTTCTGACAGTCACATGCATGCTATGGCATGTGTATATCTTCCCAACCACCACTACAAATAACCACCACTATAAATAAATGCCATGGGAATGATGGGAGATTTAAAGCCATGCTGCCACCTGCCTCTCTGTGGGGTCTCCCATTGGAGAAGATTTCCTTGCCCTTCATATCTGCTGCGCTGGCCTGGATTTTAAGTCAGAAGCTGGCCAGCTACATAGGGTATTGTCCAGCTGGAGCTGAGAGGGACCTTGGCATCTGCTCCGGTGGCCCATGCCTCAGATAGACAGTCTACCCTCTCTGTGTTAGGTGCTCTCTTCTTGTGGCATTGACTACTCTTACCAGGTTTGAAAAAGTAAACCTTTTCTTTCATTTTGGAAATGAAGGGAGTTTTATTCCTCTTTCCATGTATTCAATTAAAGTCACGCATCACTTAAAAGATAGGTGCTTTAGGGAACACACCGCTAAGCAATGTCGCTTTCATGCTGTGTAAGCACCATTAAGCAGGGCTTATGTGCACATGAAGCCAACTCTGGCGTTCTCACAGGGACTGCCATCCTGGGTACATCCCGCTATTGGTCCGTATTATGGTGTCTGGCATCATGAGATCAGATAAGGCAGATCTGTAGCCCTGGGGAGATGCACCCCGGATATATCTTGTGACTAACACCAGATATACACTCCAGCTCTAAACTGGGATTTTGCATAGACGTCCTAGCTGCCCTCCTGCTGGGCAAGTGTTCCCAATGAGGGACACCTGTAAGGCATAAATGTAAGCAATATAACAGAAATGAATATAACCCAGCCCAGAGTGTGTGTGTGTGTGTGTGTGTGTGTGTGTGTGTGTGTGAAATGTGATAAGGTAAATGCCCTAACTTAGGTGAACGCCTCAATTTTGATTGGTTAGAATGTGTCCACGAAAACCAAGTCTGGAGTGTAAGCGTGAAGGTGATAAGAACAAATGTCCATGACGTAATGCATGAATGCCTGAGTGGTGAAAGTTGGCTTAAATACCCTGGCCTTGGCAACTGCAACTTGATCATCCTCTTGGAGCCCAATGGAAACCCTTCGTGCTGAGACCAGCTTGTTCCCCAGACGGCCAGCCCACTGGTTCCAGTGGGAAGCATACAGGAGAGACCACTGCTCAGACTAGACCCAACTCTGCGACTGCCCCAGCATGTACCTGGGGCAGCTGGCGGCTATAGTATAGGGTATAGGGTGTTCCAGTTTGAGGTCCTGGGAACCAGAAGAGTTCAGACCTGGAAAGGCAAGGTAGCTAGAATCTATGAGGTAGGATATTTTTTGTTTTGTTTCATTTGTTTTTTGAGACAGGGTTTCTCGTTGTAGCCCTGGCTGTCCTGGAATCTGCTCTGTAGACTAGGCTGGCCTAAAACTCACAGAAATTCTCCTGCCTCTGCCACCTGAGGGCAGGCGTTAAAGGAGTACAGCACCACCACCCAGCTTGAGGCAGGATCTTGAAAGAACAACAGCAACAACTGCTACAAAGAACACCCAGAGAAAGTTCTGGAAGCCTATATAAGGAACCTCTTGGGTTGTTGGATGGACAGTCGTCTCCACGTGCATAGACTGTGGAGTGTGGGAACAGCTCTGCACAGCAGTGATAACGATCATTCCTGGGTTCACATATAGGAGGGAACAACCTATGCCCCACACTCCTGGTTGCACCAGGCGTGGCCCTCAAGAACCGCCATCTGAGTGGTCAGGATGAATCAGTCTGAGACAAAGGCTGCTGCACAGATCATCCGCAGGAGGCAGCAAACTGATTCCCGATCAGTAACCTGATTCCCGGCCGGCAGGAAGTCTGACACCTGAAAAGGTCATCAAAAAATCCAACACCTCAAAAATATGAATTCCGCAATGTCTGCCATGCAGCCAAAGATCACTAGACAAGTAAAAAACAAAACATAGAAACCCATGACCTGGAGAAAGAAAAAGAAATCAGCAAACCAGAGTAGGAACAATAGGAAAGAAGACACCGTTTCACACAGCAGTATCCGGATACTGTAGAAATGCAGTCTACTGTACAGGGAAGTAGAAGGATGAAATTAAAGAGACGAGGCCCGTATAGAACTTGGAGAGATGATATCCCAATATCTGAAATAAAACTATACCAGACCCAGATGGTAGTACTGCAGCTGTGGCAGTGGAGGCTGTGATGGTGCTTTAGTGCCAGAGGCAGGGGACTCACTGTGAGTTCAATGGCCTTGTGGTTTAGAGAGCAACTTCCAGGATAGTCAGGGCTGCACAGGGAAATTCTGTTTTGAAAAAAAAAATAAATAAAACAAACCATCAACTATAAACACGGCTAGAATACTAAATAAGCGAAAGTGATTGTTGTGCCATAAGAAAGAGGCCAACAGGTCAAGAGGAAGCCATAACTTGGCTTTAAAAAAAATTTTTTTTTTTAGATGAAAGTGGTAAACCTGGAAGGAGAAATAGACAAGTTCATAACCACACTTAAAGCTTCAGGGTCTCAGCAATGAACACAGCTAACAGGATAGGTGGAATATAGACGGTTTTAGCAACACTGTCTATCTCTTCTATAGGGTTCCAGCCAAGAATAGCAACAGTGTATCCTGTCTCTTGTCAATGGCCGACTGAGAAAGGCACAGACTTAACCAAAAGAAATTAGAATCGGGCCTGATGCTCCAACCATGAAATGTGGAAGAGAAGAGGCCGAGGCAGAAGGATCCTAAGCTCAAGGTCTTCTGGAATACAGAGTTCAAGGCCAGCCTGGGCAACTTAGAGAGACCCTGTCTCAAGACTAATAAGTGAAAAGAGATCTGGGGATGTAGTTTAATGGTAGAACACTTGCCTAGCGTGTGTGAGGTCCCAAAGTCGATCTCCAGGACCTAGAAAGAAGAAAAGAAACTCACTCTGATCAGAATTTTAGTCTAAGGTGGACAAGACACACACTGGACAAGTCCCTTTGTGGGCCAGGGCTTCCCCTTTAAATTAATATTTTGAAACCTCATTTAGAAAATTTTAAGGTATAATGGAAGAGTGGAGTCAAAGAGTAAATATCAATAAGGAATTGGAAGATTAAGGGCCCAGGAAGATTCCTCAGCAGGTCAAAGTGATAGTAGTACAAGCTGGCTGACTTGAATTCAATGCCAGAACCCACGATAGAAGGAAAAAACTGGTTCACAAACCTCGTCTCTGAATGCTTTACCACGCTGTGGCATGCAAATCGCTACTGTAGTAAATACAAAGTTTAAAAGATGCACATAAGGCTCTCCATTTGTCCGAGAACCGGGAAGGACATTGGTAGAGGACACTGGGTACCGTGAGCTCCGGCACACTGATGCTGGAACCTCAGATGTGCGGTCTTCTGACCAAGGGTCTGCAGGTTCTTACCGTTGGCACATTCACTGTGGTCCTGGGAGTCGCCGCTGCCTGTAAGTTTGGCATGGCTGAACCAAGAAAGAAGGTGCATGCAGATTTCTACAGGAATCATGACTCCGTGAAAGATTTTGAAGAGATGAGGAAGGCTAGTGTCTTTCAGAGTGGGAAGTGATTTGAGAATTCTTTGGATTGAGCTCCGTAGAAGTTCATGGCTGACCTGTGTTCCTGAACCACGAAACATGAATATGTGGGAGTAGTTTCTCTCAATAAACAATAATTATGTAGACAGGAAAAAAAAAGGTACAGAGAGAGAGAAACTTTTTTTTTTATAGAAAGGGTCTTCCATAGCCCAGGCTAGCCTCAAACTTGAATTTCCGATCTTGTCTCTACTACCTAAATGCTGGGACTGCAGGGTGTGCCGCCACCTCCCCTGGTCTGCGCAGTGCCGGGTTTTCTGCATGCTAGGCAGGCCCTCTACCACCTGAGCTGCATCCTCTGTCCCCACTGTTGCCCCTTGAAATGCAGTCTGAGGACTGTCCACCCTCTTGCTTGCTTCTGGGCCACCCAGACTCCTCTCTCTCGTGTTCCTTCTCCCGCGGACTCCACGGATTTACAAACCCAGAAGAACGACCTCATAGAGCCAAGTGGCTGCTCTCTTGTACGATTCAGAGCGGCGTGTTAACGTGAATTTAAGAAAATAAAGTCACAGCCCAGAGCAAAGTGGATTTAATAGTCACAGAGGTGTCCATAAGCCCTTCTTTTTGCTTTGCAGGCTCACACTTTAATAATTTAATGCCATTTCTGCATGACAGCAGGGTTTTATGAACCCGGGAGAAAGCTACAGTAAGACACAGTCTCTCCCTTACCATGTTCACAGCTGCAGATACGATGCCTTACGCACCACCGAGGCAGAGAATGCCCTGGATGGAACAGCTGCTCTTTCAAGCCACTGCGCCAGAGGCCCTCCCATACCCCACCTACAGAGACAGAAGCCCTTGGGATCAAAAAGATTATCAAAGAAAAAGAGAGGTCAGCTCTACTTGATGTGTTTGGTTCCATCCGTCTGTCTGTCTGTTTGTTCATCCATCCATCCACACATCAGTCTGTACATCCATTTGTTTGTCTGTCTGTTCGTTCATCCATCTGGCTGTCCATTCATCCGTCTGTCTGTCTGTCCATCCATCCGTCTGTTTGTCTGTCCATCCATTCATCCATCCATCTGTCCGTCTGTCTGTCTGTCTGTCCATCTCTCAGTGCTGGGGATTGAGCTAGGATTTGGCACATGGCAGGCAAACACTGCACCTTTCACCTTTTTCTTGAGACAGGGTCTCACTAAGGTAACCAGACTTGTTTGAAGTCACCCTGCAGCCGTGGCAAGGCTCAACTTTACAATCCTCCTGCCTAAGGAATATCCCCTGCTTCTGAATAGCTGGGATTGCAGTGTGTATCATCTGGCCTGGCCTGATCTAGTTTTAAATTCTGAAAACCGTATCCTATAAGCAAAATAATTAACACAGCAACATCCAAACAACACAAAATGCCTGAGCTCCTGATACACTGGCCATATGGCCACAGTGACCCCCATCCCTGGTGGCTTTATTAATGCTGCTAAAGGTACCAATTAAAGAATTTTAAAATACATTTTGTCTTAGGGTTTCTATTCCTGCACAAAACATCACGACCAAGAAGCAAATTAGGGAGGAAAGGGGTTTATTCAGCTTACACTTCCACATTGCTGATCATCACCAAAGGAGGTCAGGACTGGAACTCAAGCAGGTCAGGAAGCAGGAGCTGAAGCAGAGGCCATGGAGGGATGTTCCTTATTGGCTTGCTTCCCCTGGCTTGCTCAGCTTGCTTTCTTATAGAACCCAAGACTACCAGCCCAAGGATGGCACCACCCACAATGGGCCCTCCCACCCTTGATCACTAATTGAGAAAATGCCCCACAGCTGGATCTCATGGAGGCATTTCATCAAGGGAGGCTCCTTTCTCTGTGCTAACTCCAGCCTGTGTCAAGTGGACACACAGAACCAGCTAGTACACATTTATAATATTAAACTTTACTTTATTAATTATTATCATTGTGTGAGAGAGAGAGGCAGACAGAGAGATAAGGACAGACACTCACCAGTGCATATGTAGAGGTCAGGACAGCTTTGTGGAGTTGGTTTTCCCTTCCTACCTTTGTATGGGTTCTGGGGCTTTAGCTCCGGCAGTCAGGCTTGAGTGGCAAGCACACTTAGTGCCAGCTCCCCAATTTTCTTATATAAAAAGCAATATACAGGGCAGGAAAGATGGCTCAGCAGTTAAGAGTACTGACTCTTCTTCCAGAGGACCCCCACACGGCAGCTCCCAACCATCTTTAACGCAAGTTCTAGGGAACTCTTCTGGCCTCTGCAGGACCTGCACACATGTGCTGCATAGACACACATGCAGACAAAACACTCATACACATAAAAATAAATAAATCTTTTTTTAAGCAATATATGGAGTGCCCCCCCCCCCCGCCACCGAGTCTCTGCTGCTTTTGTGCTCGCCCGCCCGCCATGTTCAGCCTTAAGGATCTCGAAGGGAAGTGACGCCTGCTGGGAAGCCACGGCTTTGAGGAGTACACGAAAGAGCAAGAAGTAGGACTGGCTCTTAGGAAGATGGCTGCCATGGCCAAACCAGACTGTATCATTACTTGTGATGGCAACAACATCACCGTCAAAACCGAGAGCACGGTGAAGACAATGGTGTTCTCTTGTACCCTGGGAGAGAAGTTTGATGAAACTACAGCTAATGGCAGGAAAACTGAGACGGTCTGCACCTTCACAGATGGTGCCCTGGTCCAGCACCGGAAGTGGGAAGGGAAGAAAAGCTCAATGACAAGAAAACTGAAGGAGGGGAAGATGGTTGTTGAATGTGCCATGAGCAATGCCACCTGCACTCGGGTCTAAGAGAAGGTGCAATGAGGGCTTCACCATCACCCCGGACAGGAGTTAGCTGCCAGTGTGAGTGAGCTCAATTCAGCGAGCAGGTCATAAATAACCACGCGGCTTCACTTCTTGGGTTTTATTTTTTCGTGACTGTTCAGTTCTCTTTATCACAAAGACTTTACAAGAAACCCATGTCAAATTTGGTTTACCCAGGATCATTCCTTTGGTTAGTAAATAAACGTGTTTGTGCTAACGGAAGAAAAAAAGGAAGCAATATATGTGTACTGTGAGAATTTGGAAAATGGGATCTACACAAAAGAACATGAAAGTTACAGATTCGTTCACTGGCCAAGGACTGCTGTGATAGTTTGTATTTTTATTCTGTTTATTTAACTAACTAACTATGTATGTATGTATGCATGTATGTATGTATGTATGTATCTATCTATCTATCTATCTATCTATCTATCTGTCTGTCTGTCTGTCTTTGGTTTTTCAAGACAGGGTTTTTCTGTGTAGCCCTGGCTGTCCTGGAACTTGCTCTGAAGACCAGGCTGGCCTTGAACTCTTAAAGATCTGCCTGCCTCTGCCTCCTGAACACTTCCTGGTCAGTTTTGATGATTTTTAAGTGTAGTTGTTTGAACCCTTAAAAGTCTACTCCCTGGTTTGTGGGTATTTGAATTCATTCTATAAACAACTTTATGGTTTGCTTCTTTTTGACTTCTTGGTTGTTGGACGGTTTAAGTTTTTTGTTTAGTTTAGGTTTTGAGACAGGGTTTCTCTATATAGCCCAGGCTAGCCTGAAGCTCCTGCCAATCTTTCTGCTTGAGCTTCTTCCTGCTTCAGCCTTCTGACTGTTGAGATTTACAAGTGCACACAACCATGCCTGGTGACTGTTTTGTCTCTCTTGAGACATTTTGTCCTATAACCCAGCCTGGCTTCAAACCCCTGTGTTTGCCTCCCATGTGCACTGGCATACCCAGATCTTGTGACGCCTTTTGTAGCATCTATCATAAATCTTGTGTTGCTTATAGAACACAGATTTTAAAATTCAGGGGCTCCTATTTGCTTGCTTATAAACAATATCCCTGTCTGTCTGTCTGTCTGTCCGTCCGTCCGTCCGTCCGTCCATCCGTCCGTCTGTCTGTCTATATTTTAGCTCATCTCTGCTTTCATAGGACAAACTCCTAAATGTCCCACCTGCAGCTCTGACAGCTGACCCTAGGACTTTGATATCCCTGCTGCATTGGGCCTTGGCTTGAAACCTATACTCCCAGTGGATCCTGTAGCTTGCTGATGCCTGAGAGAACATAAGCTGAATCGGATTTAGTCCTTCTTCTGGTACGCTCTGCCCCCTCCCCCACCAACACACGATTTCTAGTCTTTACAATGTGCATGGCCCATGGTGGAGCTTCAGTGTATAAATATGAAAGTAGATACTCAGCAGGTTAGGAGTGGGTGGGTAGGTAGTTGAGGATGGGATAGATAGGGTGAACTAACCAAAACTATGATTTTCTATAGCAAACTTGAGCAATGGTTGGTTGCATCTGGATTGTCCTCTCCAAGTCTGCACGTGAAGCTGTGTGCCCTCTCTGGTTCCTTGGTGCTGTTAGGGATTGTTTCCTGTCTGAGATGCTGACAGGAGTCTGTGTCGTAACTGTTGTCTCTGTGTTAGTGGTCTTCCAACACAGACAGGATGAGTGCCTAAAACAACATAGCAGAGGGCGATTTATTCTGGCTCATGGTTCCAGAGGGATCCGCCCAAGGCTGCTTGGCCCCAGCTGCTTGGGTAGGACGTCATGAGGGAAATTATGTGACAGAGCAGCTCCCTCCTTGCATACTGGATCAGAGACAGAGCACAAGGCAGGGATTGACACACAGTAAGAGGGCAGTGCAATCAGAAGCCTGCTTCTCGTGGCCTACTCCCTCCAGGGAGACCACACCTTTCAAAGTTCCTTAAACTTGGCAAAGCGGCACTGTCAGCTGAGGACCAGACACTTAAGATGGACATTTTAGATTTAAATCCTAAGAAGCTGACATGATGGTCCACATACATAGTCACAGCACTCAGGAGGTAGAGGTAGGAAGATCAGGTGCTCAAGGCCAACCTTAGCTACACGTGAGTTTGAGGCCAGCCTAGGCCACATAAGCCCCTGCCTCTAAATAAATTAAACAAACATAACTGAAGAAATCTCTCTCTAGAGGACGCTGGACTCTTGGGTCATGAGTCTTGAACTGCAGTTTCTAAGTGGTGACAGACAAAAATGATGCTGAATCTTCAGTTATGAGTGACGGCTGAAAGCCAGTATAATGGAGGACCATTCTTAGATCCCTTAATCCCTGCTCCATCCGTGCTCCACCCGTGCTCCACCCGTGCTCCACCTGTCCTCCACCCGTGCTCCACCTGTCCTCCACCCGTGCTCCACCCATGCTCCACCTGTCCTCCACCTGTGCTCCACCCGTGCTCCATCAGTGCTCCACCTGTCCTCCACCCGTGCTCCATCCCTGCTCCACCCGTGCTCCATCCCTGCTCCATCAGTGCTCCATCCCCGCTCCATTCATACTTCACCCAGCTGTCTTGCATTCAATACCAAAGATGCTCCTGCAGCAGCCAGTTTATTCTGCCTTCCACCTGACTAATGGTATAAATGTAATTTAATTTAAAACTTAATCCAGGCAAATAATTGATAAATACAGAAAGCCAGGAGTTCCACCCTGTGCATAAAGCATGCACAAGAATAAAATATGTTTATTAGAATAATTGCTAGTTTTGAAAAGTCTAATAATTACTGCTTGCTGGGAGCAAGCTCTTGGAGAGAAGGGGAGGTGGAATTAACTTGGGCAGACAAAGAACGTACTGTTTGAGGCTCAGTCATCGAGCAGAGATGAGCATTGCTTGCTGACCAGAACTTGCTCTGATAGAAGAAGAGACCAGGAAATTCTGGTGGGAAAGCTGGGCCTTGGACCAAGTGATCACATTTATCAAAAATTTTCCAGAGGAGCAATCAGCAAGAGAAACACATGGGTCTGCAGAAGGACTCTGTCCCAGGAGTTGGCTCACAAGGACAGAGGCTAAGAAGCCCCTTCACACCCTTCTCACAGTGGAAGCCCAGAGAATGTGTGATGTGGGGGCTGCTGACCAGGGTGCCGGTGCTGCCTGTGCTGGGAGGTCACGCCAGGGATGTGGGGTTTGGTAGCAAGAAAGAGCAGGGGTCCCAGCTACAGCAGAGAAAGTATGTTCAGTCTGCTTTTCCCCTTGTGTCCCAGCTGGGCCCTGGGAACTACACACTACTGTATCAATGAGGGTAAGCTTCTCCCTCAGTCCTCCAACCCAGGGGCTTCTCCAGAGAGACCCCACAGGCAGACCTGGAAGTTATGTCTCACCACCAGTATAGACAGAACAAAATGGACCATCATGGTGACACTCCTGTCTGGCCCATGGGGTGGAAGTAAGTTTTGCCTCTTATAAGTTTTGCCTTATACATCATCAGCTCCATATAGCAGCCTCCAGTCAACCCAGGGCTGATGGGAAGTCAATTCCACCCCTGATCCCAGTTGCTAGAGGAACCCCTTGAGGACACTGTGAGGCCAAGTTCACTGTAGCTCTAGAGTAGCATACTCCTTGGGGTACTTAAGGGAGAAAGGTTCTGCAGCAAGCAGTCATGGAAATCAGTGGAACAGACAGATCAACCATGATGCCTCATGCTGGTAAAGCCCCAAGAATGTAGACTGTTCTGAGTAGTTTGCCTAGCCATACTAGGAAGAGATGATAAAACCTGGAGGAAGAGGAAGTGCGCTCTATCTGTGAGATGAGAAAGAAGGTCTTCAGGTGAGCTTCCATCATTCATTCATTCATTCATTCTGGAAACTATTTGCTCCACAGAGAGCTATTGCATATTTGACCCATATCGGATATAGGAGCAAATAGCTTATGGTGATTACTATTGATTGTCACCTCGACAGGATCTAGAGACATCTAGGAGACAAACCTCTGGAGAGGAGGTTTGTAGAGTGAGTTTATTGAGGTGGGAGACCCACCCTAATAATGAAGAACACCATTCCATGATCTGATGCTCAGGAATCAAAAGGAGACAGCAAGCCAAGCGCTGGTATTCATCTCTGCTTTGTGACTGCAGATACACTGTGACCAGCTTCCCTTTAGGCTTAGATTTTTCAAAATCTACTTTAATAAGGGTTCTCAAATGTTTTGACCCTCCTTTCAGCCCACCATCCAAAGCTAGGGGAGAAAAGATGGCAAATATGCCTGTTTAGAAGTAATTCTTTGGGGGTGATTTCAACCTTCATTGTCAGGATATCAGCAGTCCAGTTCAGTAGTGTCAGGTTACCAAACATGGATCAACAGCGGCAGCAGCACGATCCAGCAGAAACTGCCAGGCCTCCGCCGAATCAGCAGGAGTCAGTGGGAGCAAACAGAACTAGGCATGTTTCCAGGAGAAGTTCTCTGCCATGCTTCTCTAATCAGCGAAGACTCAAGACCAACAAAGCCTTGCAAGGCTAGCTATGCAAGCTCCCCATTACTATCTATTGAGTCCTATTTATACTCACTCCAAACATCACATGTTCTCCCACAGGTCTTGCCTTGGAAAACATCACGTGAGTCTGCTTCACATGACACAACCTGAAACTTCCACTTCATCGCCCCATGCTTCTTCCACCATGCCTTCTCCGCTCAACCTGCGAGCTGAAATAAACTCTTCCTTCCTCAAGTCGCGTGTGTCGGTTGTCATAGCAACAAGGCGAGCAACAGACCGGCTTCGTTGCAAGAAAACGTGGCACGTGCTTGAAGCCTTTGAAGAGAAGCTGGCAAGAAGGAGAGAGAAGTGACGGAGGGGTGAGGGCGTGACCCACATGCTGCAGCACGCTCTGGGGGAAAGCTGCTTTCTCTGGAGGAGCAGAGTCACTGCCTTTGAAGACGCACCAAGGAGAGTGGGCAAGCCCTCCCATCTGCTCACAGTGGCTGCTGGCCTCTGTGAAAGAAGCTACATATGAGGCTTAGTGGGTTCAAAGACTGTGTGTAGCATGCTGCTGAGTTCAGAGCCAGGAGCCTGGGAAAGTCCCAGAGTCAGGCTGGCTTCTAGCAATGGGGTTACAGAGGAAGGCAGGTGGTTACTCTGGTCTACCTCTGTGACCCTAAGCTCCTTTATACAGGGAAACCTGGATAATCGACAGCCTAGTTACTTCTGCTTCTAAACACAGTGCAAGAATCAGAGAAGGCCAGACTGGGGTTGTAGATAATCCCAGCATGTGGGAGGCTCAGGCAGGAGGATAACTGGGTTGGGGCGGGGGGGGGGGGGAACAGTATTTCTGGGCTACAAAGTAAGACCCTGTTTCAATAAACAAATTAGAGGAAGATGACTTTTTTTTTTGTCTTGGTTTGTTGTTTTTTGTTTTTCCCAGACAAATAAAATCGAAAACAGTTTTCTGCTAAGGACCTTCACTGGAAAAATAAATTCCAAGAGTTAGGAATTGAACTCAGGGGTTTGGGGGTGGGGGGAGGCTTTACTTCCTGATTCTGGGATTAAAAAGGATAACCAAAAGCAATCTGGGGAGGAAAGGGTGCATCTCAGCTTAGGTTTATGGTTCACCATGGGGGGAAGTCCAGGCAGGAACTCAAGGCAGGGAGCCTGGAGGCAGGAACTGAACCAGTGGAAGCAGCAGCCACGAGGGGCACTGCCTACTGGCTTGCTTCTCCTGGCTTGCTCAGCCTGCTTTCTTACACAACCCAGAACCACCAGCCCAGGGGTGGCTCAGCCTACAGTGGGCTGGGCCCTCCCACATCAATCGATCAAGAAAATGTCCCACATACTCGCCTACACACAATCTGATGGAGGCATTTTCTCATTTGTGGGTCCCTCTTCTCAGATGATACCAGACTATAGCAAGTTTGATGCAAACTAGACAACAAGACAAACCCACCACTGACAGCAGCAACAGTAGCAGGGACAGCCTCAATCACGACCAGCAGAAAAATACTGGAGGAAAGGAAGGTTGAAAGCAGTATTGGTGAGCAGAGGCGTGAAGAGATAGCCATCTTCCCTGGGTAAAGCAAACACAGACAGAGCTTGGGCAACGTTCTCGCTGCGCAGTCATCAAACAAATATTTGTTATCATTCATGGTGCGCTGGCAAGTCTTACATGACAGTGTGGAGTGACGCAGGCCCCGAATGTCTGCCTTATGAAAGGTACCCATGGGATGTGATGGAGAGGAAGAACGAAACGCAGAGGGTTGGGGCAGCTGGAGCATGGTGGAGATGAGTTTCCATTCTAACAGCCTGGTCAGTCAGAGGGGAGTTTGAACTCCCAGGCTCTTTTATTCAAAGAGGTATAATAGGGCTGAGGCTGAGCTGTATCACAGTAGGCAGGCTGCGGGCCTGAGTCTAACCGGAACTACACAAGTCAGGCATGGTGGTGCACTCCCGGGATCCCAGCATGTGGTAAATAGAAACAGGAGTATGAGGCAATGAAAGGCATACTTCACTAGTCTGGGGTTGGTCTCAGATCTTAAGAACCTATCTTTAACTCTCACCCGCCAAATAAGGTGATACCGATACAATGCGGTAAGTCAGAAGGCTATGGTACCATAGCCTCTTCCCCATCCCCCTTGAAAGGGACACCTAGGAAGGGTGTGTAGGGGGCTCAGCCCTTAGAGATATCAGGATCACTACCTGTCAATGGGGTGGAGGGTAGTTTGCCACCAACTTGAACATCAGCTTTGGAGAAAAAGTATCAGTCTTATAAAGGAAAGACCCTTTCGAGTTGATACAATGTGTTTGCCGAGCAATTTAGCCACCTGTGTTGAAATCCTGGCGTGAGGGATTGTGGTAAACTGGAGTACTCTTCCGATTTAAGAAGATGTGGATTTTAATCCACCACCACAGCAGTTAAGAACGCAGAGTAATCTTACAGAGGACCCAGTAGTGGCCCATAACTGCCTGTATCTCTGCAGGCACCTGCACTCATGAACACACACACATACCCACTTAAAATTAAATAAAAATTTGAAAGCGAGACACAGAATTTTGGATTGTCCCAGATGTACCTTCAATGCCAGAGGCTTCGGAAGCAAGTTTTACAATCCACAAATCAGTTTTACTTCTAAGTTTACATTTGGTCTTTTCTTCCTTCTGCTCCTCTTCATATATAGGCTGAGCTTGATAGTGTTCCTCGGGGACGATTACGCAACACCAGTGGCCCCAGCTCATCAAACTCAAAGTGGCATGATTTATAAACAGTGTTTAAGGAGGGTTTTCAGTTATGAAACATCCCTACCACGTCATCAGGCCCCTGCTGGGAAAGATCCTCCTTCCTGTGCCAGGAGAGGGAGGCTAGACCATTGATCAGCTTGCAGGGACTTAGCCCATTGCTGACCTCAGCAGAGAAGAGGACTTTCGAAGGCCATGCTGGCATCTGAACAGGGTATGCGATGGGAAGGGAACTCAGTTATAAACAACTGACTTAATCCATGTCTGCAGTTCATGCTTACATGGGATGGATGCAAAGCATTCTGGGGGATGATCAGGAAGAAAGGGTCCCAGCTGGGTCTAGGGAAACTAGCTTCCTCCCCACCACTAGAACACTTGACTTTCTCTTGAAGAGCTGGACTTGATTTAGGGTGGTACAGAAACTGAGGCCAAGACCAGCAGCAGATGCCTTAAGGAAAGAGGAATGTCACCTCTAACTGTCCGGAGCCAGAGCCTGGAGTTCCCCACCCCCAAAAGGGAGAGGCAGCCAGGAGAATGGGTAACACCTGAGCTGAACAGCAGCCATCTCTGGGCTTAGGTCTAGTGAGTGGGTCCACCTGGCCCTTGCTTCATTCAGTCTCATATGCCCTCTTTCTGAGATGGCATCCTGGGGGGCCACAGTAGACTGTTGGAAGCTTGATAACTCAAACCCTTCCTTGTAACCTCCATTGCATCAGATATGTTGATAGTGGGTAAGCTGGGAACTAAAGAACCAAGGAGTGTCCCCTGGGAACTTCTACAGAGAAGCCTGAAGAGCTGATGATAACACACACTATAATCACAACAGGGGGATCAGGAGTTCAAGGCCATCCTCACCTATCTATGAGGCTGATGGAGGCCCTGTCTCAAAAATGACAAAAACAAAACTCAAACCCAAGATACCCTCAGATCTTGGCGCCCCAACCCATGGGTCAGGAACCTAGAAGAAAGTCCAGAAATACATATGCCTTATTAAGTCTTCCAATGACCCAAATGAGAAGCCAGGTCAGAGAAAAACTGACATTAGGAATCCCAAAATGGGTTCCAGTCCACTGTTTTGAGTGATGAAAACCCTTTTCAGCATCTAGCTCTCCCAGACCAACACAGTAAATGAGACAAGACCATCTTCCTTTGAAAGGATGTTTAGTCATGAGCCTGAAATGCTTTCACACAACTGGCGAAGTTTAAAGCATCTACTTCTGAGCACTGCTCTTAAGCGAAAGCCCACACAGTCCTGCACTGTTGGCGGGAACATGAATTGATGCAATGCTTGCAGAGCAATTTAGCAATCTCTGTCAAAATCTTACAGGAACATGGCTCTGATGAAGCCGTTCCAAGGTTTTGCTCTGTTTGATGTGTTTGCAAAAGCAAAGGCATCCATGCATCCCAACGGCTCTCACAGGGTTGTTTATCATAGCAGACCCTGAAAGAGTGCTACGGGGTCAGCAAGACATTCGTGCAGACTGTGGTGCACCCATGCAGTGATTCTTGCTAGGCTGTCAGAAGAACTGTCTACATCTCTATTTGTCTGTCGCTGGACATATTTTGTTGAGGGAGAAAAAAGCACTTACATATATAGTGGGGATTTATTTCAGGTAAAACAAAAATGAGTGTCTGGGCTTTTACATGCATGGGATATTTAGAGAACCAAGGAATCGTACATGGGGGCTCCTCTGGCAACTAGGGTAAAGGTTTGAGGTGAGAATGGTTTTTGTTTACCTTGTAAGTGTTAGTTAGTTGAATTTCTACCACTAGCTTGTATTACTTTTGCAAATTAAAATTGAGCAATTAAAGCTAAAATAATCAAAGATGTATTCTCAGCTCCTTGGGAGGTTAAGGCAGGAGGATTGTAAGTCCAAGACTAGTCTGAATAACTTAGTCGGAGTTCACCTTAAAAAGAAAAAAACTAGGATGGGAATATAGCTCAGGGATAGATTGTCTGCTAGAATAAAACCCTAGGTTCAGTCTCCAGATCTGTGGAACTCTGAAAGGAAGAGAGAGAGAGAGAGAGAGAGAGAGAGAGAGAGAGAGAGAGAGAGAGAGAGAGAGAGAGACAGGAAGAAACTTGAAATGTAACTTGCAACTGGTGTATACATGGTGACCTTACTTCCTGGTCTCAGTCAGTACAGAGAGCAGCATCCCCTAGGGACATCTGAGTCCCCCACCTCCCACCCTGGCCTCATGGACCATCCACGTGAACTTATCTTCTGCAGTCAGTACCTGCCCGGGCTCATGATGGTCCCAAATGTCTCTATGTATTAGAGAAATACATGTATTGAAGAGTTTTCAAGGAGCAGCCAGGGTTAGGGATAGGAGTCACACAGGCCAGTGCCATCCTTCTGGAGCGCATGGGCAGACTGTGGGTGCCGCTTTCCCCTAAAGCATGAGCAAGCCATGTTGGGAGCCGTGTTTTCTCCAGCCAGCAGTGTAGCAATACTGATTCAGTTTCCTGGCAATTGGGTACCATGCTGGCCCTTACCTGTACCATGCATCACCTATCTCTTCATTCCAACCTGCTAATCAGATGCTATCTTGACCCCCATTTTACATTTGAGAAAACAAGCTGACCAGTGGTCCCCAGACAGACAGATCTTTGCCTCCGTTTGGTTGGCCACCCTGACTAGTTCCTAGGGCCCATTTTTTCAGAGTCTGGCATTCACAGACCCTTCCTGCATTTTACAAGTCGGTAGCAGTAAATAATGGTGCAGATGTTGAGGAATGCATCTGGATCTCTAGAAAGAAGCTAACACAGCAAGAGGAAAGAGGCAAGTGTGTTCCCAGTGGTGTGGGGACAAGGGCTAATAAACAGAAGTCACTCTGAGAGAGAGAGAGAGAGAGAGAGAGAGAGAGAGAGAGAGAGAGAGAGAGTTCCTGAGCTGCAAGCCAGGGGTCACCTTCATAAGCTGCTGTGGGAAGCAGATGCCATTTTCTGAATATTGCCTCCCCCAGAAACAATTCACATCAGAAAGCCTCCTCCAAAGTATTAGTATGAGCAGGTAGGAACCTTGGGGCAGTCTGACATCATGAGGATGGAGCCTCGTGGTCTGGTTATTGTTCATAAGAGAGACATCAGAGAGTTCCTGCCCTCACCCTGCCATGTGAGAATCGTCAAGTGGGCACTGCCTGTGTCAGGAAACAGCTGAGCCAGCCTAGCATCCACCTGGGACACCAGTCTGCTGTGAGACTCAACTTCTGCTCTTTTCTCTTCCCATACTGGAGATTGAACTCAGGGTCCAGCTCATGCTAACCAAGTACTCTCCCTCTGGGCTATCCCCCAGCCCTCTATTTTTTATTTCAAGACCATCTCCTTAAACCGCCCAGAGTAGCTCTCAAAATCACTGTGTACCCCACACATACCTTCACCTCAAGAACCTTCAACCTCTGCCGGTTGGATAGCTGGCATTTCAGTCTTGTGTCAGTAGACCAAACTTCAAACTTGCATTCTGCAAGCTATGTCAATGGGGTTTTGTCATGCAGCTCCAGCTGGCCTTGAATTCACCATGAAGCTAGGATGACCTTGAACTCCTGATCTTCCTGCTTCCATCCCCTTAATACTGAACTTGCAGGCATATGCTACCACATCAAGTTCACATAGTGCTGGGGAGGGAACCCAGGGCTTTGTGGGTGTTACGCAGGCACTGAATTAGCTGTGGGAAGGAGGGCATCCAAATGACTCCACTCAAACATGTCCTCAGCACCCTCATTCCTGTGTCTGGCTCCTAACCCTCTTGCTTCGTTGGAGATCCCAGTTGTAGTGTTGGGGCTTAGCAAACTCTGAACTTCTCTAGTCTTTCCATTCCACTTGGCTTCTCTGGAAAGCCAGTCTTCAAGGGTCTCCCTCAGGTTTCTCTGAAGCACCCAGACTTTACTTCAGGAGGGTGGCCACCTGCCTTTACTGCCGAGTCACCTATAGCAAGGATAACTTGGGGGCTGGGACATCAGCTTGGTGTACAGTGTTTGCCTAAATGCATCGAGCTTTGGGTGCAGAGAAAGGCAAAACCAAAAACTAAGTTTAGTTTGTTTTCTGTCACTGTGCAAGGAGCCATACCTGAAAGCAATGTGGGGGCAAGAGGTTTATTTCATCTTCCAGCTTACAGTCTAGTCATTTCAGGAAACTGAGACAGGACCTGGAACAGAAACCATCGAGGGATGTTGCTTATTAGCTTGCTCCCCATGGCTTGTTCAGCTTGCTTCCTTATACAACCTGCCCAGAGGTGGTATTGTCCATGTGGGTTGGATCCTTCCATATCAACCATTTAATCAAGAGAATGCCCCAGGCCAATATGATAGAGACATTTTGTCAATTGAGGTTCCCTCTTCTCAGATGATTCCTAGCTTGTATCAAGCTGACAAAAACTAACCAGGACACATAAAGAAATCGGAGAGTAAATAACCCAGTGCAGGTCCCCTGCTAAAAGACAAAATCCAAACCAACCAAACATGAACTCCAGAAAGCACAGCTGCCCAACTCAGACCCCTCCCCGTCTCCTCCAAGTGTTTGTGTTTGGAACACTGCAGTCTGCACTCCGGCAGTTCAGCTTATGCAGTAGACACGGGGGCTCCAGTCTTGTTCAGTTCTTGTGAGGGCTTTGGTAAGAGGTAGAAAAGACTATTGCTGTCAGCTCTGTCCTGCCCAGCGTGTGCAGAGGTGGCTTGGCACTGTACCACTGAGAGACAGCTTTGCGAGCATCATGGGAAGAGTGTAGGAAAGGCTCGCCTGCTCTGGCTGCAGCCGCACTTTCCCAACGCTTGAGTCTGACAAGCTGTTTAGAACCTGAAACCAGGGAGGCCGTGGGCCTGGCTGCTTTCTTGGAGGGCACTAAGTTGGAGT
Source organism: Tokudaia tokunoshimensis (assembly GCA_036184795.1). Lineage (NCBI taxonomy): Eukaryota > Metazoa > Chordata > Mammalia > Rodentia > Muridae > Tokudaia > Tokudaia tokunoshimensis. Next base: position 51,304,907 of record BTHU01000020.1, on the reverse strand, counting down.
AACCTGAGCGGCTCTGACTGGGCAGGGCACTAGCCCTGGGCTACTTTGTATACAAAGCTGATGTTACTTAGTTCTCTCAGTGGGAGAGGCAGGGGCAGAGATGAAAGTTTGTGTCGGCTTTGTTTTCTGGATCGGGAATAAGGCTCCCCTGTGAGGTCAAGCTCAGTCAGCTATCGGGATAGGTAGTTAAAGTCCATCTGCACCCCCAAGCTAGGACCCATTTTGTCCAGTCGAGAGCATAACAAGGTCCCACATGGTCTTTAGGCTTCTTAACTGCCTCATCTTTCTTACGGAGCAGCGACTCCTCCACCCTGAGTCCCTGAGAGCAGAAACACAGACGATCTGGTTCATAGCCAAGTTGTCCGAGCCCCCAGTGCCGCAGTGAAGCCGGAGATAGGAAAAGCCAGCCTCCGGGGCCTCCTTAAGACCCACCCCCCCACCCCCACTCATCCGAAATGACGTCTTTATTTCTTTTCTAACTCAGCTTTCGCAAACCACTGGAGAGATGAAATCAGTCTGGAATTTAAGCCTCTGGGTATTTGGCCGCCTCCCCGATGGGGGCCGGACCACAGCATAGCTTGGATGGTGAGCTTGGATGGTGCATCAGGGTCCTCCGTTGTCCCTGGTACTTGGGCAGCTGTGGTTCAAGTCAAGACCTGAGGCTGCGGCTGGGTGTCACCTCCTCACACACTGAGGGTCAGCGGCCTTACTTCTCCCCCTCCTCCTGCTCCTGTTGGTCCTGGGAGAAGGCATCATCTGGGATTAGTCATTAACAAGTGGTTCTCACAGAACCCTCAGACAGGCTCAGGGTCTTCTTTACGAAGTGACAGTTTCTACAGTGACCTACCATGTCACTTCTGGTCCTCGGCTCCCCTTCAATCAAGTGCCTAACTGAAGACGGTAGTGCATAGGGAAGGGAGAGAACACAGAGGGTCCCCAGGAGGGACCTGACTCAGAGAGCCCTGTCTTCTCCAACCTTTTCTTCTTCCTGCCTCATATCAGACAGATGACCTCCTGAGACTCTTTGTTCATTTTCTAGCCTTGGGTAGAGATGTTGAGCTGACTCTGTTCCTGCACCCTCGAGTCTCTGCTCACTCATTTCCTGATGTCCAGCATCGTAGCCTCAGGACAAGTAGGTGCCATGACCCAGTGTGACAGCCTGCCCCAGCGGGGGGTGGAAGAGGACTGCGGACACCTGGGACCGTTTACCTGGGTCAAGACGCTGTGTGATTTGTCTCCTCCTTGCCTCAATTTCATCATCTGAGAAATGGGGTGCTATGGGCTGAGTTATGTCTCCCTGAGGTTCACATGCTGAAGGTTCAACCTTCACGAGCTCAGAATGTGACTGTATTTGGAGATGGGGTCTGCTAGCATGAGGTCCTTGGGGTAACCCTAATCCAGTGTGACTGGGGCTCTCATCGGAAGGGAAGATCAGGATACAAACACACACACAGAGGATCAGCGTCCCAGGGCATTAGAAGGCCATCACCAGCCTGAGGGAAAACCAGCCTTCTCACCTGTAGGCCTTGGACTTTCAGCTCTCAGGACAGTGAGGAAATGTCTGTTGTCCAAACCCCACTGGCCTGCAGGATTTTGTTATGGATGCTCCAACAGAAGACACAGAGGGTGTTGGTAGTAATCACTGTTCAAGAGCATGGGCTGGCTATGTTCACCCTAGAATTCTACTCTCTTGGATCAGGTTGCTGTTATAGATCTGGAATTCCGAGTAAGTCAGTTTGGTATATGAGGTGCCTAGACTGGGTAGTGGGTATAAAACTCATGGCACCTGTCATGTATGGAGCTCAGGGACACTGAGTACCAAAGGCCACAGCGGCAATAATCAGGGTTTGACAGGAAAAGCAACCTGGTGCTAAAACGAGCAACTCAATGCAAGATTGCATTTTTACCACAAACTGCACCTCCCCTCGACAAGCCAAAGTAGATATTGTGAACCGCCGAAGTTAAAGTTGTGTCGCTCTCCGGTATGATCCCCAGGGAGAGCTGGAGTCCTCGCTTTTGGTGGACAAGCCTCAGTAGAGTAGAACTCTGAGACCAGAGGACCACCCGCTGGTCTTGACAGTCGACGTTGCATATGGCACACCCTGGACGCAGGCTCCTGTCACCTTCTATCTAATCCACAACCCAGAGCTTCCAAAGACAACAGCAGCAGAAACCCAGAATAAACAGCAGTGATTTACTAATGCTAGGCAAACATCGGGAAGGGGACCAAAAATAGCACTGGCCACCGCTCATCCGTCAAGAGGAAACAGCTTCTCAAATGGCTTCTCAGGCGTTGAGTGTTGGAAGTTGTGTTAACTCTTCCAAACCATCTCTGAGGGCTCTAGGGGCATCTGAGAGCAGAGGTGGGCATGAGCTGGGGCAGGAGACTTTGGTATGAAATAGGCTTGGTTATGAATCATATATGGAGTTCCTGTAGCTAGGGCTAGCCTTTGGCCAGTGCACGAAGGCAGGGCTAGTCCTCAGTATTGCAGGCTGTTTGTATTGGTCATTTTTCTTGTCGTGATCTATGATCAAACCCCTGTAACTTGAGGAAGGAAGGTTATGTTCTAGCTCCCAGTTTGAGAGGACACAATCATGGCGGGGTAGGCGCAGTGACGGGAGCTTGAGGAGGTCGGTCCCATTGCATCTATGATCAGGAAGCAGAAAATGATTGCTGATGCTCACCCTTACAGACATGCCTACAGGTAGTTACCATGGTGATCCTAAACTCTGAAACGCGGGCAATGAATATTAACCACCATGCTGTCTATTAGCTGGGAGTTAGTAAAACCCAGCTCGCTCTCAGCTCTGCCAGGCAGTGTCACAGAGGAGGACGGCATCCATCTGTGGAGCTGAGTCTGGGCTTGTTTGCCCGGGATACAGGCTTCCCCAGGGTCTGTGTATCAGCTGACTACATCCGGGCAGGTAATGGGTGAACTGGCACATTTATAAAGCCTCAAGATGCTGCGCACGGTGGCTCAGGTTGGAAATCCTAGCACTCCAGAAGCTGATGCAGGAGGTTTGTGAGTTTGAAGTCAGCCTGTCCTTTAAAGAGGAGAAAGAAGCCAGGTGTTAGTGGTGCACAACTTTAATCCCAGCACTT
>BTHU01000020.1:50689304-50696804 GCA_036184795.1 Tokudaia tokunoshimensis | reverse complement strand
ACCTTTGCATGCATGTGCCCCTTGTGCCCCTTTCCGGATGTTGTGAGTGCGTGCGTGCGTGCGCTCTGGAGCAGGACGCTCGCGAGGGAGGGCCCGGGCAGTCCGTGGCTCCTGGGCTAGCCTGTGCCGCTGGGTGTGGCTGTGTGCGCCTGGGGTGAGAAGGGATGATGCCAGTCATCTACAGTCGGTTGACTTCCCGAGCGTGCCCAGGCTGAGGGTCCCAGTCCTGGGCACGGGGTCGGTGGAGTCAGCGAAGTGGGGCCCAGAGTCCGAGGTCCAGGGTGGGTCAGGGTTCCAGAAGCTGGATCCTCCTCCTCCTCCTCCTCCTCCTCCTCTTCCTCCTCCCGTTCCTTCTCCTCTTCCTCTTCGTCGTGCCTCCAGGGCAAGAGGAAGTCAGTGGTGGGTGGGTGGGTGAGGGTGCTGGTACAAGAACCGTCTAGGAAGGGAGGAGGAGAGATCTCTGTGCGGCCTGGGCTGGCACTCAGTGTCTGGGCCCGTGCTCCATCCGGGGTGGGCGGGCAGAGGAGGAGGGCTGAAGGGGGTCTGCGGAGTTTGTAGTCAGGCAGCGTGGGGCAGCGCGGGCGGGGACGTGCGGGTGGAGCTCGGACCGGGCTGAGAGGCGTGCGGGCGTGCGTGCGGTTCTCGGTGTGCGGTGTGGCGCGTGTGTCTGCGGGGCTCGGGGCTCGGGGCTCGTGTGGGCTCGGCGGCGGGCGGGCGAGCGCAGCAGGCTCTTGGAGGCTTTTGGGCGCACCCGCCCTCGTCTACGGCCATACCACCCTGAACGCGCCCGATCTCGTCTGATCTCGGAAGCTAAGCAGGGTCGGGCCTGGTTAGTACTTGGATGGGAGACCGCCTGGGAATACCGGGTGCTGTAGGCTTTTTGCAATCCTCCCTCCCTCTCTCACTTTTGGCCATGGTCACCGCCGCTCGGGGACACGGGCTCAGGCAGCTCTAGCCCCACCCACACCCCACACCCCACACCCCATACCCCAGAAAGAGCCCACCCTCGTCCTCTCAGATGCTTGGCATAGCACACCACCTCAGAGTTGGCACCCTGGCAACACCCTGCAGGGTTAGCTAGCTAGAGCTAGCCAAGGGATGGGAGAGCCTGTCTCCATTTGCACCCAAGCCCAGGATGGCCTCGAACACCCACCACCCCCACCCCGGCCTGATCCAACACCACACTTGGGTCCCTGGTCACCTTGCCCAGGCAGGGAGGGGCGTGGACCGTGCTACTCCACCCCTCGGCCTCGCACGCCCTGGGAGCGGTCCCCAACGAACCCAGCCACCACACCCCTCTCTAGCCGGCCTCCGGAGGTCTAGGTGGCTGCGGGGGCCTGTGTGTGTCAGGGTGCCCGCCTGGGTCTTGTGTCTCTGTCTGTCTATGTGTCAGCTGTCTGGGTAAGTGCATGACTGCGTCTCTGCGTGCGTTTGTGTGTGCGTGAGCACGTTCATGAGTGTGTGTTAGTAGACCCTGGTGCCTGAGTGCATGCATGCGCTGGTAGGTGTGGGTGTGAGAGCACGCAAGAGACTGTGTGACGGTGTGTGTGAGCTGTGAGCATGTGTGTGTGTGTGTGTGTTGCCCTCCTGCCTTCTGCTAACGCGCCTGTGTGTGTGCGTGTGTGCGTGCGTGCGTGCGTGCGTGCGTGCGTGCGTGCCTGTGTGTGGAGCATGAGGACCCATCTTGCATACTTGCTTATATCTGTCAGTACACACAAGTGTGTGTGCCTGGGGGAACTGGGTGGGTGTGCCAGCCCCGTAGTGTGTGAGTGCCCTGTGTGTATATGTATGTGTGTGTGTGTGTGTGTGTGTGTGTGTGTGTGTGTGGTTGCATGTGTGGCTTGGTGCCTGGGAGCACTCCCATGGGACCCTGATCGCTTGTGTCTGTGTGTGTGCGTGCGTGCGTGTGCGTGTGTGTGTGTGTGTAACTCATCCTTACGTTCCTGCAGACTTGCATCGGTAGCCTGTGTAGGCCGGCGTGGTTTCTTGTCCGGGTGGACCCGTGGACCTTTGCATGCATGTGCCCCTTGTGCCCCTTTCCGGATGTTGTGAGTGCGTGCGTGCGTGCGCTCTGGAGCAGGACGCTCGCGAGGGAGGGCCCGGGCAGTCCGTGGCTCCTGGGCTAGCCTGTGCCGCTGGGTGTGGCTGTGTGCGCCTGGGGTGAGAAGGGATGATGCCAGTCATCTACAGTCGGTTGACTTCCCGAGCGTGCCCAGGCTGAGGGTCCCAGTCCTGGGCACGGGGTCGGTGGAGTCAGCGAGGTGGGGCCCAGAGTCCGAGGTCCAGGGTGGGTCAGGGTTCCAGAAGCTGGATCCTCCTCCTCCTCCTCCTCCTCCTCCTCCTCCTCTTCCTCCTCCCGTTCCTTCTCCTCTTCCTCTTCGTCGTGCCTCCAGGGCAAGAGGAAGTCAGTGGTGGGTGGGTGGGTGAGGGTGCTGGTACAAGAACCGTCTAGGAAGGGAGGAGGAGAGATCTCTGTGCGGCCTGGGCTGGCACTCAGTGTCTGGGCCCGTGCTCCATCCGGGGTGGGCGGGCAGAGGAGGAGGGCTGAAGGGGGTCTGCGGAGTTTGTAGTCAGGCAGCGTGGGGCAGCGCGGGCGGGGACGTGCGGGTGGAGCTCGGACCGGGCTGAGAGGCGTGCGGGCGTGCGTGCGGTTCTCGGTGTGCGGTGTGGCGCGTGTGTCTGCGGGGCTCGGGGCTCGGGGCTCGTGTGGGCTCGGCGGCGGGCGGGCGAGCGCAGCAGGCTCTTGGAGGCTTTTGGGCGCACCCGCCCTCGTCTACGGCCATACCACCCTGAACGCGCCCGATCTCGTCTGATCTCGGAAGCTAAGCAGGGTCGGGCCTGGTTAGTACTTGGATGGGAGACCGCCTGGGAATACCGGGTGCTGTAGGCTTTTTGCAATCCTCCCTCCCTCTCTCACTTTTGGCCATGGTCACCGCCGCTCGGGGACACGGGCTCAGGCAGCTCTAGCCCCACCCACACCCCACACCCCACACCCCATACCCCAGAAAGAGCCCACCCTCGTCCTCTCAGATGCTTGGCATAGCACACCACCTCAGAGTTGGCACCCTGGCAACACCCTGCAGGGTTAGCTAGCTAGAGCTAGCCAAGGGATGGGAGAGCCTGTCTCCATTTGCACCCAAGCCCAGGATGGCCTCGAACACCCACCACCCCCACCCCGGCCTGATCCAACACCACACTTGGGTCCCTGGTCACCTTGCCCAGGCAGGGAGGGGCGTGGACCGTGCTACTCCACCCCTCGGCCTCGCACGCCCTGGGAGCGGTCCCCAACGAACCCAGCCACCACACCCCTCTCTAGCCGGCCTCCGGAGGTCTAGGTGGCTGCGGGGGCCTGTGTGTGTCAGGGTGCCCGCCTGGGTCTTGTGTCTCTGTCTGTCTATGTGTCAGCTGTCTGGGTAAGTGCATGACTGTGTCTCTGCGTGCGTTTGTGTGTGCGTGAGCACGTTCATGAGTGTGTGTTAGTAGACCCTGGTGCCTGAGTGCATGCGTGCGCTGGTAGGTGTGGGTGTGAGAGCACGCAAGAGACTGTGTGACGGTGTGTGTGAGCTGTGAGCATGTGTGTGTGTTGCCCTCCTGCCTTCTGCTAACGCGCCTGTGTGAGTGCGTGTGTGCGTGCGTGCGTGCGTGCGTGCGTACCTGTGTGTGGAGCATGAGGACCCATCTTGCATACTTGCTTATATCTGTCAGTACACACAAGTGTGTGTGCCTGGGGGAACTGGGTGGGTGTGCCAGCCCCGTAGTGTGTGAGTGCCCTGTGTGTATATGTATGTTTGTGTGTGTGTGAGCACGTTCACAGGTGTGTGTTAGTAGACCCTGGTGCCTGAGTGCGTGCATGCAGTGGTAGGTGTGGGTGTGAGAGCACGCAAGAGACTGTGTGACGGTGTGTGTGAGCTGTGAGCATGTGTGTGTGTTGCCCTCCTGCCTTCTGCTAACGCGCCTGTGTGAGTGCGTGTGTGCGTGCGTGCGTGCGTGCGTGCCTGTGTGTGGAGCATGAGGACCCTTCTTGCATACTTGCTTATATCTGTCAGTACACACAAGTGTGTGTGCCTGGGGGAACTGGGTGGGTGTGCCAGCCCCGTAGTGTGTGAGTGCCCTGTGTGTATATGTATGTGTGTGTGTGTGTGTGTGTGTGTGTGTGTGTGTGGTTGCATGTGTGGCTTGGTGCCTGGGAGCACTCCCATGGGACCCTGATCGCTTGTGTCTGTGTGTGTGCGTGCGTGCGTGTGCGTGTGTGTGTGTGTGTGTAACTCATCCTTACGTTCCTGCAGACTTGCATCGGTAGCCTGTGTAGGCCGGCGTGGTTTCTTGTCCGGGTGGACCCGTGGACCTTTGCATGCATGTGCCCCTTGTGCCCCTTTCCGGATGTTGTGAGTGCGTGCGTGCGTGCGCTCTGGAGCAGGACGCTCGCGAGGGAGGGCCCGGGCAGTCCGTGGCTCCTGGGCTAGCCTGTGCCGCTGGGTGTGGCTGTGTGCGCCTGGGGTGAGAAGGGATGATGCCAGTCATCTACAGTCGGTTGACTTCCCGAGCGTGCCCAGGCTGAGGGTCCCAGTCCTGGGCACGGGGTCGGTGGAGTCAGCGAGGTGGGGCCCAGAGTCCGAGGTCCAGGGTGGGTCAGGGTTCCAGAAGCTGGATCCTCCTCCTCCTCCTCCTCCTCCTCCTCTTCCTCCTCCCGTTCCTTCTCCTCTTCCTCTTCGTCGTGCCTCCAGGGCAAGAGGAAGTCAGTGGTGGGTGGGTGGGTGAGGGTGCTGGTACAAGAACCGTCTAGGAAGGGAGGAGGAGAGATCTCTGTGCGGCCTGGGCTGGCACTCAGTGTCTGGGCCCGTGCTCCATCCGGGGTGGGCGGGCAGAGGAGGAGGGCTGAAGGGGGTCTGCGGAGTTTGTAGTCAGGCAGCGTGGGGCAGCGCGGGCGGGGACGTGCGGGTGGAGCTCGGACCGGGCTGAGAGGCGTGCGGGCGTGCGTGCGGTTCTCGGTGTGCGGTGTGGCGCGTGTGTCTGCGGGGCTCGGGGCTCGGGGCTCGTGTGGGCTCGGCGGCGGGCGGGCGAGCGCAGCAGGCTCTTGGAGGCTTTTGGGCGCACCCGCCCTCGTCTACGGCCATACCACCCTGAACGCGCCCGATCTCGTCTGATCTCGGAAGCTAAGCAGGGTCGGGCCTGGTTAGTACTTGGATGGGAGACCGCCTGGGAATACCGGGTGCTGTAGGCTTTTTGCAATCCTCCCTCCCTCTCTCACTTTTGGCCATGGTCACCGCCGCTCGGGGACACGGGCTCAGGCAGCTCTAGCCCCACCCACACCCCACACCCCATACCCCAGAAAGAGCCCACCCTCGTCCTCTCAGATGCTTGGCATAGCACACCACCTCAGAGTTGGCACCCTGGCAACACCCTGCAGGGTTAGCTAGCTAGAGCTAGCCAAGGGATGGGAGAGCCTGTCTCCATTTGCACCCAAGCCCAGGATGGCCTCGAACACCCACCACCCCCACCCCGGCCTGATCCAACACCACACTTGGGTCCCTGGTCACCTTGCCCAGGCAGGGAGGGGCGTGGACCGTGCTACTCCACCCCTCGGCCTCGCACGCCCTGGGAGCGGTCCCCAACGAACCCAGCCACCACACCCCTCTCTAGCCGGCCTCCGGAGGTCTAGGTGGCTGCGGGGGCCTGTGTGTGTCAGGGTGCCCGCCTGGGTCTTGTGTCTCTGTCTGTCTATGTGTCAGCTGTCTGGGTAAGTGCATGACTGCGTCTCTGCGTGCGTTTGTGTGTGCGTGAGCACGTTCATGAGTGTGTGTTAGTAGACCCTGGTGCCTGAGTGCATGCATGCGCTGGTAGGTGTGGGTGTGAGAGCACGCAAGAGACTGTGTGACGGTGTGTGTGAGCTGTGAGCATGTGTGTGTGTGTGTGTTGCCCTCCTGCCTTCTGCTAACGCGCCTGTGTGTGTGCGTGTGTGCGTGCGTGCGTGCGTGCGTGCGTACCTGTGTGTGGAGCATGAGGACCCATCTTGCATACTTGCTTATATCTGTCAGTACACACAAGTGTGTGTGCCTGGGGGAACTGGGTGGGTGTGCCAGCCCCGTAGTGTGTGAGTGCCCTGTGTGTATATGTATGTTTGTGTGTGCGTGAGCACGTTCACTTGTGTGTGTTAGTAGACCCTGGTGCCTGAGTGCGTGCATGCAGTGGTAGGTGTGGGTGTGAGAGCACGCAAGAGACTGTGTGACGGTGTGTGTGAGCTGTGAGCATGTGTGTGTGTTGCCCTCCTGCCTTCTGCTAACGCGCCTGTGTGTGTGCGTGTGTGCGTGCGTGCGTGCGTGCGTGCGTGCCTGTGTGTGGAGCATGAGGACCCTTCTTGCATACTTGCTTATATCTGTCAGTACACACAAGTGTGTGTGCCTGGGGGAACTGGGTGGGTGTGCCAGCCCCGTAGTGTGTGAGTGCCCTGTGTGTATATGTGTGTGTGTGTGTGTGTGTGTGTGTGTGTGTGTGTGTGGTTGCATGTGTGGCTTGGTGCCTGGGAGCACTCCCATGGGACCCTGATCGCTTGTGTCTGTGTGTGTGCGTGCATGCATGTGCGTGTGTGTGTGTGTGTGTAACTCATCCTTACGTTCCTGCAGACTTGCATCGGTAGCCTGTGTAGGCCGGCGTGGTTTCTTGTCCGGGTGGACCCGTGGACCTTTGCATGCATGTGCCCCTTGTGCCCCTTTCCGGATGTTGTGAGTGCGTGCGTGCGTGCGCTCTGGAGCAGGACGCTCGCGAGGGAGGGCCCGGGCAGTCCGTGGCTCCTGGGCTAGCCTGTGCCGCTGGGTGTGGCTGTGTGCGCCTGGGGTGAGAAGGGATGATGCCAGTCATCTACAGTCGGTTGACTTCCCGAGCGTGCCCAGGCTGAGGGTCCCAGTCCTGGGCACGGGGTCGGTGGAGTCAGCGAAGTGGGGCCCAGAGTCCGAGGTCCAGGGTGGGTCAGGGTTCCAGAAGCTGGATCCTCCTCCTCCTCCTCCTCCTCCTCCTCCTCTTCCTCCTCCCGTTCCTTCTCCTCTTCCTCTTCGTCGTGCCTCCAGGGCAAGAGGAAGTCAGTGGTGGGTGGGTGGTTGAGGGTGCTGGTACAAGAACCGTCTAGGAAGGGAGGAGGAGAGATCTCTGTGCGGCCTGGGCTGGCACTCAGTGTCTGGGCCCGTGCTCCATCCGGGGTGGGCGGGCAGAGGAGGAGGGCTGAAGGGGGTCTGCGGAGTTTGTAGTCAGGCAGCGTGGGGCAGCGCGGGCGGGGACGTGCGGGTGGAGCTCGGACCGGGCTGAGAGGCGTGCGGGCGTGGCGTGCGGTTCTCGGTGTGCGGTGTGGCGCGTGTGTCTGCGGGGCTCGGGGCTCGGGGCTCGTGTGGGCTCGGCGGCGGGCGGGCGAGCGCAGCAGGCTCTTGGAGGCTTTTGGGCGCACCCCGCCCTCGTCTACGGCCATACCACCCTGAACGCGCCCGATCTCGTCTGATCTCGGAAGCTAAGCAG
>BTHU01000020.1:50667500-50688804 GCA_036184795.1 Tokudaia tokunoshimensis | reverse complement strand
CCGGGCTGAGAGGCGTGCGGGGCGTGCGTGCGGTTCTCCGGCGTGTGCGCGCGTGTGTCTGCGGGCTCGGGGCTCGGGCTCGTGTGGGCTCGGCGGCGGGCGGGCGAGCGCAGCAGGCTCTTGGAGGCTTTTGGGCGCGCCCGCCCTCGTCTACGGCCATACCACCCTGAACGCGCCCGATCTCGTCTGATCTCGGAAGCTAAGCAGGGTCGGCCTGGTTAGTACTTGGATGGGAGACCGCCTGGGAATACCGGGTGCTGTAGGCTTTTTGCAATCCTCCCTCCCTCTCTCACTTTTGGCCATGGTCACCGCCGCTCGGGGACACGGGCTCAGGCAGCTCTAGCCCCACCCACACCCCACACCCCCCCACCCCACACCCCATACCCCAGAAAGAGCCCACCCTCGTCCTCTCAGATGCTTGGCATAGCACACCACCTCAGAGTGGGCACCCTGGCAACACCCTGCAGGGTTAGCTAGCTAGAGCTAGCCAAGGGATGGGAGAGCCTGTCTCCATTTGCACCCAAGCCCAGGATGGCCTCGAACACCCACCACCCCCCCCCACCCCGGCCTGATCCAACACCACACTTGGGTCCCTGGTCACCTTGCCCAGGCAGGGAGGGGCGTGGACCGTGCTACTCCACCCCTCGGCCTCGCACGCCCTGGGAGCGGTCCCCAACGAACCCAGCCACCACACCCCTCTCTAGCCGCCTCCGGAGGTCTAGGTGGCTGCGGGGGCCTGTGTGTGTCAGGGTGCCCGCCTGGGTCTTGTGTCTCTGTCTGTCTATGTGTCAGCTGTCTGGGTAAGTGCATGACTGCGTCTCTGCGTGCGTTTGTGTGTGCGTGAGCACGTTCATGAGTGTGTGTTAGTAGACCCTGGTGCCTGAGTGCATGCATGCGCTGGTAGGTGTGGGTGTGAGAGCACGCAAGAGACTGTGTGACGGTGTGTGTGAGCTGTGAGCATGTGTGTGTGTGTTGCCCTCCTGCCTTCTGCTAACGCGCCTGTGTGTGTGCGTGTGTGCGTGCGTGCGTGCGTGCGTGCGTACCTGTGTGTGGAGCATGAGGACCCATCTTGCATACTTGCTTATATCTGTCAGTACACACAAGTGTGTGTGCCTGGGGGAACTGGGTGGGTGTGCCAGCCCCGTAGTGTGTGAGTGCCCTGTGTGTATATGTATGTTTGTGTGTGTGTGAGCACGTTCACAGGTGTGTGTTAGTAGACCCTGGTGCCTGAGTGCGTGCATGCAGTGGTAGGTGTGGGTGTGAGAGCACGCAAGAGACTGTGTGACGGTGTGTGTGAGCTGTGAGCATGTGTGTGTGTTGCCCTCCTGCCTTCTGCTAACGCGCCTGTGTGAGTGCGTGTGTGCGTGCGTGCGTGCGTGCGTGCGTGCGTGCCTGTGTGTGGAGCATGAGGACCCTTCTTGCATACTTGCTTATATCTGTCAGTACACACAAGTGTGTGTGCCTGGGGGAACTGGGTGGGTGTGCCAGCCCCGTAGTGTGTGAGTGCCCTGTGTGTATATGTATGTGTGTGTGTGTGTGTGTGTGTGTGTGTGTGTTTGCATGTGTGGCTTGGTGCCTGGGAGCACTCCCATGGGACCCTGATCGCTTGTGTCTGTGTGTGTGCGTGCGTGCGTGTGCGTGTGTGTGTGTGTGTGTAACTCATCCTTACGTTCCTGCAGACTTGCATCGGTAGCCTGTGTAGGCCGGCGTGGTTTCTTGTCCGGGTGGACCCGTGGACCTTTGCATGCATGTGCCCCTTGTGCCCCTTTCCGGATGTTGTGAGTGCGTGCGTGCGTGCGCTCTGGAGCAGGACGCTCGCGAGGGAGGGACCGGGCAGTCCGTGGCTCCTGGGCTAGCCTGTGCCGCTGGGTGTGGCTGTGTGCGCCTGGGGTGAGAAGGGATGATGCCAGTCATCTACAGTCGGTTGACTTCCCGAGCGTGCCCAGGCTGAGGGTCCCAGTCCTGGGCACGGGGTCGGTAGAGTCAGCGAAGTGGGGCCCAGAGTCCGAGGTCCAGGGTGGGTCAGGGTTCCAGAAGCTGGATCCTCCTCCTCCTCCTCCTCCTCCTCCTCCTCTTCCTCCTCCCGTTCCTTCTCCTCTTCCTCTTCGTCGTGCCTCCAGGGCAAGAGGAAGTCAGTGGTGGGTGGGTGGGTGAGGGTGCTGGTACAAGAACCGTCTAGGAAGGGAGGAGGAGAGATCTCTGTGCGGCCTGGGCTGGCACTCAGTGTCTGGGCCCGTGCTCCATCCGGGGTGGGCGGGCAGAGGAGGAGGGCTGAAGGGGGTCTGCGGAGTTTGTAGTCAGGCAGCGTGGGGCAGCGCGGGCGGGGACGTGCGGGTGGAGCTCGGACCGGGCTGAGAGGCGTGCGGGCGTGCGTGCGGTTCTCGGTGTGCGGTGTGGCGCGTGTGTCTGCGGGGCTCGGGGCTCGGGGCTCGTGTGGGCTCGGCGGCGGGCGGGCGAGCGCAGCAGGCTCTTGGAGGCTTTTGGGCGCGCCCGCCCTCGTCTACGGCCATACCACCCTGAACGCGCCCGATCTCGTCTGATCTCGGAAGCTAAGCAGGGTCGGGCCTGGTTAGTACTTGGATGGGAGACCGCCTGGGAATACCGGGTGCTGTAGGCTTTTTGCAATCCTCCCTCCCTCTCTCACTTTTGGCCATGGTCACCGCCGCTCGGGGACACGGGCTCAGGCAGCTCTAGCCCCACCCACACCCCACACCCCACACCCCACACCCCATACCCCAGAAAGAGCCCACCCTCGTCCTCTCAGATGCTTGGCATAGCACACCACCTCAGAGTGGGCACCCTGGCAACACCCTGCAGGGTTAGCTAGCTAGAGCTAGCCAAGGGATGGGAGAGCCTGTCTCCATTTGCACCCAAGCCCAGGATGGCCTCGAACACCCACCACCCCCACCCCGGCCTGATCCAACACCACACTTGGGTCCCTGGTCACCTTGCCCAGGCAGGGAGGGGCGTGGACCGTGCTACTCCACCCCTCGGCCTCGCACGCCCTGGGAGCGGTCCCCAACGAACCCAGCCACCACACCCCTCTCTAGCCGGCCTCCGGAGGTCTAGGTGGCTGCGGGGGCCTGTGTGTGTCAGGGTGCCCGCCTGGGTCTTGTGTCTCTGTCTGTCTATGTGTCAGCTGTCTGGGTAAGTGCATGACTGCGTCTCTGCGTGCGTTTGTGTGTGCGTGAGCACGTTCATGAGTGTGTGTTAGTAGACCCTGGTGCCTGAGTGCATGCATGCGCTGGTAGGTGTGGGTGTGAGAGCACGCAAGAGACTGTGTGACGGTGTGTGTGAGCTGTGAGCATGTGTGTGTGTGTTGCCCTCCTGCCTTCTGCTAACGCGCCTGTGTGTGTGCGTGTGTGCGTGCGTGCGTGCGTGCGTGCGTACCTGTGTGTGGAGCATGAGGACCCATCTTGCATACTTGCTTATATCTGTCAGTACACACAAGTGTGTGTGCCTGGGGGAACTGGGTGGGTGTGCCAGCCCCGTAGTGTGTGAGTGCCCTGTGTGTATATGTATGTTTGTGTGTGTGTGAGCACGTTCACAGGTGTGTGTTAGTAGACCCTGGTGCCTGAGTGCGTGCATGCAGTGGTAGGTGTGGGTGTGAGAGCACGCAAGAGACTGTGTGACGGTGTGTGTGAGCTGTGAGCATGTGTGTGTGTTGCCCTCCTGCCTTCTGCTAACGCGCCTGTGTGAGTGCGTGTGTGCGTGCGTGCGTGCGTGCGTGCGTGCCTGTGTGTGGAGCATGAGGACCCTTCTTGCATACTTGCTTATATCTGTCAGTACACACAAGTGTGTGTGCCTGGGGGAACTGGGTGGGTGTGCCAGCCCCGTAGTGTGTGAGTGCCCTGTGTGTATATGTATGTGTGTGTGTGTGTGTGTGTGTGTGTGTGTGTGGTTGCATGTGTGGCTTGGTGCCTGGGAGCACTCCCATGGGACCCTGATCGCTTGTGTCTGTGTGTGTGCGTGCGTGCGTGTGCGTGTGTGTGTGTGTGTGTAACTCATCCTTACGTTCCTGCAGACTTGCATCGGTAGCCTGTGTAGGCCGGCGTGGTTTCTTGTCCGGGTGGACCCGTGGACCTTTGCATGCATGTGCCCCTTGTGCCCCTTTCCGGATGTTGTGAGTGCGTGCGTGCGTGCGCTCTGGAGCAGGACGCTCGCGAGGGAGGGACCGGGCAGTCCGTGGCTCCTGGGCTAGCCTGTGCCGCTGGGTGTGGCTGTGTGCGCCTGGGGTGAGAAGGGATGATGCCAGTCATCTACAGTCGGTTGACTTCCCGAGCGTGCCCAGGCTGAGGGTCCCAGTCCTGGGCACGGGGTCGGTAGAGTCAGCGAAGTGGGGCCCAGAGTCCGAGGTCCAGGGTGGGTCAGGGTTCCAGAAGCTGGATCCTCCTCCTCCTCCTCCTCCTCCTCCTCCTCCTCTCCTCCTCCCGTTCCTTCTCCTCTTCCTCTTCGTCGTGCCTCCAGGGCAAGAGGAAGTCAGTGGTGGGTGGGTGGGTGAGGGTGCTGGTACAAGAACCGTCTAGGAAGGGAGGAGGAGAGATCTCTGTGCGGCCTGGGCTGGCACTCAGTGTCTGGGCCCGTGCTCCATCCGGGGTGGGCGGGCAGAGGAGGAGGGCTGAAGGGGGTCTGCGGAGTTTGTAGTCAGGCAGCGTGGGGCAGCGCGGGCGGGGACGTGCGGGTGGAGCTCGGACCGGGCTGAGAGGCGTGCGGGCGTGCGTGCGGTTCTCGGTGTGCGGTGTGGCGCGTGTGTCTGCGGGGCTCGGGGCTCGGGGCTCGTGTGGGCTCGGCGGCGGGCGGGCGAGCGCAGCAGGCTCTTGGAGGCTTTTGGGCGCGCCCGCCCTCGTCTACGGCCATACCACCCTGAACGCGCCCGATCTCGTCTGATCTCGGAAGCTAAGCAGGGTCGGGCCTGGTTAGTACTTGGATGGGAGACCGCCTGGGAATACCGGGTGCTGTAGGCTTTTTGCAATCCTCCCTCCCTCTCTCACTTTTGGCCATGGTCACCGCCGCTCGGGGACACGGGCTCAGGCAGCTCTAGCCCCACCCACACCCCACACCCCACACCCCACACCCCACCCATACCCCAGAAAGAGCCCACCCTCGTCCTCTCAGATGCTTGGCATAGCACACCACCTCAGAGTGGGCACCCTGGCAACACCCTGCAGGGTTAGCTAGCTAGAGCTAGCCAAGGGATGGGAGAGCCTGTCTCCATTTGCACCCAAGCCCAGGATGGCCTCGAACACCCACCACCCCCACCCCCGCCAGATCCAACACCACACATGGGTCCCAGGTCACCTTGCCCAGGCAGGGAGGGGCGTGGACCGTGCTACTCCACCCCACGGCCTCGCACGCCCTGGGAGCGGTCCCCCACGAACCCAGCCACCACCCCCCTCTCTAGCCGGCCTCCGGAGGTCTAGGTGGCTGCGGGGGCCTGTGTGTGTCAGGGTGCCCGCCTGGGTCTTGTGTCTCTGTCTGTCTATGTGTCAGCTGTCTGGGTAAGTGCATGACTGCGTCTCTGCGTGCGTTTGTGTGTGCGTGAGCACGTTCATGAGTGTGTGTTAGTAGACCCTGGTGCCTGAGTGCATGCATGCGCTGGTAGGTGTGGGTGTGAGAGCACGCAAGAGACTGTGTGACGGTGTGTGTGAGCTGTGAGCATGTGTGTGTGTGTTGCCCTCCTGCCTTCTGCTAACGCGCCTGTGTGTGTGCGTGTGTGCGTGCGTGCGTGCGTGCGTGCGTACCTGTGTGTGGAGCATGAGGACCCATCTTGCATACTTGCTTATATCTGTCAGTACACACAAGTGTGTGTGCCTGGGGGAACTGGGTGGGTGTGCCAGCCCCGTAGTGTGTGAGTGCCCTGTGTGTATATGTATGTTTGTGTGTGTGTGAGCACGTTCACAGGTGTGTGTTAGTAGACCCTGGTGCCTGAGTGCGTGCATGCAGTGGTAGGTGTGGGTGTGAGAGCACGCAAGAGACTGTGTGACGGTGTGTGTGAGCTGTGAGCATGTGTGTGTGTTGCCCTCCTGCCTTCTGCTAACGCGCCTGTGTGAGTGCGTGTGTGCGTGCGTGCGTGCGTGCGTGCGTGCCTGTGTGTGGAGCATGAGGACCCTTCTTGCATACTTGCTTATATCTGTCAGTACACACAAGTGTGTGTGCCTGGGGGAACTGGGTGGGTGTGCCAGCCCCGTAGTGTGTGAGTGCCCTGTGTGTATATGTATGTGTGTGTGTGTGTGTGTGTGTGTGTGTGTGTGGTTGCATGTGTGGCTTGGTGCCTGGGAGCACTCCCATGGGACCCTGATCGCTTGTGTCTGTGTGTGTGCGTGCGTGCGTGTGCGTGTGTGTGTGTGTGTGTAACTCATCCTTACGTTCCTGCAGACTTGCATCGGTAGCCTGTGTAGGCCGGCGTGGTTTCTTGTCCGGGTGGACCCGTGGACCTTTGCATGCATGTGCCCCTTGTGCCCCTTTCCGGATGTTGTGAGTGCGTGCGTGCGTGCGCTCTGGAGCAGGACGCTCGCGAGGGAGGGACCGGGCAGTCCGTGGCTCCTGGGCTAGCCTGTGCCGCTGGGTGTGGCTGTGTGCGCCTGGGGTGAGAAGGGATGATGCCAGTCATCTACAGTCGGTTGACTTCCCGAGCGTGCCCAGGCTGAGGGTCCCAGTCCTGGGCACGGGGTCGGTAGAGTCAGCGAAGTGGGGCCCAGAGTCCGAGGTCCAGGGTGGGTCAGGGTTCCAGAAGCTGGATCCTCCTCCTCCTCCTCCTCCTCCTCCTCCTCCTCTCCTCCTCCCGTTCCTTCTCCTCTTCCTCTTCGTCGTGCCTCCAGGGCAAGAGGAAGTCAGTGGTGGGTGGGTGGGTGAGGGTGCTGGTACAAGAACCGTCTAGGAAGGGAGGAGGAGAGATCTCTGTGCGGCCTGGGCTGGCACTCAGTGTCTGGGCCCGTGCTCCATCTGGGTGGGCGGGCAGAGGAGGAGGGCTGAAGGGGGTCTGCGGAGTTTGTAGTCAGGCAGCGTGGGGCAGCGCGGGCGGGGACGTGCGGGTGGAGCTCGGACCGGGCTGAGAGGCGTGCGGGCGTGCGTGCGGTTCTCGGTGTGCGGTGTGGCGCGTGTGTCTGCGGGGCTCGGGGCTCGGGGCTCGTGTGGGCTCGGCGGCGGGCGGGCGAGCGCAGCAGGCTCTTGGAGGCTTTTGGGCGCGCCCGCCCTCGTCTACGGCCATACCACCCTGAACGCGCCCGATCTCGTCTGATCTCGGAAGCTAAGCAGGGTCGGGCCTGGTTAGTACTTGGATGGGAGACCGCCTGGGAATACCGGGTGCTGTAGGCTTTTTGCAATCCTCCCTCCCTCTCTCACTTTTGGCCATGGTCACCGCCGCTCGGGGACACGGGCTCAGGCAGCTCTAGCCCCACCCACACCCCACACCCCACACCCCACACCCCATACCCCAGAAAGAGCCCACCCTCGTCCTCTCAGATGCTTGGCATAGCACACCACCTCAGAGTGGGCACCCTGGCAACACCCTGCAGGGTTAGCTAGCTAGAGCTAGCCAAGGGATGGGAGAGCCTGTCTCCATTTGCACCCAAGCCCAGGATGGCCTCGAACACCCACCACCCCCACCCCCGGCCTGATCCAACACCACACTTGGGTCCCTGGTCACCTTGCCCAGGCAGGGAGGGGCGTGGACCGTGCTACTCCACCCCTCGGCCTCGCACGCCCTGGGAGCGGTCCCCAACGAACCCAGCCACCACACCCCTCTCTAGCCGGCCTCCGGAGGTCTAGGTGGCTGCGGGGGCCTGTGTGTGTCAGGGTGCCCGCCTGGGTCTTGTGTCTCTGTCTGTCTATGTGTCAGCTGTCTGGGTAAGTGCATGACTGCGTCTCTGCGTGCGTTTGTGTGTGCGTGAGCACGTTCATGAGTGTGTGTTAGTAGACCCTGGTGCCTGAGTGCATGCATGCGCTGGTAGGTGTGGGTGTGAGAGCACGCAAGAGACTGTGTGACGGTGTGTGTGAGCTGTGAGCATGTGTGTGTGTGTTGCCCTCCTGCCTTCTGCTAACGCGCCTGTGTGTGTGCGTGTGTGCGTGCGTGCGTGCGTGCGTGCGTACCTGTGTGTGGAGCATGAGGACCCATCTTGCATACTTGCTTATATCTGTCAGTACACACAAGTGTGTGTGCCTGGGGGAACTGGGTGGGTGTGCCAGCCCCGTAGTGTGTGAGTGCCCTGTGTGTATATGTATGTTTGTGTGTGTGTGAGCACGTTCACAGGTGTGTGTTAGTAGACCCTGGTGCCTGAGTGCGTGCATGCAGTGGTAGGTGTGGGTGTGAGAGCACGCAAGAGACTGTGTGACGGTGTGTGTGAGCTGTGAGCATGTGTGTGTGTTGCCCTCCTGCCTTCTGCTAACGCGCCTGTGTGAGTGCGTGTGTGCGTGCGTGCGTGCGTGCGTGCGTGCGTGCCTGTGTGTGGAGCATGAGGACCCTTCTTGCATACTTGCTTATATCTGTCAGTACACACAAGTGTGTGTGCCTGGGGGAACTGGGTGGGTGTGCCAGCCCCGTAGTGTGTGAGTGCCCTGTGTGTATATGTATGTGTGTGTGTGTGTGTGTGTGTGTGTGTGTGGTTGCATGTGTGGCTTGGTGCCTGGGAGCACTCCCATGGGACCCTGATCGCTTGTGTCTGTGTGTGTGCGTGCGTGCGTGTGCGTGTGTGTGTGTGTGTGTAACTCATCCTTACGTTCCTGCAGACTTGCATCGGTAGCCTGTGTAGGCCGGCGTGGTTTCTTGTCCGGGTGGACCCGTGGACCTTTGCATGCATGTGCCCCTTGTGCCCCTTTCCGGATGTTGTGAGTGCGTGCGTGCGTGCGCTCTGGAGCAGGACGCTCGCGAGGGAGGGACCGGGCAGTCCGTGGCTCCTGGGCTAGCCTGTGCCGCTGGGTGTGGCTGTGTGCGCCTGGGGTGAGAAGGGATGATGCCAGTCATCTACAGTCGGTTGACTTCCCGAGCGTGCCCAGGCTGAGGGTCCCAGTCCTGGGCACGGGGTCGGTAGAGTCAGCGAAGTGGGGCCCAGAGTCCGAGGTCCAGGGTGGGTCAGGGTTCCAGAAGCTGGATCCTCCTCCCTCCTCCTCCTCCTCCTCCTCCTCTCCTCCTCCCGTTCCTTCTCCTCTTCCTCTTCGTCGTGCCTCCAGGGCAAGAGGAAGTCAGTGGTGGGTGGGTGGGTGAGGGTGCTGGTACAAGAACCGTCTAGGAAGGGAGGAGGAGAGATCTCTGTGCGGCCTGGGCTGGCACTCAGTGTCTGGGCCCGTGCTCCATCCGGTGGCGGGCAGAGGAGGAGGGCTGAAGGGGGTCTGCGGAGTTTGTAGTCAGGCAGCGTGGGCAGCGCGGGCGGGACGTGCGGGTGGAGCTCGGACCGGCTGAGAGGCGTGCGGGCGTGCGTGCGGTTCTCGTGTGCGGTGTGGCCGTGTGTCCTCGGGGCTCGGGCTCGGGGCTCGTGTGGGCTCGGGCGGCGCGGCGAGCGCAGCAGCTCTCTGGAGGCTTTGGGCGCGCCCGCCCTCGTCTACGGCCATAACCACCCTGAACGCGCCCGATCTCGTCTGATCTCGGAAGCTAAGCAGGTCGGCCTGGTTAGTACTTGGATGGGAGACCGCCTGGGAATACCGGTCTGTAGGCTTTTTTGCAATCCTCCCTCCCTCTCTCACTTTTGGCCATGGTCACCGCCGCTCGGGACACGGGCTCAGGCAGCTCTAGCCCCACCCACACCCCACACCCCACACCCCACACCCCATACCCCCAGAAAGAGCCCACCCTCGTCCTCTCAGATGCTTGGCATAGCACACCACCTCAGAGTGGCACCCTGGCAACACCCTGCAGGTTAGCTAGCTAGAGCTAGCCAAGGGATGGGAGAGCCTGTCTCCATTTGCACCCAAGCCCAGATGGCCTCGAACACCCACCACCCCACACCGGCCTGATCCAACACCACACTTGGTCCCTGGTCACCTTGCCCAGGCAGGGAGGGCGTGGACCGTGCTACTCCACCCCTCGCCTCGCACCCCCTGGGAGCGGTCCCCAACGAACCCAGCCACCACACCCCTCTCTAGCCGGCCTCCGGAGGTCTAGGTGGCTGCGGGCCTGTGTGTGTCAGGGTGCCCGCCTGGGTCTTGTGTCTCTGTCTGTCTATGTGTCAGCTGTCTGGTAAGTGCATGACTGCGTCTCTGCGTGCGTTTTGTGTGTGCGTGAGCACGTTCATGGAGTGTGTGTTAGTAGACCCTGGTGCCTGAGTGCATGCATGCGCTGGTAGGTGTGGGTGTGAGAGCACGCAAGAACTGTGTGACGGTGTGTGTGAGCTGTGAGCATGTGTGGTGTGTGTTGCCCTCCTGCCTTCTGCTAACGCGCCTGTGTGGTGCGTGTGTGCGTGCGTGCGTGCGTGCGTGCGTACCTGTTGTGGAGCATGAGGACCCATCTTGCATACTTGCTTATATCTGTCAGTACACACAAGTGTGTGTGCCTGGGGAACTGGTGGGTGTGCCAGCCCCGTAGTGTGTGAGTGCCCCTGTGTATATGTATGTTTGTGTGTGTGTGAGCACGTTCACAGTGTGTGTTAGTAGACCCTGGTGCCTGAGTGCGTGCATGCAGTGTAGGTGTGGTGTGAGAGCACGCAAAGACTGTGTGACGTGTGTGTGAGCTGTAGCATGTGTTGGTTGCCCTCCTGCCTTCTGCTAACGCGCCTGTGTGAGTGCGTGTGTGCGTGCGTGCGTGCGTGCGTGCGTGCCTGTGTGTGGAGCATGAGACCCTTCTTGCATACTTGCTTATATCTGTCAGTACACACAAGTGTGTGTGCCTGGGGAACTGGGTGGGTGTGCCAGCCCCGTAGTTGTGAGTGCCCTGTGTGTATATGTATGTGTGTGTGTGTGTGTGTTGTGTGTGTGTGGTTGCATGTGTGGCTTGGTGCCTGGGAGCACTCCATGGACCCTGATCGCTGTGTCTGTGTGTGTGCGTGCGTGCGTGTGCTGTGTGTGTGGTTGGGTGTGTGTAACTCATCCTTACGTTCCTGCAGACTTGCATCGGTAGCCTGTGTAGGCCGGCGTGGTTTCTTGTCCGCGGACCCGTGGACCTTTGCATGCATTGCCCCTTGTGCCCCTTTCCGATGTTGTGAGTGCGTGCGTGCGTGCGCTCTGGAGCAGACGCTCGCGAGGGAGGGACCGGCAGTCCGTGGCTCCTGGGCTAGCCTGTGCCGCTGGTGTGGGCTGTGTCGCCTGGGGTGAGAAGGGATGATGCCAGTCATCTACATCGGTTGACTTCCCGAGCGTGCCCAGGCTGAGGGTCCCAGTCCTGGGCACGGGGTCGGTAAGTCAGCGAAGTGGGGCCCAGAGTCCGAGGTCCAGGGTGGGTCAGGTTCCAGAAGCTGGATCCTCCTCCTCCTCCTCCTCCTCCTCCTCCTCCTCTTCCTCCTCCCGTTCCTTCTCCTCTTCCTCTTCGTCGTGCCTCCAGGCAAGAGGAAGTCAGTGGTGGGTGGGTGGGTGAGGGTGCTGGTACAAGAACCGTCTAGGAAGGGAGGAGGAGAGATCTCTGTGCGGCCTGGCTGGCACTCAGTGTCTGGCCCCGTGCTCCATCCGGGTGGCGGGCGAGAGGAGGGCTGAAGGGGGTCTGCGGAGTTTGTAGTCAGGCAGCGTGGGCAGCGCGCGGCGGGGACGGCGGTGGAGCTCGGACCGGGCTGAGAGGCGTGCGGGCGTGCGTGCGGTTCTCGGTGTGCGTGTGGCGCGTGTGTCTGCGGGGCTCGGGGCTCGGCTCGTGTGGGCTCGGCGGCGGGCGGCGAGCGCAGCAGGCTCTTGGAGGCTTTTGGGCGCGCCCGCCTCGTCTACGGCCGGCCATACCACCCTGAACGCGCCCGATCTCGTCTGATCTCGGAAGCTAAGCAGGGTCGGGCCTGGTTAGTACTTGGATGGGAGACCGCCTGGGAATACCGGTGCTGTAGGCTTTTGCAATCCTCCCTCCCTCTCTCACTTTTGGCCATGGTCACCGCCGCTCGGGGACACGGGCTCAGGCAGCTCTAGCCCCACCCACACCCACCACACCCCACAGCCCCACACCCCATACCCCAGAAAGAGCCCACCCTCGTCTCTCAGATGCTTGGATAGCACACCACCTCAGAGTGGGCACCTGGCAACACCCTGCAGGTTAGCTAGCTAGAGCTAGCCAAGGGATGGGAGAGCCTGTCTCCATTTGCACCCAAGCCCAGGATGGCCTCGAACACCCACCACCCCCACCCTCGGCCTGATCCAACACCACACTTGGGTCCCTGTCACCTTGCCCAGGCAGGGAGGGGCGTGGACCGTGCTACTCCCAACCCCTCGGACCTCAGCACCGCCCTGGGAGCGGTCCCCAACGAACCCAGCCACCACACCCCTCTCTACCGGCCTCCGAGGTCTAGGTGGCTGCGGGGGCTGTGTGTGTCAGGGTCCCGCCTGGGTCTTGTGTCTCTGTCTGTCTATGTGTCAGCTGTCTGGGTAGTGCATGACTGCGTCTCTGCGTGCGTTTGTGTGTGCGTGAGCACGTTCATGATGTGTGTTAGTAGACCCTGGTGCCTGAGTGCATGCATGCGCTGGTAGGTGTGGGTGTGAGAGCACGCAAGAGACTGTGTGACGGTGTGTGTGAGCTGTGAGCATGTGTGTGTGTTGCCCTCCTGCCTTCTGCTAACGCGCCTGTGTGTGTGCGTGTGTGCGTGCGTGCGTGCGTGCGTGCGTGCCTGTGTGTGGAGCATGAGGACCCTTCTTGCATACTTGCTTATATCTGTCAGTACACACAAGTGTGTGTGCCTGGGGGAACTGGGTGGGTGTGCCAGCCCCGTAGTGTGTGAGTGCCCCGTGTGTATAATGTATGTTTGTGTGTGCGTGAGCACGTTCACAGGTGTGTGTTAGTAGACCCTGGTGCCTGAGTGCGTGCATGCAGTGGTAGGTGTGGTGTGAGAGCACGCAAGAGACTGTGTGACGGTGTGTGTGAGCTGTGAGCATGTGTGTGTGTTGCCCTCCTGCCTTCTGCTAACGCGCCTGTGTGAGTGCGTGTGTGCGTGCGTGCGTGCGTGCGTGCGTGCCTGTGTGTGGAGCATGAGGACCCTTCTTGCATACTTGCTTATATCTGTCAGTACACACAAGTGTGTGTGCCTGGGGGAACTGGGTGGGTGTGCCAGCCCCGTAGTGTGTGAGTGCCCTGTGTGTATATGTGTGTGTGTGTGTGTGTGTGTGTGTGTGTGTGTGTTTTTGCATGTGTGGCTTGGTGCCTGGGAGCACTCCCATGGGACCCTGATCGCTTGTGTCTGTGTGTGTGCGTGCGTGCGTGTGCGTGTGTGTGTGTGTGTGTAACTCATCCTTACGTTCCTGCAGACTTGCATCGGTAGCCTGTGTAGGCCGGCGTGGTTTCTTGTCCGGTGGACCCGTGGACCTTTGCATGCATGTGCCCCTTGTGCCCCTTTCCGGATGTTGTGAGTGCGTGCGTGCGTGCGCTCTGGAGCAGGACGCTCGCGAGGGAGGGACCGGGCAGTCCGTGGCTCCTGGGCTAGCCTGTGCCGCTGGGTGTGGCTGTGTGCGCCTGGGGTGAGAAGGGATGATGCCAGTCATCTACAGTCGGTTGACTTCCCGAGCGTGCCCAGGCTGAGGGTCCCAGTCCTGGGCACGGGGTCGGTAGAGTCAGCGAAGTGGGGCCCAGAGTCCGAGGTCCAGGGTGGGTCAGGGTTCCAGAAGCTGGATCCTCCTCCTCCTCCTCCTTCCTCCTCCTCCTCCTCTTCCTCCTCCCGTCCTTCTCCTCTTCCTCTTCGTCGTGCCTCCAGGGCAAGAGGAAGTCAGTGGTGGGTGGGTGGTGAGGGTGCTGGTACAAGAACCGTCTAGGAAGGGAGGAGGAGAGATCTCTGTGCGGCCTGGGCTGGCACTCATGTGTCTGGGCCCGTGCTCCATCCGGGGGGGCGGGCAGAGGAGGAGGGCTGAAGGGGGTCTGCGGAGTTTGTAGTCAGGCAGCGTGGGGCAGCGCGGGCGGGGACGTGCGGGTGGAGCTCGACCGGGCTGAGAGGCGTGCGGCGTGCGTGCGGTTCTCGGTGTGCGGTGTGGCCGTGTTCTGCGGGCTCGGGGCTCGGGGCTCGTGTGGGCTCGGCGGCGGGCGGGCGAGCGCAGCAGGCTCTTGGAGGCTTTTGGGCGCGCCCGCCCTCGTCTACGGCCATACCACCCTGAACGCGCCCGATCTCGTCTGATCTCGGAAGCTAAGCAGGGTCGGGCCTGGTTAGTACTTGGATGGAGACCGCCTGGGAATACCGGGTGCTGTAGGCTTTTTGCAATCCTCCCTCCCTCTCTCACTTTTGGCCATGGTCACGCCGCTCGGGGACACGGGCTCAGGCAGCTCTAGCCCCCACCCCACCCCCACACCCCCCACACCCCACACCCCATACCCCAGAAAGAGCCCACCCTCGTCCTCTCAGATGCTTGGCATAGCACACCACCTCAGAGTGGGCACCCTGGCAACACCCTGCAGGTTAGCTAGCTAGAGCTAGCCAAGGATGGAGAGCCTGTCTCCATTTGCACCCAAGCCCAGGATGGCCTCGAACACCCACCACCCCCACCCCGGCCAGATCCAACACCACACTTGGGTCCCTGGTCACCTTGCCCAGGCAGGAGGGGCGTGGACCGTGCTACTCCACCCCTCGGCCTCGCACGCCCTGGGAGCGGTCCCCAACGAACCCAGCCACCACACCCCTCTCTAGCCGGCCTCCGGAGGTCTAGGTGGCTGCGGGGGCCTGTGTGTGTCAGGGTGCCCGCCTGGGTCTTGTGTCTCTGTCTGTCTATGTGTCAGCTGTCTGGGTAAGTGCATGACTGCGTCTCTGCGTGCGTTTGTGTGTGCGTGAGCACGTTCACAGGTGTGTGTTAGTAGACCCTGGTGCCTGAGTGCGTGCATGCAGTGGTAGGTGTGGGTGTGAGAGCACGCAAGAGACTGTGTGACGGTGTGTGTGAGCTGTGAGCATGTGTGTGTGTGTTGCCCTCCTGCCTTCTGCTAACGCGCCTGTGTGTGTGCGTGTGTGCGTGCGTGCGTGCGTGCGTGCGTACCTGTGTGTGGAGCATGAGGACCCATCTTGCATACTTGCTTATATCTGTCAGTACACACAAGTGTGTGTGCCTGGAACTGGGTGGGTGTGCCAGCCCCGTAGTGTGTGAGTGCCCCGTGTGTATTTGTATGTTTGTGTGCGTGAGCACGTTCACAGGTGTGTGTTAGTAGACCCTGGTGCCTGAGTGCGTGCATGCAGTGGTAGGTGTGGGTGTGAGAGCACGCAAGAGACTGTGTGACGGTGTGTGTGAGCTGTGAGCATGTGTGTGTGTTGCCCTCCTGCCTTCTGCTAACGCGCCTGTGTGAGTGCGTGTGTGCGTGCGTGCGTGCGTGCGTGCGTGCCTGTGTGTGGAGCATGAGGACCCTTCTTGCATACTTGCTTATATCTGTCAGTACACACAAGTGTGTGGCCTGGGGGAACTGGGTGGGTGTGCCAGCCCCGTAGTGTGTGAGTGCCCTGTGTGTATATGTATGTGTGGGTGTGTGTTGTGTGTGTGTGTGTGTGTGGTTGCATGTGTGGCTTGGTGCCTGGGAGCACTCCCATGGGACCCTGATCGCTTGTGTCTTGTGTGTTGCGTGCGTGCGTGTGCGTGTGTGTGTGTGTGTGTAACTCATCCTTACGTTCCTGCAGACTTGCATCGGTAGCCTTGTAGGCCGGCGTGGTTTCTTGTCCGGGTGGACCCGTGGACCTTTGCATGCATGTGCCCCTTGTGCCCCTTTCCGGATGTTGTGAGTGCGTGCGTGCGTGCGCTCTGGAGCAGGACGCTCGCGAGGGAGGGACCGGGCAGTCCGTGGCTCCTGGGCTAGCCTGTGCCGCTGGGTGTGGCTGTGTGCGCCTGGGGTGAGAAGGATGATGCCAGTCATCTACAGTCGGTTGACTTCCCGAGCGTCCCAGGCTGAGGGTCCCAGTCCTGGGCACGGGTCGGTAGAGTCAGCGAAGTGGGGCCCAGAGTCCGAGGTCCAGGTGGGTCAGGGTTCCAGAAGCTGGATCCTCCTCCTCCTCCTCCTCCCTCCTCCTCCTCCTCTCCTCCTCCCGTTCCTTCTCCTCTTCCTCTTCGTCGTGCCTCCAGGGCAAGAGGAAGTCAGTGGTGGGTGGGTGGGTGGTGCTGGTACAAGAACCGTCTAGGAAGGGAGGAGGAGAATCTCTGTGCGGCCTGGGCTGGCACTCAGTGTCTGGCCCGTGCTCCATCCGGGGTGGGCGGGCAGAGGAGGAGGGCTGAAGGGGGTCTGCGAGTTTGTAGTCAGGCAGCGTGGGGCAGCGCGGGCGGGGACGTGCGGGTGGAGCTCGGACCGGGCTGAGAGGCGTGCGGGCGTGCGTGCGGTTCTCGGTTGCGGTGTGGCGCGTGTGTCTGCGGGGCTCGGGGCTCGGGGCTCGTGTGGGCTCGGCGGCGGGCGGGCGAGCGCAGCAGGCTCTTGGAGGCTTTTGGGCGCGCCCGCCCTCGTCTACGGCCATACCACCCTGAACGCGCCCGATCTCGTCTGATCTCGGGAAGCTAGAGCAGGGGTCCGGGCCTGGTTAGTACTTGGATGGGAGACCGCCTGGGAATACCGGGTGCTTGTAGGCTTTTTGCAATCCTCCCTCCCTCTCTCACTTTTGGCCATGGTCTACCGTCCGCTCCGGGGACACGGGCTCAGGCAGCTCTAGCCCCACCCACACCCCACACCACACCCCACACCCCATACCCCAGAAAGAGCCCACCCTCGTCCTCTCAGATGCTTGGCATAGCACACCACCTCAGAGTGGGCACCCCTGGCAACACCCTGCAGGGTTAGCTAGCTAGAGCTAAGCCCAAGGGATGGGAGAGCCTGTCTCCATTTGCACCCAAGCCCAGGATGGGCCTCGAACACCCACCACCCCCAACCCGGCCTGATCCAACACCACACTTGGGTCACTGGTCACCTTGCCCAGGCAGGGAGGGGCGTGGACCGTGCTACCTCCACCCCTCGGACCTCGCAACGCCCTGGTGACCTGTCTTTCCAGCCCCGGTCCCCCCCCAACATTACATCGAACCCTGCCACCACACCACCCTCTCTAGACCGGCCTCCGGGAGGTCTAGGTGGCTGCGGGGGCCTGTGTGTGTCAGGGTGCCCGCCTGGGACTTGTGTCTCTGTCTGTCTATGAGTCAGCTGTCTGGGTAAGTGCATGACTCGCGAGCTCTGCGTGCGTTTGTGTGTGCGAGAGCACGTTCAATGAGTGTGTGTTAGTAGACCCTGGTGCCTGAGTGCATGCATGCGCTGGGTAGGTGTGGGTGTGAGAGCACGCAAGAGACTGTGTGACGGTGTGTGTGAGCTGGTGAGCATGTGTGTGTGTGTTGCCCTCCTGCCTTCTGCTAACGCGCCTGTGTGTGTGCGTGTGTGGGCGTGCGTGCGTGCGGTGCGTGCGTACTGTGTGTGGAGCGATGAGGACCCATCTTGCATACTTGCTTATATCTGTCAGTACACACAAGTGTGTGTGCCTGGGGGAACTGGGTGGGTGTGCCAGCCCCCGTAGTGTGTGAGTGCCCCGTGTGTATATGTATGTTTGTGTGTGCGTGAGCAGCGTTCACAGGTGTGTGTTAGTAGACCCTGGTGCCTGAGTGCGTGCATGCAGTGGTAGGTGTGGGTGTGAGAGCACGCAAGAGACTGGTGTGACGGTGTGTGTGAGCTGTGAGCATGTGTGTGTGTTGCCCTCACTGCCTTCTGCTAACGCGCCTGTGTGAGTGCGTGTGTGCGTGCGTGCGTGCGTGCGTGCGTGCCTGTGTGTGGAGCATGAGGGACCCTTCTTGCATACTTGCTTATATCTGTCAGTACACACAAGTGTGTGTGCCTGGGGGAACTGGGTGGGTGTGCCAGCCCCGTAGTGTGTGAGTGCCCTTGTGTGTATATGTATGTGTGCTGTGTGTGTGTGTGTGTGTGTGTGTGTGTGGTTGCATGTGTGGCTTGGTGCCTGGGAGCACTCCCATGGGACCCTGATCGCTTGTGTCTGTGTGTGTTGCGTGCGTGCGTGTGCGTGTGTGTGTGTGTGTGTGTAACTCATCCTTACGTTCCTGCAGACTTGCATCGGTAGCCTGTGTAGGCCGGCGTGGTTTCTTGTCCGGGTGGACCCGTGGACCTTTTGCATGCATGTGCCCCTTGTGCCCCTTTCCGGATGTTGTGATGTGCGTGCGTGCTGTGCGCTCTGGAGCAGGACGCTCGCGAGGGAGGGACCCGGGCAGTCCGTGGCTCCTGGGCTAGCCTGTGCCGCTGGGTGTGGGCTGTGGTGCGCCTGGGGTGAGAAGGGATGATGCCAGTCATCTACAGGTCGGTTTGACTTCCCGAGCGTGCCCAGGCTTGAGGGTCCCAGTCCTGGGGCACGGGGGTCGGTAGAGTCAGCGAAGTGGGGGCCCAGAGTCCGAGGTCCAGGGTGGGTCATGGGTTCCAGAAGCTGGATCCTCCTCCTCCTCCTCCTCCTCCTCCTCCTCCTCTTCCTCCTCCCGTTCCTTTCTCCTCTTCCTCTTCGTCGTGCCTCCAGGGCAAGAGGAAGTCAGTGGTGGGTGGGTGGGGTGAGGGTGCTGGGTACAAGAAACCGTCTAGGAAGGGAGGAGGAGAGATCTCTGTGCGGGCCTGGGGCTGGCACTCAGTGTCTGGGCCCGTGCTCCATCCGGGGTGGGCGGGCAGAGGAGGAGGGCTGAAGGGGGGTCTGCGGAGTTTGTAGTCAGGCAGCGTGGGGCAGCGCGGGCGGGGACGTGCGGGGTGGAGCTCGGACCGGGCTGAGAGGCGTGCGGGGCGTGCGTGCGGTTCTCGGTGTGTGCGGGTGTGGCGCGTGTGTCTGCGGGGCTCGGGGCTCGGGGCTCTTGTGGGCTCGGCGGCGGGCGGGCGAGCGCAGCAGGCTCTTGGAGGCTTTTGGGCGCGCCCGCCCTCGTCTACGGCCATACCACCCTGAACGCGCCCGATCTCGTCTGATCTCGGAAGCTAAGCAGGGTCGGGGCCCTGGTTAGTACTTGGATGGGAGACCGCCTGGGAATACCGGGTGCTGTAGGCTTTTTGCAATCCTCCCTCCCTCTCTCACTTTTGGCCATGGTCACCGCCGCTCGGGGACACGGGCTCAGGCAGCTCTAGCCCCACCCACACCCCCCCCCCCCCCCCCCCCCCCCCCAAACCCCATACCCCAGAAAGAGCCCACCCTCGTCCTCTCAGATGCTTGGCATAGCACACCACCCTCAGAGTGGGCACCCTGGCAACACCCTGCAGGGTTAGCTAGCTAGAGCTAGCCAAGGGATGGGAGAGCCTGTCTCCATTTGCACCCAAGCCCAGGATGGCCTCGAACACCCACCACCCCCACCCCGGCCTGATCCAACACCACACTTGGGTCCCTGGTCACCTTGCCCAGGCAGGGAGGGGCGTGGACCGTGCTACTCCACCCCTCGGCCTCGCACGCCCTGGGAGCGGTCCCCAACGAACCCAGCCACCACACCCCTCTCTAGCCGGCCTCCGGAGGTCTAGGTGGCTGCGGGGGCCTGTGTGTGTCAGGGTGCCCGCCTGGGTCTTGTGTCTCTGTCTGTCTATGTGTCAGCTGTCTGGGTAAGTGCATGACTGCGTCTCTGCGTGCGTTTGTGTGTGCGTGAGCACGTTCATGAGTGTGTGTTAGTAGACCCTGGTGCCTGAGTGCATGCATGCGCTGGTAGGTGTGGGTGTGAGAGCACGCAAGAGACTGTGTGACGGTGTGTGTGAGCTGTGAGCATGTGTGTGTGTGTTGCCCTCCTGCCTTCTGCTAACGCGCCTGTGTGTGTGCGTGTGTGCGTGCGTGCGTGCGTGCGTGCGTACCTGTGTGTGGAGCATGAGGACCCATCTTGCATACTTGCTTATATCTGTCAGTACACACAAGTGTGTGTGCCTGGGGGAACTGGGTGGGTGTGCCAGCCCCGTAGTGTGTGAGTGCCCTGTGTGTATATGTATGTTTGTGTGTGCGTGAGCACGTTCACAGGTGTGTGTTAGTAGACCCTGGTGCCTGAGTGCGTGCATGCAGTGGTAGGTGTGGGTGTGAGAGCACGCAAGAGACTGTGTGACGGTGTGTGTGAGCTGTGAGCATGTGTGTGTGTTGCCCTCCTGCCTTCTGCTAACGCGCCTGTGTGAGTGCGTGTGTGCGTGCGTGCGTGCGTGCGTGCGTGCGTGCGTGCGTGCCTGTGTGTGGAGCATGAGGGACCCTTCTTGCATACTTGCTTATATCTGTCAGTACACACAAGTGTGTGTGCCTGGGGGAACTGGGTGGGGGTGCCAGCCCCGTAGTGTGTGAGAGCCCTGTGTGTATATGTATGTTTGTGTGTGCGTGAGCACGTTCACAAGGTGTGGTGTTAGTAGACCCTGGGTGCCTGAGTGCGTGCATGCAGTGGTAGGTGTGGGTGTGAGAGCACGCAAGAGACTGTGTGACGGTGTGTGTGAGCTGTGAGCATGTTGTGTGTGTTGCCCTCCTGCCTTCGACTAACGCGCCTGTGTGTGTGCGTGTGTGCGTGCGTGCGTGCGTGCGTGCGTGCGTGCGTGCCTGTGTGTGGAGCATGAGGACCCTTCTTGCATACTTGCTTATATCTGTCAGTACACACAAGTGTGTGTGCCTGGGGGAACTGGGTGGGTGTGCCAGCCCCGTAGTGTGTGAGTGCCCTGTGTGTATATGTATGTGTGTGTGTATGTGTGTGTGTGTGTGTGTGTGTGTGTGTGTGTGGTTGCATGTGTGGCTTGGTGCCTGGGAGCACTCCCATGGGACCCTGATCGCTTGTGTCTGTGTGTGTGCATGCGTGCGTGTGCGTGTGTGTGTGTGTGTGTGTAACTCATCCTTACGTTCCTGCAGACTTGCATCGGTAGCCTGTGTAGGCCGGCGTGGTTTCTTGTCCGGGTGGACCCGTGGACCTTTGCATGCATGTGCCCCTTGTGCCCCTTTCCGGATGTTGTGAGTGCGTGCGTGCGTGCGCTCTGGAGCAGGACGCTCGCGAGGGAGGGACCGGGCAGTCCGTGGCTCCTGGGCTAGCCTGTGCCGCTGGGTGTGGCTGTGTGCGCCTGGGGTGAGAAGGGATGATGCCAGTCATCTACAGTCGGTTGACTTCCCGAGCGTGCCCAGGCTGAGGGTCCCAGTCCTGGGCACGGGGGTCGGTAGAGTCAGCGAAGTGGGGCCCAGAGTCCGAGGTCCAGGGTGGGTCAGGGTTCCAGAAGCTGGATCCTCCTCCTCCTCCTCCTCCTCCTCCTCCTCTTCCTCCTCCCGTTCCTTCTCCTCTTCCTCTTCGTCGTGCCTCCAGGGCAAGA